>OX467323.1:14302500-14902500 GCA_950108535.1 Agriphila straminella | reverse complement strand
ATGAAAAGACAAAATTAAATGGACGATCTAAACAACATGGTGGTGGATACTGTCCGTACGGTAGGGACTAGGGTCCAAGTTCTTTAAGACCCGCCGCCCTCAGTTAAAGAAACTCTCCGACCACACACTGCTACTCATGGATCAGAGACGTGAAATGAGGGCTCCAGAGTTCAGAGGATGCTCATCGTTATCGACAGCTAAATTGACAGATATCTAAGTCTTTGACGAGCGACCTTCGCTGGTTTAATGGTATCAAAGAGGCCATCGAGCAGAATAAAGGCTCCAAAGATCTGTCTATTGGGCAAAGCCAGATGACGTATCTGAAAACTGACGACGGACGCGTCATCTCATCGAAGCCTGAAATCCTGAGGGAGATCGAGAGTTTCTATGGGCAGTTATATTCCACGCAGACGCAAGTTGAAAGCAAGGCTAAAGACCCCAGAGCCATGCTTACCCGACACTTTACCCAAGATATCCCGGACGTCAGCCTGTACGAGATTAGTATGGTTCTTAAACAACTGAAAAACAACAAGGCGGCGGGTGACGACGGAATCACTACAGAACTTCTGATCCGATACTTAAAGTCCTCCAGAAGCTTTTCAATTCCGTCATCGTCGAGGGCAGAACACCGAAGGCATAGAACATAAGTGAGGTGATTTTGTTCTTTAAAAAGGGTGACAAGTCCCTCTTAAAGAACTACAGACCCATCTCACTTCTGAGCCATATCTATAAGTTGTTTTTGAGAGTCCTTACGAATCGTCTCGCTTGCAGGTTCTACGACTTCCAACCTGCCGAACAAGCCGGGTTCCGAAAAGGCTTTAACACCATAAACCACGTCCATACGCTGCGGCAGGTTATACAGAAGACCAAGGAGAATAATATGCCACTTTGCTTGGCGATCGTGGACTATGAGAAAACCTTTGATTCGATCGAAACCTGGGCGGTGCTGCAGTCTCTTCAGAGGTGCCAAGTAGACTACAGGTATATCGAGGTGTTGAGGTACTTATACGAAAATGCCACCATGTCAGTCCGAGTACAGAACCAGAGCACAGATCCTATCCAACTGCAGCGAGGTGTGAGACAGGGAGATGTTATTTCTCCGAAACTGTTTACAGTTGCGTTGGAGGACATCTTTAAACTCTTAGACTGGAAAAGACTCGGAATCAACATTAAGGGCCAGTACCTAACACACCTTCGTTTTGCCGATGATATAGTTCCTATGGAAGACCTGAACACAATGCTCGAAGATCTCCGTAGTGCTTCCCAAAGAGTGGGTCTCAAGATGAACAAGGATGAGACGAAAATCATGTCGAATGCCCATGCTGTGCCCGCTCCAGTTCATGTTGGGAACACTACTCTTGAAGTTGTTGACCATACGTATACCTAGGACAGGCAGTCTAGTTAGGTAAGTCCAACTTGTGCTTGCAACGGAGAGAGCTATGCTCGACGTTTCCCTGCGTGATCGAATCAGAAATAAGGAGATCCGTAGGAGAACTAAAGTAACCGACATAGCTCGAAGGATCGCTCAGCTGAAGTGGCAGTGGGCTTGACACATAGCGAGAAGAACCGATAGCCGTTGGGGTGGAAATGTTCTGGAATGGGGACCGCGCACTGGACGACGCTCCGTGGGTAGGCCCCCGACAAGGTGGACCGACAATCTGGTGAAGGTCGCGGGAAGCCACTGGATGCGGGCAGCATAGGATAGGACTGATCGTCGTGGAAATCCTTGGGGGAGGCCTACACCTAGCAGTGGGTGTCGTGCGGCTGATATGATGATGATGATGACAGAAATAAAACCACACCATCAAATTTTGTCAATAAATCTTCGCGGAATGCTATTAGTGTTATACTCAAATAAAGTATACGTAAGTTGGTAATTTATGGTTAATATTGTATTATTTTTTGTTTTTATCTCTATTATTATATTTTAATTGTAATATTAGTAATAATTTATTCATATTTACTCAGAATAATTAAGTAAATTCAGCACTATAGCAGTACAAAAACCACGTACGAAACACATTTTAGCGGAGATGTTGTACACTCCGCTCCACGGGGCACTCGCCGGCCGACTGAACAAATTGCCATACAACTGTCGCTGCTATGACAGGTGCGTCAGTGTGCGTGCGCGCACAACGACACACGAGTAGTGACACGTTTGAAGGTGTAAAAAGATATGTTAAATGACACCTAGCGATCTGAAAGTTTCAACTTGGGGGCACTTGATGATAAAATATACGGTAGTAGTAAGGAAAATCGTCTGCTACAGCCGTTGTGCCTCTGGAGTGCGAACAGAACATAAAGGCTATAGCCGGCGCGTCACTCTGAGTAAGTCACTGATGACTGCTATAACCGGCGCGTCCGCCAACGTGTTAAGGGTAAACATTAGCACGTTACCCGCTATTGTACGCACATAACGTGGTTTCCCAAGAGTTTAGTTTTTACACGATATATTTTAGCGTATTCCGACAACTAACGACAATCTCATTAAATGCAATCCGTGTTATTACAAAAGATTTTTAAACACTGTTTAACTAAACACATGTTTAAATGTGATGCTGTCTCTGTCAAACAATATTGTCAAATAATATTCAAAAAAGTGATAGCATCACATTTCTCTATTATTACAATCCCAACGTTCGTATGTGCAGAGTTTACAATGAGATGGTAATTAAACACCCTGAACTTGATATCTTTGAGCAGCGTTACTTATCTTTTAAACGGACTGTCAAACCTAAAATTCTGTCCGAGTGACCCAGCGCGCGATGTCTTACGAGTATGTTGTCCGTATTGTGTATGTTATTATTAATATTTTTAAGTACTTAGTTTAGTTTTATCTTTTTTTTAACTTTTCTTTGTATTAAGTAATTAAACGCTTTTGTTGCTATCCTTGTCAATGAAATATAGTCTAAATGAGTACATTGTTTTGGGTTGCATCCCAGCTCGTTCACTTTATTGTACATTATTCACTGTATCTTTTGGATGTAATCTGGTAATGTGCCTAATAAACAAAACAAACAAATAAACATTTAAACAAGTTTTTAGTTAAACAGTGTTTAAAAATCTTTTGTAATAACACGGAATATGTTTGTTGTATTTGCTGAATACAACTTGAGTGTGTATTTATTATTTGTACGTACTAAAAGTTGTATTCGTCAAATACTACAAACATAATTTTGCTTTGATAACATAGTTCATAGTTAATAATTGCCGTTAATTGTCAGAACACGCTAAAATATATGGTGTAAAAATTAAAATCCTGGGAAACCACGTTATTAGCACGTGACAATAGCGAGTAACGTGCTAATGTTTAACCTTAACGAAAATTTCGCCGGCTCTGATGTGTGAATGGCCGTCTTAGGCTTTTGAACTTGCGTTATTTTAGTACAATGACGTGTTAGGTAACGGTTTAGACTAATATATGAAGAGAATACGGTATAACCCTGCCCTTTCATAAAGGGCTTTAGTAATCATATGTAGGTATTACGAAACACTCTAGCTGTCATTAAAGTACTGAAGTTTTGTTTATTTAATTGAATATGTTATGTAATTTAATATCATAGCTTTTATATGTGGAATAAGTCGCTCAATAAGGAAATACTTTATGGAGATATTCCTATTAGGTATACAGTGTGTTTTTTAACAGTGATCAAATTTTTGTGGTATGGCTTAGACCATCAAACTGAACAACTTTGTCTATGGGACCAACTTAATGGAGGTGTGTAGTCCTCGACGTGGGAGACAAGTTGATTTTTCTATTAAATAATTTTACATAATATAAACTTACCTAAAAATATTTACTTAAGGCGCTGTAGGTAAACTAGCGCCGCCACTACATTTATTTTTATTACTCGTAAACTACGTCAATATTTAAAAATGCTCATGTAATAATCTCTTAAATTGTCTCTAATAGTTTTTGAATAACTCTTCAACAGTTTTCATTTTTTCTGTAAGTTTTAAAATCCATTTTAGCTCAATGTGGCCCCGTTTGGCAATTATGGATTTTAAAACTTACAGAAAGAATGATAACTGTTGAAGAGTTATTCAAAAAATATTAGAGACAATTTAAGAGATTATTACATAATAATATATGCTTTAAAAAATTTACTAGGTTTACGAGTAATAAAAATAAATGTAGTGGCGGCGCTAGTTTCACTAACACCGCGCCTTAATAGGTGTAGCATTCGCTTCTAAGTCAGCGCTTCTGCAATAGACAGGTTACATAATCATTACTTACGACAAAAGTTGATGGCTATTCAATAATTATAAAGTGTTGTTTATTCAATAATTATAACTAAAGTGTTTTTAAGTATCCATAGTTACGCTCGATCGTCGTCGTCGATCGCTACATCTCAATTAGCTGCCTGTCATATCTACATCTCGCTGATCGATCGTTTCTCAAATATCGCGGTTCTGATCCACACCTGCTGCTTAATAGGGATGATGACTAATGAATAATATAACGAAATACTGATAAAAATCGTAAACATATTAAACTTTTAGAGTAGCTTGTATACCTCTTGATTTTATATATTGCATATTAATTATTTTATGACCCTTCAAAGTTGGGTGGACAAGTCCAAATAAAAAGTATAAAATTAATTAATTAATGGACAAGTCCATTTGAAAAGTATAAAATTTATTACAATAAAATGATACCTTTAATTAGTCCGTAAAATGTATAGCAAATTTGTCTAAGAACCTATTTTGATAAACAGAATATTTAATATAGCTGCCAAACAAATTTCCTACGCGTTGCATACAAACTATTTATTAGTGACGTCATAACTAGGAAGCCATTTAGTATGGAGCGTTTTTGAGCGAGTCCATTTCACATTGTGATATCTCGGGCAGTTTTCATGCTAGCGAATTAATTCTTTTACCAATGTTTCTTTTTTTGAGAGGTAATTTATGTAACATAAAATAAAAAAAGTTGTCATCATCCCTATTCATCAATGTCCGAGTGGTCTTCGGCGACCGGGCTACAAAAGAAAATCTAATTGTGTCTCGTTTTCCGGACGTTGACGAGTTAAAGTACATCCCATACCAAAAGAGGTGCCCTCAGAGGTTTTTATTTAATAATTTGTTAATAGTAACGGATTTCAATAAAACTAAAGACCCATAGTCTGGTATTTAGAAGGTATCATTACACTTGTAGTCATTCGTAGAAGTTGACAGCAAACGTGTCAAAACGGCCACTTTTATCAGTTTTTCTATCTACTTCTAGAAATTACTACGAGGAAAATGTAATTATACTTTCTAAAAATATTAGAGTATAGGTTTTAATTAAAAAATCCACGTTCAGTTTTAGTGAAATGGTGTATTGTATAGGTAATTACAATCCTATTAATACTTAATATTATAAATGTGAAAGTTTGTGGGTTTGGATGTTTGTTCCTCAATCACGCAAAAACGGCTGAACGGATTTAGATGAAATTTGGCACACAGATAGTTTATAGCCTGGATTAAAACAAAGGATGCTTGTTATCCCGGTCAAAGGTTCCCTATGGATTTTTTCTGAATATCCACGCAAACGAAGTCGCGGATGGAAGCTAGTACTTTCATAAAAAGTTTTTGTTTATACATATTATTTTATTTGGCTTGTATTTTAAATAATAGGCAATGTAAATTATGTTATTTGAGCTTATTTTAATACTAGTATTAAATACAATTCACCGTGGCGCCACTTTCGGTTTGGGTACCACCTTAAGCAGAGCCATCAAGGAAAATGTGGAGGAAGAAATATAGAAGTAAGTCATTTGTCTTGTTTTAAGACTATAAAGTGCTTCAGGAACTTATAAGTTTATTCATTATTTTACATAGAAAATTATGAGCTCAATATTAACTTCAAACTTATGCGCTACTATAAAATATACACTGAAATGGGTCAAAACATTACGCTTGTTATTACAAAAGATTTTTAAACACTGTTTAACTAAACACGTGTTTAAATGTGATGCTGTCACTTTTTTGACAATATTGTTTGACAGAGACAACATCCCATTTAAACATGTGTTTAGTTAAACAGTGTTTAAAAATCTTTTTCAATACAGTTGCTCGAAAATGTAAGTTTACGATGACAGTCGAGCGTGCGGAAAGTTGATTTTACCGCACGCCGTGCGTTTTTGTTTACGGAGTAGTACAGCGTGCGGAAAGTTGATTTTACCGCACGCCGGCGCGGTGCGTTTTTGTTTACGAACGTTTTTTTTTATTTCTACTAGCTTCCGCCCGCGACTTCATCCGCGTGGACAGTAGAAAAATATAAAAACCAGTTTAAAATGACCCCTTTAGTGTATGAAAGCTAGTACTACGGAGAGTTCAAGCTGTTTCCCTGGTTCCCCCCACCTGAATTTGATGAAACATAGCTTAGATTTTAAGTTGGACCTCAATCTACTAAATTGTGAAAAATCCATCAAAATTCGTTTAGCGGTTTTTGCGTAATTCGCGCACAAATATTTAGAATTTACAGTTTTATTACAAGTATAGATTACAATTTCAGCAGTACCTATAATGTTTTCTCGCAAATGTATTGAAAAACGTAGTATGGCACACGGTTGTTAAGGTTTTTTAAAACTCGTGACGATTATAAACCCTCGCCTACGGCTCGGGCTTATAAAACGTCAACTCGTTTTAAAAACCTCCTTACCAACCTTGTATCATAAACTACTATTCTAATAACACGGCAAGTCTTTAAAAACACCGTATTAGTAAAAGGTTTTTATTTCAATTAAGTTCAACTTTACAAATCAGTTTATTTTTACAAATAACTAACAATTGTGAAGGTCACATAAAATAAAAAAGTTGAAGTTGAAATCACACTCCACTTAATAAATTGTTATAATTAAACCATCAACAACTAACTAGAAGCACTTAGGCGAAACCTGATTTTCAGCACGAACAATGGTCATGTTTCTTGAGTATACTCTCAATTAGTCCATTATTTTGTTATTGTAGCTTTCTCTCGAAACAACTAGACACTCTAGCGACCAGTAACTTAATCTGCTCCGATTTAAAATGAAGGCAGCCCACTGGGTATAACAATAAAGTGATACTTTTTTTATGCACAACGTGATAGTGCTTGGCTTTCACCTCAACTGATGTCAATGAGATGGTAATGTCTAGGCTCAAGAGTTAGATTAGATGATGATTCAATACTAAATAATATACTAGAAAAAATACGACTCGCACTAGATCAATACTCAGACGGGAATCGAAAGTCGTATTTTTTCTAGTATATTATTTAGTATTGTGTAAAAATAGCATTGTGAATGCAAAATTCTCAAATTTAAAAATTATATAGCTATTTCATCTTAATCGATTGCCAAATATCTGGAAAGATATTTCAATTGAATGTCGAGGTAATTCCTCACATTGGTGAAATAACGCTGGCTTGCAGCGTAAGAGTAGGATATACTAGAAGAAATTCGACGATGTCACTGGTGACTCGGTAGCTCAGCGGTCAGAGCATTGGACCGGATATCCAAAGGTCGCGGGTTCGATTCCCGTCTGAGTATTGATCTAGTGCGAGTCGTATTTTTTCTAGTATATTATTTAGTATTGTGTAAAAATAGCATTGTGAATGCAAAATTCTCAAATTTAAAAAAATGATGATTCAAGTCAACTAATTTTGAATTTTTTTTTGGCAGTCACAATGCTATTTTAATATATTAACCGCTCCCACTAGCGACTCGGTAGCATAATTGGTCAGTGCATTGGGCCGGAATCCCAAGAGTGCTAGACCCGTCTGAGGTGCTACGGGTG
Organism: Agriphila straminella; assembly: GCA_950108535.1. Lineage (NCBI taxonomy): Eukaryota > Metazoa > Arthropoda > Insecta > Lepidoptera > Crambidae > Agriphila > Agriphila straminella. The sequence goes on along the minus strand of OX467323.1, from coordinate 14,894,739 downwards.
AGTCGATTTTATAGTATTTTTTCTTATTATATTAATTACCTATAATTTTTCCCGCGGTTATACTACCAGTCTCAGGGCCGTGAGCTTCCGCTGATGCTGGTATTGAACACGAAGGAAGTAGTCGAGGGGTCAGAAGTGCCGGGAGCGTCAGCTTCTGAATTCCTCAGTCCCTACTAGCTTACTTTAAACATTGACTTCGGCAGGTATATTAAGAAATGTGCAAAAATCTTAACACCGCGATGTAGAAAGGAGCGGTCAGTAGCGCAACGCCATCTATTGACGGGAGGATGGAAGTAGTATCCTCGTTACACTATTTTTTTAATCTATTAAAGTTCCTTAGCTCGCAGGAATAGGTTAAGCGCCAGCAAAACGTTTTCTATTTGGAAATGAACGGAAACACGCGCTGACATAGAAGGATGGAGCTCGAAACTGATGGTAGATGCATTTCATCGATCTTATTGAAAAATTCGGATGTTTGTGCATACCATAAGCAGTTTAAGTTTCAATTCACGTCAGTTTTGAAAAATAGCCTTTTAAAGAAAGAAGAAACAGAAAGATTTTTTGATCCAGCTAACCGCACATTATTGTCACTAATCACTTGTAATAGTTTCATCTATATTGTGTGATGCTAAATTTTTTGATTCCATTTTGGTTCAATCAAAAATACCCTAGATGTCCGGTCAGTCTCAAAAGTGGCAAATAGCGTCCCACTTACAAACTGGGCGCTTATTTTGCACAAAGTAAGTGATAAAAGGTGTGCTTTTGTACAAAATAAGCTTATTTTGTACAAAATAAGTGATATGAAATGTGAGTTTGTTCAAAGTAAGAGGTGATTACAAAATAAGCGCCAAGTTTGTATGTGGGACGCTATTTGAGGTGCCATTTTTGCGTACTGTTTTAGTTCGTGAAGCGTTATCTAGGATATTGTTGATCGAAGCATTTTTGAAATAAATTGATATCAGCAGAATTAATACAACAACACAGACACTGCTCTAAATCCAAAATATGTAAGTTAAACACAAACACTCTTCACTAAATGCAGCTAATACGAAGAATTAGTTCATAACCCAATCAATAACTTTAATTCATCATTTTCCGAATAACATATGAAATGTTAACTGCGTGTAGATAAACTTTATACTCCGCTATCGATAAAACAGTGTGGGAACCAAGCGTGATCCCTGAGGGACTCCCATTTCACTGCACTCGGTATTTGAACAGCCCGTAAGTTACGATGCAAGCTACAGTGTTAATGTTGATTTAACATCGTTCGTGGGATAACTGGAGGAGAATCTTTGAATTTCACATCGATTGGAAAGTAATGTTGGAGAACAGAGTACTTTGTTGGATGATCATCGGTATACTTCAAAAATAATGGAAATAAAGTCGTTAGTTTCTAGTATTTTGTATTTGACACTAAAACATTATTTACTTTACATTTAATATTGGAGATTATTTATCCCAAATGGGATACTCCGAAGTGAGTGGAAAAGTTTTGTTGGGATTAAAAGACTGTGAAAAGTGTTTGCAAGGAGTATCATTAGAACATTATAAAAAAACAACAACAACAAGAGGACAGATTAATAAGCGATCTGTCTAAAAAAAATATGTGTAAATTAATCCTATTGAGTGTCCTATCCTATATATACTCATCAACTTTGTCTAGGGATACAGGTGTTATTTTCATACAAAGGAGATAACTTTGAAACTTTGGTTTTCTGCCAGGGATGTACTGTGCTGTGATCTGATGATGGCCATCCAGGGAGTGAATGGAGGAGATTCAGATCGCTATACACATATATATCTTAATCTCCTCCATTCACTTCCTGGACAGCCATCATCAGATCACAGCACGGTACATCCCTGGCAGAAAACCAAGGCTTCAAAGTTACCTCGTTTGTATGAAAATAACACATGTATCCCTAGACAAAGTTGATGTGTGTATAAATATACAGTAAATTGATAGTATATTTTTATAATTTCGATGTGTGCACAAGAACAATCAATGACATAGATAGAATATCAGTCAGGGCCTTCTTTTACATTGATGCCTTCACTGACACTCATGAGCATATCGGGCCGTATGGCAACTTCAGTTAAGAATGGATTGTTGAGAATTCCCACGGATTACCGTGCAATAAATTACCATTACGCAATTCCATGCATTGCAAAGGGAGCTGCATGTTCTAATATTTTGTAGATCAAAGCTTAATGCTCTTTTCTGAGAAAATTTTATTACTGTTGGCAAGATATTTTTATTCTTGGCGTCCAACAAAAAGGGCAAACAATGGCCTGCTCATTTCCTGACTCCCGGGGAAGCTCCTTTAATAAAAGTAGATTTTAGCGAAATTAAACACGACAAGACGTAAAATGTAGATTTATTACACTGCTATTTTATTATCTATGTAGGTTAGGTATGCGTGTAAATTTTTATTTTGATGGATTATAAATTAATTTCTGCCGTATCTTATTAATATGCAAAGTAGAATCACGTTTTAATTTAAATTTTAATACGAATCTTTCATTGTTTTAGCACTGATTTTAAAATCAATCGTGGACAGTACACCTTTTCTTGCGTAATAGAAATTTGTCTCATAATCCGTCCATTCACATCACAAACAACATTAAAAAACACTGCAGCTGCAAAGTAGGTTATCAAGCTACCGAAAACTGGCGTATCAAAGTCGGACACTAACAGAAAAACAAAGAGAACGCTGTGACGTAACAACGGGAATGGGCTGTAAAATAAACTTGCTATTTGGAAGTATTGGCTAAGAACGAGTCCTGTGAATCCTGGATGGCTTCCAAATAGTTGAATACTTAAGCTAGTAAATGTCACATAACACACTTAAAGGAGAAATTTACCTACAACTTGTTGAAATGACACGACCGTAATAAAAATGTGAACAAACCGTCCTCGGAGCTAAATGGACTGCAAAAATTCCTTTTGAAGAGAAAATATTGCTGATGCGCACCTAAATACTGCGGAACCATCTCGTTACCTCTCTTTCAGAGCTCTGTCGCACTCACTGACAGGATACAAATAGTAGGTGTTCTGTGACTACGTTATTTTATTGGATCATCATCATCATATTAGTCGCACGATACTTACTGCTGGGTATAAGCCCTCCCAAGGATCTCTACGACGATCGGTTCAGCTGGGACTCACCTCAAATTATGCCCCTTAGGACCTAAGACCACTTAGGACCTCGAAATATGTCCCTTAGGACCAGTGACCTAAGGCTTAGGTCACTGATTTAACGTCGCCGATTGGTAAAAAATACCGGCCAAGTGCGAGTCGAACTCGCGCACGAAGGCTTCTGTAAAAAAACCACATGTTTGTATGAGAGACCCCCTTAAATATTTGTTTTATTCTGTTTTTAGTATTTGTTGTTATAGCGGCAACAGGAATACATCATCTGTAAAATTTTCAACTGTCTAGCTATCACGGTTCATGAGATACAGCCTGGTGACAGACAGACAGACGGACAGTGGAGTCTTAGTAATAGGGTCCCGCTTTTACCTTTTGGGTACGGAACCCTAAAAATTATTATGCTTATTGAGCTAGTTGGCTGCTACATTTATGATTGTTAAGCCAATAAAAGTTGTGAAGCTTTGTGATTTAATGTGAGGTTAAATTGCTTTTTTGTTCACTGAAGATTCAGTATGTTTTGTGCTTAAATGACCGCTAATTAATATGAAATCGTATAAAGCTATTAACATTTTGTAGTTAACAAGGCAGTCACTGAATAATTGTGAAACTTCAACGAGTATGAAATAATGGCAATATAAATTCAATTTATTTTCAATACGAATCAATTTATTAATTTAATTAAATTTGACACTTAAATTGTTGTGATTCGGCCACAGTAATAGTAATCTATATTACTAATATCTATTTTAACACCAATCCGCATTGGGCCCGCGTGGTGGATTATAGTAGCACACCTCCTTTATCCACCCATAAGGAAGGCCTGTGCCCCAACAAAAGGGACATTAAAAAAATGTTTTAAAAACAAAAAACCGACTTCAAAAAACCTGGAAATGAAAACAAAACCGCTTCAAAATTAAATCACTTGATACGCATATCATTGTAATAAAACACATCTATTGAAATCGGGTGGGGCTGAAGTTCAACTTCTTTATTTATTCTAAAAGCCCCACCCGACTTCATTAGATGTGTTTTATTACAATGATATGCGTATCAAGTGATTTAATTTTGAAGCTGTTTTGTTTTCATTTTCAGGTTTTTTGAAGTCGGTTTTTTGTTTTTAAAACATTTTTTATTTTTTTATTTTTAGTGTAAGTACCTTCCTGTATTTGGTAGCTAATTACTTTAGTTTTTTTATATTTAGTTTATTTCTATTATCTTATCCAGTAGGTATATTATCTAGGTAGATAAAACATGGGTAGACCCACGAAAGGTGCGGCATGCACGCCTTTGAAAATATCCATCTTAAGATTTTTTAAATTTAACTTTTTTGTGGTAAGTAAGTATGGTATATTTAGCGACGATATTATCTAAGTTACAATAGTCTGATGTCAATGGCTCATCACCTTTTACAAAATACTGGTTTTCCCGACGCAGGGGCGTTAATTCTTGAGGAGTTCTCCTGGTACTTCACTATCAGCTTCACTTCACCATATGCATTATGACGAACCACATAAATAGCCTAGCAACCATATTAAAGTAATCGTATCGCACCAGTGAGATAGTTAGTTTAGTACCTATTGAATAGTTCCGGTGATCATCTATGGTCTTCATCATCAGTTCCACTTCACCAATATGGTACTTTTTGAAAGCAAATGCACGAGTTACTTAAGAAAATAGCAAAATCGCTATAGGTGTGTCCCTTGATTTCTCCAAGATCCCATCACCCAATTTCAAAATTTAAAAAAATGGGACCAGCTTGAAAACATACCTGATGTTATAACGTCCGAATCATTTCAATCGGTTTAGCCGTCTTCGAGTAATCGGTGTACTTACATACAAAAAACAAAAAAAAAAAACTGGTCGAATTGAGTACCTCCCTCCTTTTGAAGTCGGTAAAAATGGATGATGGTCATTATCCATTTAACCAATAAGCTTGTAACAAGCTAATAAACTATGCTCGTGACAAATACAGCATTATGTTTTATTCACCATTCAATAATATACAATATACAAACACATGTTCAGTCCATGACAACTTTATGTAAGTAACTTGTCAATACACATTAATATTTTTAATTTTTCATATAAATCGCTGAGATAATTATATCATTTAGTTTCATGAACTGAATGCATACGCAAATTTTGCGTGGTGAATTAAGCCCGCCGGTAACGATCAATTGCGATTGTCAATTTTTTCGTCAATGTCATTGTTAGAGCAAATGACAATAGCTTCAATGAGGATCAACGAGGTTTTTAGTTAAATATGTAGAGTTTCAGTCACATCAAAATAAATTATTGAATTTTTAAAATTGGACCAAAAATGACGAAGATAGAGCGATTTTCGTGTCGCATTCTCAAAAACGCTCCCCAATTCACGATTGGCTGATGACGTCATCAGCCACGTGCGCCGCTTAGAGGCGCGGCAGGTGTTTGTTCGGGCGATCGTGGCACGTGACGTCATCGCATGATCCGCAAGGGCCGACCGTGTTTTTAAAACTCACTTTTTAAATCTTTAATAATTTTGTCATTTCTTAATGGATTTGAGAAATTTAAACAGAGATTTACTCAGATATTGATATTGTATTTGATGTGATATACAAAATTGATATATTCAATTGTCGTGTTTGATCCTCATTGCACGCGTAAATTATCAATTTTCGCATCAATAACGTAAAAATTGACAATCGCAAATGATCGTTACCAGAGCGTTAAGAATATTTGTGTAATGAATTATGGATGTGATTGATAGCGTTAACTTTGTATCTAAACTTTCCTATATTCTAATCGCTGCCTGCTAAAGTTGAGCTAAACGTTATCTTCCAAAAGGTTGCCTCTATGCAAAACTAAAGCTTCGTGTAACCGCTCGGACAAACCTGCGGCCTTTTGAAGTGCTAATGCCGCGGTCCGGCGTCTGCGCGGTCGGGATTAGGACAGAGGTACACTGCTACCATAGTAACTATACTATTTTTTTCTATATAGTGAGGGAACTATTGTCACGTCGCAACTACAGCAAATGACGGCTGTGACTGCACTTTCAGTTGGGAAAAGCATGGCTTGCTTGCGAGGTAGCGGTGGGCAGACGTCACCTTGCCCGCAACCTACCTCATCTTAGCCCTGACAGGACGACCAAGTTACCCCACCATTTGGCATCAGCCATTTTAATGTCCCCACTGCTGGGGACTGGCCTTCCTTATGGGTGAATAAGGAGGACGGGCCATAACCCACCACGCGGGCCCAATGCAGATTGGTGGGTGTTAACGACTGCAAATGCAGCCGGGACCAACGGCTTAACGTGCCTTCTGCAGCACGGAGGAGCTCGGAATAATATTTTTTGGGTCACCCATCCCATAACCGACCCTTGCGAAAGTTGCTTTACCTCGACAATTTCAGGCCAATGCGCTAACCAACTGCGCCATCGAGCTCCTCACTATTTTTTACCAACCACTATAGTAATCATTTAACTATGCTGTTGCCATCGAATTACACAAATTAATGCTATTTTGTAAAAAAAATGTAAAGAATGAATGGAAAGATGATCTGAGTTCAACAACATAGTGTTTATAAAATAATAAGTACTTACAGTGACTCACTTCTTACACATGTAACAAAACAAGTTCATAGGTTCAACATAATAATTGATTCAAAAAGTCTATCACAATCAAATAAATGAAGAATTACAAAAAGTATAATTCAAATGTTTTTTAAATGAAATAATAAAAATATATTTGTAGCTGTCGGAGAAAATACTTTAGTTTTTTGTTGTATTAAATGCTCTCGGTGTGCTAACAGCTTAAAGAAATAAATTCTCGCCTCAACACTCTCACAGGAACTAGCGAGTGTTTTATCGCGCCGGAATCTCGTAAAATGACAATGATGGTGATGCATGGCACCACATAAAATGAGGTTTAGGAAATGGAATTACACACTGGGTAGGTAGGTATTTGAAGTTAAAGAAAAAAGCGGAGGTTTTTTGTCAATACAAGTTTTTGTTGACCAGCGAGCGCGATAATTTGTGGGTTTGACTGTTTGGATGTTTAATCTTCAATCACGCAATAACGGCTGAATAGATTTGGATGAAATTTGACACACAAAAAGTTTTATAGCCTGGATTAAAACATAGGATACTTTTTATCCCGGTCAAAGGTTCCCTAGGGATTTTCCGAATATCCACGCGGACGAAGTTGCGGGCGGAAGCTATTATAAAGGAATACTCTCTATGTCCCATTATATGGATGTGCGGGTGAGTAATACAAATGTGTGTAAGACTTTAACTTTGTAACAAACTAAAATGAAATATTCATCAAACTTCAGTTTTAAATTCATCACGGTAATACCATCTTTTGACGATGTCGGTCGGGACTTCTTGTCTCTCTCTAATGGCCTACAACTCCGCCCCTTACAGCCATCCCAGAACACCGCAACTATTCTTTGGGCGCCTTTCTTTGGTATTTAACACGCATTAATATAAAACAATTACCGAGATTGCTCCTATCTAGCACACATTCCTGGGTGTCTTACCGACCGATGACCCTTTCCTGAGCTTCTCCAGATCTCCTTTCTTCTGCTTTGAGCTCCACCAATACTAACAACCATTATTCTCCATTATTCTATTGCCGACAGCTTCTCTTCCGCCTTCCTTCCTTTTTCCCTCACGCGCATCTTGTTCCATTTAACACAGCATTTAATTTTCGATCGCAACAACTTGTGAAACATTTCAAGTTCCTAGACGTAAAAGCTCATTTTGATTTATTTAGTTTTGACGACATAATATTTGATGCTGCATTGTAGGTTTAGGTATTCCGCAATTCTGAGGTCAACCCTGTTTGTTATATTCGAATCTACGTAGCTGGTAGATATAAGTAAATTATAATAAACATTTTAATATATTTAAAAAAACTAGCGCGCTACTACGCATAGTAGGATATGAGCACTAAAAAATATTTATTTACAAATTCATCCCTAGGTGAGGGAGTTATAACGCATGAAGTCGCGGGCAACTGCTAGTTGATCATAATACAGGGTGTAACAAGACCTTCAACGAAGCCGAGGTCTAGAATACGTAGACCTTCATCAGGACCATTTCTGTTCAAAATTATTACTGGGAAATCATTTTGATTTTTGGTGTTAAAAAAGCATTGCATGCATTACCACGCAATGCGACGCGTACAAACAGGCCGCGCCTGCGAGTGTATGCTACACAGCTGCGTGCGGCCGAGTTGAAAGGCAGCGTTTATGTGCGTGCTCATGAGATACATCGAGTGACGACGTTTTGAAGCCTTGTTTGTTACGAAATATACTTAAAATTTTGATAATGTTTCTTTAGTCAAAAAGTAGGACCTAAAGAATAAAATAAGATTTCCTAAAAATTTTGAAAAAAAATATTGACTTTGACCTTCAATAACTTCGTAACTATTGGTTTCCCAGGTATAGTCTAAAAAACAAAAATGATCCTGATGGTGGGCGGAATACGTGAACTTCGGCTTCGTTGAAGGTCTTGTTACATTCGTTATAGTTCATGGAGGGACAAAGTACTTTGGTGTTCACCTACTTCAGAGGTCGACTGTACCTAATAGTCAAAACCGCTTCCCAACTAGAAAGAATAAACCCACCCACTAGCAAACCACTAGAAAGTTCTGGTTCGTAAAGTAAAGTGCTCTATTAAGTTTTTAACGGTTCATGAACTGATCGAGCACTCAAATAATGTTTGAGCTTTAATAGTTTGAAGCGAATGAAACTTAGTTTTTTATACTGTATCGTTAAAACGTGTTTGTTATAAATGAAACAAAATTGCTTTTGATAGTGTCGAACTGGTTAACGTGTCCTAATAATAATGAAAACTTCATCACGGAAAATTATAATTTTATTTATCTTATTTTAATCAACTTTCAAACAAAGCAGTTTACAAGGATCGATTTTCCAGGTGACTTATAGTGGTAGATTTTAGTAGGTAGACAACAGCTTTTAGACAATCGTTTGTAGAATCTAATCGCAAAATTATTCGTATTTCAAGCAGTTGTCGATAAAAAGAAAGTCCACCAACAATTCGACTGGAAAATCAACTCGTATATGTGTATAAGTGTAATCCTCATAACTCAACAGCATAAAATAGCAAATATATCTTGAAATAGCAAAAAACAACTTGTGCCCTACTCATAATAATAATATTAGGTAATCAAACATACAAGTTCATAGGACTTTTCGCAATCTGGGCGAATTGTTTCGCTGAAATAGATTCGTTGAAATAGTACTTTTTCGCTATAAGTCTGCGTACTTCATCTAATAAGAGTGGGTATCCCTCGACTTTAGATGTTTGACAATCAATGATGAAATAACTTTTTCATTTTGATTAAGGTGTTTTAATCACAACGCCACAGAATAACCTAATAGTACAAGTACAATGCTGTTTTATTCAGCTAACTAGAAGAAATAAACAATTTGGTGTGCTATTTAAAAACTACAGCTCTTGTTCTTTGGCAAATTACTTTGGAATAGTTTGGGAACCCATTTTCACCAAACTAGCGATGAAACGACCTGCCCAGGGTATTACACACATCAACAGCAATAAGTACTATCGCACCAGACGAAGACTAGATGAATCCAGCGGTTAGTTCTCGCGCGCAGGTGTAGTAATCAAAAGTTGTATCATTCTCAGATCCGAGAGGGTCCGATACAAGTTTGATTAAGTTCTTACCTGGAGATTGGCCCAGTGGACGTGGAATACAAGTAGGTGATCTCAGAAAACCTCAGTTTTTTAACCGTCTTTAAAAAATGAGGAGGTTCTCTGTTCGTATCTATAGATTAGTCTGTTTTTTATATTATGTTCACCGATTACTCGACATTCAGTTAGTTCCCAAGATGGTCCCATTTTTTTAAAATCGGTATCAGTAGTTTTTAAGTAATCCTGAAAATGTTAGCATTTTTAGGTTACCATTGCACGAATTTTTAAGGATTTTTAAGCACAATTTTTTTGTATATGAACCGACAAACTGTTTTTTTGTGCTTAAAGCTTATTTTGTAAAAAAATCAAATTAAGTAGAAAAAAATGCAATGCAGTTTAGTTCTTAAATATTAATACATTACATCTTAAATTATTAGTGTCTCACAGAGTACAGAGCACATGATGACAGAGGACACTTACGTGGACCACAAGCCAAACATCCAAAAATCCAAAAAAACGGCGATATTTCCTACCCGCCTACCAAGCGCATAAATTATGGCGAAATTCGGAATAGGCTTCTATACTTCAATGGACTATTATAGTCTTTGGCTCCATTTCCTGGTCCACGGAGGTGTTAGATGTATCACCACTAGGTCTGAAGAGTTCGTCCTATTCATCTATGCCGAGTTAATGTAGCATCGTTATTTACGAGTTACAGCTTGTTTCTAATGGCATGGCTACGCGAGGTATGAAACCGCGAAGCAATGAACGTATTACTATTACAAAGTGTGTTATGTCGTGAATTTTGCATTAACCACTGTGCAGTGAGCAAGTCGAGGGTGGAATGAAGTGAAAATTCAGTCGTCGTTTTGCCATTTCACGACGCCAGGTGGTAAAGACATAAATCTCTATTATTATTCAAGCAAATATATTCCCTAATTAATAGTTTCAACTCACTGCAATAAACTTTACTGTGCAAGATTATACCGTTCTCTTGTTGGTTGCAATCGAAGTCTTAAGGTTTTTTCTACGATTGGAATTAAACTTAAGATGAAACGCGAGTGTTGACTTCTTGTCAGGTCACAGGTGTAAAGTAAACAACAAATAAAGAATATTATGTAGTAATCGCTACATACAACTTGTTAACGAATGAACCAAAAATGGAAAAACCGTTTCTTCAAACCGAACAACTTTGGGACCAACTGTGAAATCGCGAAAAATAATCAACTGTTTCATACAAAAATTTAATAAAGACAATATCAAAATGTATGAAACAGCTGTTTTTTTTGCGATTTCAGAGTTGGTCCCAAAGTAAAAGTTGTATAGTTTGATGGTCCGAAGAAACGGTTTTCTAATTTTTGGTTCATTCATTAACACCATGTGTATTTTTGTCGAAAACCATTTTTGCTTTTCACTAAAAATTAAGTAAATAGCGAGAAATAGTAAGTAATTGTAACAGTATTATGATTAATTATTATTCTGAAATGGGTCCCTGGTCATTCAGGCATCATCGGCAATGAATAAGCCGACAAGCTTGCTAAAACTGGAGCGCGAGGCCAACAGATCGGCCCTGGACCTTTTTTGCGGCATCTCAAAAAACCTGAGGGCCTAGCCAAAGTAACATTCGTAAATCTTCGTTATCGCTTCGCTTTCGAAACATGTATGGGATTGACATAAGGTTTCGTTAACAATCGAATTTTAAAACGTCAAATCCATACATGTTTCGAAGCGAAGCGATAGCAAAAATTTGCAAATGTTACTTTGGCTAGGGGGCAGGCTATGCAACTCCTTGAAGACAATCTCTTGGACGAGTCGAGAGAATTCTGGCTAAAACAGCCAGGGCTGAGACACGCCAAATCCTTAGTAGAAGGCTACTCGCAAAGACGGACGAATGAGCTTATACAGCTCAGTAGATCGAACGTCAGCGCGATTGTCAGAGCTTTAACTGGACACTGCAAACTAAACAGACTGCACCTATTTCATATGAAATTGAGTGATAGTGACATCTGCAGATATTGTAATGAGGAGCAGGAAGCGCCCAAGCACCTCTTATGTGATTGTGGACCTCTAATCCACAGGCGTAGTATCCATCTGGGACGACACGTAATCGACCCGGAGGAAATAAAAACTCTTAAAACCAGGAAGATACTAGACTTCCTGGAAGCCGCTGGGCTCAAAGAGTTACTATAATTAGGTGGCGAGTTACAATAGATATTTTAGGTGACTACAGCTTCATCTTAAGCTGTGTGACGCTCAGCAAATATTCATTTTAAAATAGCACATGTTTGGAACCAAAAAGTATTCTATAGCTAATATTTTTTTACAAAGTTTGTCGGGGTTATTGTTTCTAAAATAAAAACGTAAAAATATATTTGAACTGTTAACAATAGTGACCCGCACTAATGGTTATGAGGGGCGGCGTTACATGTCTGTAAAAGGTTCCTGTCTTAACTAAAAATCTATAGAAAAAAGACAAAGGGATTCTAAAACAAATGTAAAGTTTGTATCCCTTATTGTTGAAGAAATAGGATTTCACATGTGGCAATAATAAAAAGCGGAAACATTGGGTTTTAAGTTCTTGAAACGGTTAAAGGAAGTCAGGACAAAAGACGGTTTGGAAAGTCCAACGAAACTACGTACACAGATGTAACAACAATAGCTTTAGAAAAATATAGGAAAAACAGATAGGCGGAGAAGAGGCATTCGAGTTTCGGTGAGAGTAGGGAGCGGACGTCCGTCGTAAAAGAAAATCGTGTAGTTATAGTTACTAATTGCGCGCGCGCATGACGTGTGTTCGGGGAGGTATACGAGAGTCCCGTGACTAATCCCGCCCTAGGTGTGTTGTGTGTTAGTGTGTATGAGCTGAGGCAGGTGCGGGGTAAGAGAGCGGCTAACCGAGTAAGTTGCACGGGTGGACGTAAAACCACACGAATTTATCCTGGTGAGTGTAATTTGCGTATTATTCATAGTATTAAGTGTGTAAGGCGTAGGGTTGAGTACTGTGACTTATCTTAGTGTATTTAAGGGTGTAAAAGTACTTGAGTTGTCCTTGCGTTACATATCGCAGTGTATTAAGTGTATGATGTTATTTCGCGTGTTCAATGTACTTTTAATGGTCTGCCTGATACCGGAGATGGCACGGTGAAGAGTGCCGATAGGGAACTTAGGAACCTACCCATCGATATCACAATAACAATCGTGGGTAATTCTTTATTAGATTAGGAAAGGTAGGTAAGAATCGATCGCCATCACAGAAAAGCGGGATTCTTACATTTAGGAGTTCGCATAGGGAGCCGATCGCCCTAAGTGAGGACTCCTCACAGAAGGCGGGGTTCAAGGTACTAGCTATTCGATTCGAATTCGGAGAGACCATTATGGTATTCGTTTTTCTTTGGTAAAAGTAACTACAAAACAATTTGTATTAAATCGGTGGAGGAACCATTGTTTGGGCCGGGTTCCACAGAGTGGTTGCGGATAGAGCTGGAAATCTAGGCTATACTAATCTAGATTTCTAGTAGGTGGTGCAACACCCCCTCCCCCCTTTGGGGGGGGCCGATATTAGTTATTCTGATTAACGCTAATTTAATTAATTTAATAAAAAAAGAACGTTGGGGCAAACTCAAGGTAGGCTGTTGCGTCACAAATGGTGCCGTGACCAGGATGTCCGTCATTAAATGTATCGACTCAGGTCAATACAACGGACATCGTGATTTCTTATACTGTAGGGTTTTACTAACATGACGTATGGGTCCTGTATAAAACGATCATAGCCATTATAAGTATAAAAAGGTACAATGACAGAAGTGACATTATAATCTAATGTTTAGTTGTAGAATATTTAACTAAGTAGAGGTCTGAGGGGGGGAAAAAAACAAAAAGTTCATGAATTCACTGAAGGTTCTAAAGGATCTGAAAACAGAAAGCTTATTTGGAATGCGCGAAAACCTTCCAGGTTTCACCACGGAAACGGGCTGGCGACGGGTGTCTGCACAGATAGGTGTGTGAAGCGAGCCAAGTGCGGGTCGCTGGCGAAGGCTGGAGATATATCATAAGTAGGGGTAGTAAGCCGCTAGCAAAGGTAAGCGAATTCTTGTTCTACTTTTTTAAACTTGAAGCATGAGTAGGCGTAGGCGGTTGTTAAATCCCATTGGGGATAATATTCCCTCTGAGGAAGCGGATAGGGAACCTCAGACCTCGAAGAGGGCGCGGAATAACTGTATGGAGGTTGTTGCGTCTAAGTTAGATATCGTAGTCAGTCAGATAGAAGCACTGAAAAAACGAATCGAACTTGTTGAAAATGTTTCTGGTATTGTTTCTCAGGAAAACGTAGTAGTCCAAAACGACCAGGGAGACAATGCAACTCCGACTATAATTACAACGCAACGCGTCGAAGAAATCCGGCAAAGCGAGTTGGTGAAGACTTGTAATTCACCTGTGGACGATTATTATCATTTTTGTGGTTCCCCATCTGACCGACCGGTGTTTGGTGATAGGAAAAACAAACATCCGGCTATGTTTATTAAAACTTTAGGTAGCTATATTCAAAGCAAAAAGGACGAGGGTATAGCATTAACAATAGCTCTAAGTAGTTTGGAGGAACCTGCTCGACGAATTATGGAGGTTTATAGCGATAAATGGAATAATTATGAGGATTTTAGTAGGGATTTTTTAAGTGTATTCTGGGGTAATAAGGAGCAAGGAATAGTTATACGTCGGTTAAATAATAGCATTTGGGATCCAACGGGTCTAACCTCTATGGAAGAATATTTTGCGGAGATGGTCGAGAACGCTAGATACCTAACTCAACCTCCGAAAGAGACTGATGTAATCGATCAAATAATGCGTCATTTTCCGGAGAAAATACAAATAGCTTGGTTTGCTAGACGTAACGCTAGTACATTTGTTGACGGGATCGAGTTTTTACGAAGTATCGAGAAAAATATTCGTACTAATACTTGTAATAATACGTTGAGAAATACAGAAGAAGTAGCGAGGGGGCGTTGGAATGAAAATCCTCACAGAAATAGGTTTATAAGGGGCCCCGGGCCTCCGGAGCCGCAACGCGCTTTAGGTCGGAGACAAGTACATGCTTTAGAGTTCGTGACTGAAGGAGAGAGAGATAGTTCGTATACCGAAACCGGGGCACGTGAAAACGACTATTCAGGAAGCGTCTAAGTGTTGGTATCTTGGGCCCAGAACAACCAACAGAAGAAAAAAATTAGCTTAGTGTTTGAAAATAGTCCACCGTGTGAATACTACTTCCTACTAAATATATGACAGCATCTTTGTGAAACGTCAAATAAAGTAATTATTATTATGATTATAAATGTGAAGGGTTGTGGGTTTGGATGTTTGTTCCTCGGTCATGCGGCAGCTATTGAGCGGATTTGGTTGAAATTTGGCACACAGATGGAAAATAGCATAGATTAAAATATGGGATGCCTTTTGTCCCGATATTTCCACGGGAGCGGGAGCCGCGCGGGTGAGGCCGCGGGCGGCCGCTAGTTTATAATAAAATTAAGAGGTAGTTGGGTTATGTATTACGATACATCTCGATCAATATTACGTTTAAAGATGGTACATAACATGTGTCAAAGCATGGTAGTAACTTAATAATGTAAATACTATATAAAAAAGGTGTGAAATAAGGGGGAAATATGCCGTACTGAAAAGGGAGCTTATTTTATAATGATGTAGTGTGTTATAGTTAGTAGATACTTATAGTTAGTAGCGGTTAAGGATCATACTTATCACAGGTTAGAGTATGACAGTTAAGTTGATAATGCGGATGCTGTAGTTCTATTAAAGAGAAAAGGGGAAAACCGGAAAAAAACAAAAAAAAAAAGAAAACAAAAAAGGTGTCGTGTCGAAAGCATGCTTATTTTATAATATTATAGTGTGTTGTAGTTAGTTCTAGAGTGGGTAGGTCCAATCCCATTCTGTTTTATTTGACTTTGTTACGTTGAAGATTAAGCAATAATATATAATTAAATGCATAATTATAATGTAAAACCTGCCTCTAAAAAAAGCAAGAAATAATATTCAAATCATTAGATACGCATTATCATTGTTATAATAAAACACGTCTATTAAAGTCGGGTGGGGCTGGAGTACATCTTCCTCTTTTTTATTCTAAAAGCCCCACCCGACTTCAATTGACGTGTTTTATTATAACAATGATAATGCGTATCTAATGATTTGAATATTATTTCTTGCTTTTTTTAGAGGCAGGTTTTTTGAAGTCGGTTTTTTTGTTTTTTAAACAATTTTTTTATTTTTTTATTTTTAGTGTAAGTACCTTCTGTATTAGGTAGTGTAGATATATTATTTAGGTAGAAAAATCGGCTCAGCCAAACGCGAGATAATCGCGGAGAAACATACATACAAACTGAATACCTCCTTTTTTTGAAGTCGGTTAAAAAGACTACACAAAGGTATCCCTTCCCCAACAAAAAAAATCATCTAATTCGGTTCAAAAATAACAAAATTGTCAAGTTAGTTGATTTAATATCATAGTATTTTCAGGATTACTTGTAAACTACTGAACCGATTTGAAAAAAAAATTAAATGGGACCATCTCGCAAGAAAACTCAATCGAACAAAAAAAGAATTATCTAAATCGGTCCACAAATGTCGAAGATACGCGCGAACAACGATAAAAAAAAAAAAAAAAAAAAAAAAAACACAATCGAATTGAGAACCTCCTCCTTTTGATGAAGTCGGTTAAAAATGCTCAATTAGTGTCTGTCTCAATTCCATATTGCCGGACGCCACGCAAGGTCGAGATCGCGACCTTGGAGTGGAGGTGCACGGAGTCGCGACGTCAAGGTATCCTGGCGTACTCATCGTAGCAGGCAGGGGAAGCAGCGTAGGAGTACGGAGCTTACGTGGTTATACGTGCGGAATGTACTCAGCTACAGAGTACCGGAGGAAAGGACAGATAAGTTGCATGCTTCCCTTCGCTTCATACTCTCTTCATTTGGTATTGGCGTAAATTGTGTCTTATTGATTGATGGATTCTCCAAAATTAATCAGTAGATTAGGGATCATAATAATTATTCTGAATTCTGCGTGGATTCGGGAAAAGAATATATGTAACTATAGACATTTTTTCTTGAATAGGGAGCTATGGAGGTGATTTTCTAATAAGATTATATTAGAAGCGGAATATTTGATCATTAGAGAAAACAATGATTGACCATCCATTTCCGGAAAGACTTAGCGCATAGTTGGAGTAAGAGGGTGCTCACATGTTGAACGAAAAGATCGGTTAATGATCAGGTATTCATTTAATAATACCAACCAAAATATAGACATACTTATTAAGGTTTAAAATAAGTGTTGGTCTTAAGTTAACGTGTAGTAGAAGACGGATCGTATTGGAAATGTTCATTGCGGATTAATTGTAAGCAACGGATATGGGTGATCATCTTAAACCTGAACCTCCCTGTTACCCACATCATTTAATAACGTCTATAATTAGGTACAAACATTAACCTAATTGGAAAATTTAAGGTTTTCTTATTGGTATAAGTTGAGAGGTTAACGTTTTAAAATATTTTTTTTCTCTTCTTATTGGACTAATGGACCAGTATGTTAAGGTTTAGAACAGACGCTCTGTGAATACAATAATAATAAATAATAATAAAAAGCATTTATTTTCTCTTTTACATTAGTAGCTTAGGATAAAGTTTTATAACTTAAAGGAAGAGACTAGTCCCCAAAATAGGTTCCAGAGGAACCTGAGCTACAGGTAACTAGGCCCCACCCGCAGTTAACCTTAGGTTTATGAGGTGACAGTATTTAATGTTAAAAAAGGAAAAACACTTTATATGCTTAGTTACAAAAGCAAAAACAAGGTAAAAATATTTAACTAAGAACATAGGTTTCTAAAAGTGTAATAATTAAATATTTAAGAAGTTGGGGGTTGCAGAGCTGGTATCCCAATTGGTATCGTGTGTGTGTGTGTTTGTGTGTGTGTGTGTGAGTGAGTGTGTGTGTGTGTATGTGCGTGTGTGAGAGTGTTCGTGTATGTGGGTTGTGGAGGAGAGAGGGAGGGAGTAAGAATGCTATTTCTCAAGAGAGTGGACAAAGACAAGATAATGTATTCATTCAACCGTAATATATATTTAAATATGAGCTAAATTTTCTTAATCAAGTATTTATGTAGTTACTGTATGGGTTTAAGTAGATTTTCCGTTTCTGTATAGTCCAGTGATTTTAAGTATTGGGTAACTAGGGATTTGAAAGCGAATTTGTGAAGAGGGTAAATGTTGAGCTGTTCATTTATTTTATTATAGAGGTAGGGTCCGAGGAAGCAGAAGAAATTGTGAGAAGTAGCCATATTTAGGGATTGGGCTGGGCAGACTTTTGCCTTTCTTCGTTTGTTCTTTAGCAGTTCGGGATTATAGGTTAACTGCGAGTGCTGTTTCAGCAAGACGCCAAAGATGAATAATTGCCTCACTGAAAGAACGTCCCAGTGTTTGTACAGGTCGGTCGTGGGGTAACGGTAGGGAAGGCCGGCAGCGACTTTGAGAATGGAGCGTTGGGCTCTTTCTACTTCTAGAAGGTGGGTCTTTGCTATACCGCCCCAGGAAGAAACACAGTACGTGAGCAGAGATTGGCATAGTGCATAGTAGACCATTTTTATTATATGGCGGTCAGCAATGTGTCTTAGGGACCTGAATATGTATGTAAGTTTGCGGAGTCTTGGAACTAGTGCCTGAATGTGGGGCTTGAAGCAGAGCGTTTGGTCTAGTATAACCCCTAAATATTTTATGCTTTCCGTTCTTTGGAGAGCTGGACAAGAACAATTTAGGTGCCTAGATGTGCACTCGTGCGCTATGACCTTTAGAGTATCTGGTGGAAGCTGATTGGACTTGAGTGCAAAAGCAACGTATTTGGTTTTAGCCACATTAAAAGACAACAAGTTAGCAGTAAGCCATTCCCTAACTGTGTTGAACCCTTCTTGCGCTTTTTGAAAGGTGTCGTTCCAGGTGTCCCCGCTGAAGAATAGGGCCGTATCATCGGCGAAAGTGAAAACTTCACCGCCGCTGATATGGAGCTGGCACAGATCATTGATGTAGACAAGGAACAGCGTGGGAGAGATAATACTGCCTTGCGGCACCCCAAAGGAAACAGTAGCTTCGTCACTTGTCCATTGACCTATTTTAACGCGTTGGGTCCTATCGCACAGGTAGTCCTTAAACAGCTTCAAGGGGAGGCCTCTTACTCCAATGTTCTCCAATTTGGAAAGAAGGTGAGGGATATAGACGGTGTCGAAGGCCTTCGCGAGATCAAGGAATATTGTGACACACTTTCTTTTTCCATCCAACGTGGTGATAACAGAGTTTACCAAATCATGGACCGCATCATTGGTGGAAATGCCAGCACGAAAGCCATATTGGTGTGACGAGAGTAGGTTGTGAGATTCAAGGAATTTTATTAATCTCTCATTCATTATACGCTCTAAAATTTTGGATAGCGCAGACAATATGGAGATGGGCCTATAATTGTCTACGCAGTCTTTTTCACCGGACTTGTGAATTGGTTTAATAAGTGCCTCTTTAAAAGCGGAGGGGAAAACGCCCTGTGAAATGGATAGGTTACAAATATGTGTGATGGGTTTGGCCAAAAATGAAAGATATCGTTTTATAATTTTGCTTGAGATGAGATCTATGCCTACAGCGCATTTTTCCTTGAGGCCCATAATAATCTGGATGATTTCTTCTTCCAGGACCGGGGCCATCAGTAATGAGTTCGATGGAGCTGAAGTTGTGGAGCCATTTGGTTTAGATGCGTTAGGGGCGACACACAATATTTTCTCAGCGAGGTTCCGGCCGACGTTTGAAAAAAAGCAATTGACCTTGTTAATACTTTCTTTGGGACAGATTTCAGATAAAAGAGACAGGGAGTGATCGTGTGCTGTACGGGAGCCACTAATATTTTTAATGACTTTCCAAAGTTGCGTACAATACGTAAAGATTAAACGCTCTGTGAAAGATACGGAATATGGGTGTCATTCGGTATTCATTATTGTCTCATATGAGGAGCATTAGGCTGGATCGGTGGCATACAAAGTACGAAACTCATTTGGGACCTTAATTATTCAAGAAAAATAAAGCGTAATAAAATTATATAATAGTTTTCTAGTGTGAAAACGCATACGCCTCGAGTTATCTCGCCGTCTGATTTTCAGAGGGGGGAATGTGACGCTCAGCAAATATTCATTTTAAAATAGCACATGTTTGGAACCAAAAAGTATTCTATAGCTAATATTTTTTTACAAAGTTTGTCGGGGTTATTGTTTCTAAAATAAAAACGTAAAAATATATTTGAACTGTTAACAATAGTGACCCGCACTAATGGTTATGAGGGGCGGCGTTACATGTCTGTAAAAGGTTCCTGTCTTAACTAAAAATCTATAGAAAAAAGACAAAGGGATTCTAAAACAAATGTAAAGTTTGTATCCCTTATTGTTGAAGAAATAGGATTTCACATGTGGCAATAATAAAAAGCGGAAACATTGGGTTTTAAGTTCTTGAAACGGTTAAAGGAAGTCAGGACAAAAGACGGTTTGGAAAGTCCAACGAAACTACGTACACAGATGTAACAACAATAGCTTTAGAAAAATATAGGAAAAACAGATAGGCGGAGAAGAGGCATTCGAGTTTCGGTGAGAGTAGGGAGCGGACGTCCGTCGTAAAAGAAAATCGTGTAGTTATAGTTACTAATTGCGCGCGCGCATGACGTGTGTTCGGGGAGGTATACGAGAGTCCCGTGACTAATCCCGCCCTAGGTGTGTTGTGTGTTAGTGTGTATGAGCTGAGGCAGGTGCGGGGTAAGAGAGCGGCTAACCGAGTAAGTTGCACGGGTGGACGTAAAACCACACGAATTTATCCTGGTGAGTGTAATTTGCGTATTATTCATAGTATTAAGTGTGTAAGGCGTAGGGTTGAGTACTGTGACTTATCTTAGTGTATTTAAGGGTGTAAAAGTACTTGAGTTGTCCTTGCGTTACATATCGCAGTGTATTAAGTGTATGATGTTATTTCGCGTGTTCAATGTACTTTTAATGGTCTGCCTGATACCGGAGATGGCACGGTGAAGAGTGCCGATAGGGAACTTAGGAACCTACCCATCGATATCACAATAACAATCGTGGGTAATTCTTTATTAGATTAGGAAAGGTAGGTAAGAATCGATCGCCATCACAGAAAAGCGGGATTCTTACATTTAGGAGTTCGCATAGGGAGCCGATCGCCCTAAGTGAGGACTCCTCACAGAAGGCGGGGTTCAAGGTACTAGCTATTCGATTCGAATTCGGAGAGACCATTATGGTATTCGTTTTTCTTTGGTAAAAGTAACTACAAAACAATTTGTATTAAATCGGTGGAGGAACCATTGTTTGGGCCGGGTTCCACAGAGTGGTTGCGGATAGAGCTGGAAATCTAGGCTATACTAATCTAGATTTCTAGTAGGTGGTGCAACACCCCCTCCCCCCTTTGGGGGGGGCCGATATTAGTTATTCTGATTAACGCTAATTTAATTAATTTAATAAAAAAAGAACGTTGGGGCAAACTCAAGGTAGGCTGTTGCGTCACAGCTGCAAAGTCCCTAATACTCAAATAATAATTATAGCGCCTGTTATACTAATAATAATTACTTACGTGTGTGTTGTGTCAGACTTATTTTGGTATTAACATCATGCAAACACACAAAAAGATAAAAGTTAACCAACATTTCTCTTTGCTACGTCGTTGCTACATCGTGCTACGAGGCGTCTACGAGCGCTACGTCGTAACGCGTTACAATCGACCACGGCTGGCTTCACGCGCCTACCTCCCTTGTGTGAGCTGTTGGCAGTTTACGACTTCCTTCAGGATCTTACGGGATTAAGTATTTTTTTCATTTTAAAATGTATGTAATGGCAAGTGAGAAGATATTTAATATTACGGAGTATTTACACGAGGCGAGTGAGCGTATTTATAGTAAATTAGCGCTTTTGTCGACAATCGCTTGTAAAATCGAATCGCCACGTCATTGAAATGAGGTTTGCGATTTACAAGCGATTGTCAATAAAAAGCGCTAGTTGACTAAAGTCGCCTGCCAAGTTGTCTGCCAAGTCACCTCGTGTAAATACCGCCTTATGTAACTAAACAAAAGGTAGTCAGTATATTTCTAGAGTATATAAAGATAAATAATGTCCTTTATTTTTCTAAATACGAAACACTGATAGCAGGGGCTCTATTACGAAAAGTTTAATGCGATACACGCAGCTGCGTCCGTGCTTCGTTATGATTGTTTCCTATTACAAAGCACTTGCGTATGCGATATTGCAAAGTGATTGCGTAAGTTTGACAGTTTTTCTCAAGCGTATCCGACATCATTCGTTCAGTCTTTGGGCTACGGTAGCCAAATTTATTGAAAATGTGTTTAATAGCCACAACCGATTATCGTGACCAAGTGACTGCGTTACGCAATTGCGTACGTTATTTTCGTATTAGGCCCCCAGGTCCATATAACTAAAAGTTTGTAAGCAATAACACGAATTTGTTTAAAATAAATTGTTTTAATTCGTAAAATTATAATATATTTCTTGCTCTCTCTCTCTCTGTCATTAGATCTCAACTCGACCCAAAGTTTTAGGCTTACCAAAGTTGAATATCATTTTTATAATTTCGCTATTCGTAACCAAGTAATTAATAAAATAAGTATTCTGAATTTCTAGTAATTTTACACGAATTAAGCATTAATTTGTTTTCAGAACAAACTTTGTAAGTCGAGACAGGCAAATCACAGTTTATTCTTGAAAACGGCGCACGTCCCACTTTACTGCTGTTTGATAAAACTTCGGCAATTAACTAAAGAACACAACAATAAATACAAACCAATAGCCTAATTTAAACGAGGTTGGTTTCAAAAGAAATATTTGACGACCTGCGTGGTCGAGTGGTTTGTATAGCGGTCAAGGTGTCACCATCTCTGTCGTCCCAGGTTCGATCCCCGACTGTGTCAATTTAGAAAACAAACTTTTATTTATTTTATTTTTATTTTATTTAATCTTTATTGCTTAAAGTTAAAACAGCAAATGGCGGACTTAATGCCCAAGGGCATTCTCTACCAGTCAACCGGTAAGTTGTTAAGGAGAAAAATCGTCGCGGCAATAAACAAAACTTATTAAAAAAAACCTGAATAAAAAAATACAAAATTATACATAAAGTATATACTAAATCCTAATAAAAACATAATTAAATACATATATACCTACATAAATCATAAGAAGGAGTAGCAATGTCAGATACGACGAGACTAGCGTAAAGAACTCAAGTAGCACTACTTGACTACTGACTTTACTCACGGACCAATTTTTTAAATTCGTACTTGCTAGGTGCATTTCGAATATTTAGAGGTAAAGCGTTCCAGAGTCGTATAGCGGAAAAGGTGAAAGAGTAGGAGACGAAGCCAGAAGTATGTGCAGCTGTTAGTAATAGAAGGTTGCTACAAGAGCGAAGGTCACGTTGATGAGAGTCACCCAGAAACTGAAATCTTGATTTCAAGTATTCTGGGGTAAGTGGATCGAAAAGTATGTTGAAGAGCAAACAGACAACTCTGAGGTTCCTACGTTCACGTATAGGAAGCCATTTGAGTTGCTGACGGTATTGGGAAACTTTTCTATATTATCTCAAGTCTGTTTGTGTGTGTTTGTAGATCCACCGTTGTCTCTCATTTCCATACCACAAGTGCTTTAGCTACTTACTTTGGAATCAGAGCATTATGTTGTGATGTTGTCCAATATTTTATTTGTTTATTATTACCTATTTAAAATATTTAAATAGGGTTAATAGGCAAGTTGAAGACTGTATTGTTTTCAAAAAAATTGCCGCTAAAGATTTTCTTGGTTACGGTAGTGTTAATGCACTAATTTAAAGATGTTATTATCATTCAGTTTTTACGCAATGTGGTGTTTAATATCATTTTTCACCTCTCCAGCACGAAAAGGGCGCTTTTAGAGCGTAAAAACTCGCAGCAAAATCGATTTTTGCTGCGAGCGTGAGGCAAAGTGCTTTTTTAATTTCTAACACCAACTTTTAAAATAATACAGGAGAAAAAAGTGACAAGGATGAGACTTGTAAAATTGATATGTCAGAAAAGTATAGATAGAGTGCTTTATGGTTTCATACATGGATTAAAAAGTAAAAATCTAAAATTCACGGATATACCAAGAAGTTTTAAATAAGGATTGTAAAAAAAGAAGGTTGATAATTCGAAATAAAGAGTATGGACGAAATGAGGTCGCATGTATGAAATAAATATATAATAAGAAAAATTAATGAAATTTATTGACAATTTAGTGTTTTATGATTATAATTAAATAAATAAGATAGGATTTTAATAAATAAGAGAAAAACACAGAGTAATTTAAAACAAAACGACGGGAATCTAGATACTTTATGAATAAAAATTTTCAGCATAGGTTTGATCGAACTATTTTTGTAATAAATTACAAAAATTTAGTGCGTCCTTTTTTTATTTTTATTTATGGGTTTGCTCTTGACCCCAGTCTTGAAGCAAAGACAGGGTCTACGATGGAGCGAGCTTGCCCAGAAGGTGCTTATTCACTCTGGCCTTGAATAGAGTCAGGTTGTATGCGCTCGGAAACACAGACGCCGGCAGGGAATTCCATTCCATAGCTGTGCGCATTATGAACGATGATGAGTAGCGTTTGGTACGCAGAAAGGGTATATCAACTAAGAACGGGTGGTAACCTGCAGTGCGTCTGGATGTCCGATGGTAGAAAGGAGAAGGTGGAATGAGTTCATGCAGTTCTTGAGCACACTCACCGAAGTACAATCTGTAAAAGACCGATAGGCAAGCAACTTTTCGGCGGTGAGCTAAACTGTTAAGCTTAGCTGCTACCAGTTCTCCATCGCCTATTAATCTCTTGGCTCTGCGTTCCACCGAGTCCAGTGCAGCAAGTTGATATTTCGCCGAGCCATCCCAAAGGTGGCAGCAGTACTCCATGCAAGATCGGACTTGAGCTTTATAAAGAGTTAAAAGCTGCCCAGGCGTAAAGTACCGCTTGACTTTATTTAGGACGCTCAGCTTCCTAGCTGCAGTTTGAGCCTTGGACTCGATGGAGGTGCCGAAGTTAAGGTCAGAAGATAACTCGTCCAACGATCAACGATGAAGATAGTTGTCTAACTCCAAAATAGTTGAGTAAACATGTTTCTTTTGCTTTCTCGCTGGTAGAGGTGAAAAGTTGAATGTTTTACACGAGACCAAAATTTTGTTCTGCCTCGTGCCTTTAAATCACTCACTGTGCTCAGAGTAGTCTATATTAGAATCACTCGCTACGCTCGTGATTCAATTCTAGACTACTTCGCTAGTTCAAGTCGGAACTCGCAGCACTTGTTTTTAAATGTTGAACTATCAAAACGGGTACCTAAAATATGTTCGTCATTCTTTGAGCTATATGAAAGAAATTATTTTTATCTCATTTTCTTGCATCCCCGATCCACAGCATTACTAATCTGCAAGCGAAATATAGTGCATAACTCATTCACGGCGACTCGTTAGCGAAGCGCACGCACAGCTCGATTCGATTTAATTGAAACAGCAAGCGGGCATTAATGGGAGTGATTTGGCCCGCTCGATTCGCTCGCTTCGCTTATTTCCACTCATGATAGCTTTTGCTGGTTTACGTGTGGTGAATTGCCGTTTTTATTTCTTTTTCTTTGATGAGATAAGTAAGTTTTTAAGTGGTGTTTAAGTGCTGTTGTTTGTTTTTACAAGTTTAAAAAAGTGTATCGATGGGTTTTTTAAACATAGCTTTAGTTGGAAAACTAAAACATTATTTAAATAAACTATGACGAGATTTATACCATGTACCTGATTATTTTCGGCGCAGTTGCATGGTGTAAATCCCGTCATAGTTTATTCTAATAACATCAATTACCATGGCAATATAAAACAATATAAAAAACATTGATAATAAGTCGCATTGTCGATATATTATTATTTATCCATTTTATATTACCTAGTTAAAAAGATTAGTTGATCACAAATGCAGACTTTTGTGTAGGTATTTAGTTCTAGCCAAAAGTTGTTTACGCAAAACAACAAAATTTTAACTACGGCTATAAAATTCGTGGAATTTGTCCAACTACAGTATTTAGTTTATACTTGATTTTACACATTGCTATTTTTGAATGGTATGTAAAATGGTAAACAAATCTTGATCACGTTTTTTCGTTCATAATATAGAAAAACTAATTAATGCCTTTTTTACTCTTCTACTTCTATTCAAAGTGTTGTAAGTAATGTGTTTTTATTTCAAAACAAAAAAAGTAGGTAAGTAATTAAATTTTTCGAAGTAGCTTTAAAGCAATTCATAAAAAAATAGTCAGTTGTTTTTATAAAAATCCTCACTAAAACCACCGACAGAATAAAAAATTAAATCTTCCATTCAACTGAAAGTGAATACACACAACTGTAATAGGGTTTCGTAAAACAAAAGCAACAATATTTTTTTAACAAACGATCCTCATAAATCACGCTTAAAATAAATGTTCCAGCGACTTATTCTGTTTCGAATGAACATTGTCGAACAATGGAAGTAGATTCGTGTACAATAGCTTCGCATTAATTTGATTCGCACAATTCCCTTTACATCGAAAATCAAACTGGCATTTTGACGAAGCGTTGACTTTTATACCTCGTAAGTGAGATAAAAATAACTCCACGAAACCCTTGTGCCGTATTTCATTTATACAAATCTTTTTACTGTAGTAATTGAACAAAAAATGAAAGTCTATAGAACAGAATTATCATCATTCAATTATTGAATGATATGATTATATAGAATTTCATTTATTTTCGAGCTTATTAGGTACTCTTTATGGGCTATTTACATGGGTCGTTAGTCACCTGTGACGGTCGACTTTAGTCACCTAGCAAGTCGCTTCCAAAATTGAATCGCAGCTGATGGCGTCGCTGTTGTCTATGTAGTGGCGTAACCTAGGTAACAATATGTAATAACGAAGTTCCAGTTTTAGCCACCAGATCAGATAGTTTTGTTTAGTCACCTGCGGCCTAGGCCGAATTGCCATTTACACGGTCGTTTTCGGTCGTGCGGCAAATTTTGTGCGGCTTTAGTCGCCCATGTAAATACCGCATTACCAGTCAAGCTATAAAAGATTAAAAAAATATCTATGTATCTTCTTAATTTGAATGTCATCATTGCGGTAGTTGAAATTTTTATAATGCAAATAACAATTTCAATTCACGATGCATTGAATATAACGCCACTTAGTCGCTGCAGTTGATAGCACATGCATTCATAAAAATATCGAAATTGTTAACCAAATGAACCGGCATTTCATTTGATACATTTATACGGCATTACCAGTGATTTACGAGCAACAATGGGTGTAATAATGTTCTGAAAACGGGAGGGACTGTAACGTTGCAATTTTTAACGTTACATTTTCTTACAAAATGGTTAAATTGACAATAAACCAAATTCTTTAATTTCAATGAGTTTAGTTCCAAAACGTCTCAATAGATGGCGCTAGCAGTCTCCCAAAACTTAGTAATTCGATACTGATCGATATTGTTTTGTCTGAGCCTATTATTTTAAAAAGTAAAAAGTAGACTGACATGCATGACAGCTGTCAGGAAGACAAGGAGCTTGTC
This sequence comes from Agriphila straminella, assembly GCA_950108535.1. Lineage (NCBI taxonomy): Eukaryota > Metazoa > Arthropoda > Insecta > Lepidoptera > Crambidae > Agriphila > Agriphila straminella. The sequence continues at coordinate 14,867,230 of OX467323.1, read as the reverse complement.
TATGTAATTCGAAGAGATAGCATTTTGGATTCCAAGTTGTCGAAGGGTGGAGCCCTAAGAAAAATTTGAAGAAGGCCTAATCCGGTGTGATCCGTCATGGCTTCTAAAATAAGTTTAAAATGGATGTGAAATAAATATTTTGGTAAGTAATCCATTTCCTTTTGTGGTATATTTTTTCATTATTTCCATAGTGGATTTTGTCACGACCATGCGCCTTTTAATTGCAGGGTGGGTTGTGGATAGCATGATGTTCTGATGAAGATATTCCTAATACAATATAATCAGGAGGCATCTGCAGTAAGTGCAACGATTTTCTAAATTTTCAGTTTAAGATCTGAAACATAGATTTTATTCTCACCTCAATGTGGTTTTGTTTCAGATGGGATTTTCATATTTTATTTTTTGAATTTTCATATTTTATATTTCATTTCTCAATTTTTATAATGTAATTTAATAATACTACCTTGTGATGTAATTATTTACAATCACTCACCTCCATTTTTCTGAAGAAGAGAAGACACATTTCTTCCAACCAATTGATGCTGTTGTCGTTGAAATGGCTCTAGTAAGAAAGGGTTAGCCGTGTTGGCTACAAACTGAAGGTACCCGCTTGGAGTTATAAGATGGCAATCAGGTAGCTTCATCATCACTAAAGGATTTCATCAGGTCAGTCACCTCGTTCGATCAGTGGACGCTCAGCCCGGTATAACTTGTGTTACATCTCGCTGAGCCGCCACCGTTCTGGAGTTGGATCTTCTGGCAGAGTCCGTCATGATAGAAATGGTGTAACTTCTATATAAAATTTCGTTCTATAAATTGGGATAGTCTGATCACAGTCGCGAATCAACATAAAGCGACCTTGAGAGTTTTAGTCTTTTGCATACAATTTAAATGAATAAAGGTTCTCCAGTAAAGTAATGAATATATAATAATATAGGGTGATTAACAATAATATTTCTAAGTCCATAACTATAGAATAAAGCAGAACAAAGAGTAATCTCTGTATGTAATAGTTATGCAGAAACAATAGGAATAAATGAGCTGGCTTTGAGACAACTACCATCTTTGATTTCATCACCCCGTCATTACATTTCATTAAGTTAACTTTGAAACAACATTTTATATATATTATAACCCCTGGAGGAAACATACCTTTACAATGGCGCCCCTAATTGTGATCAAATTAATCCCAATTTATGATATTTATTGTTTTTTTTTTGCAAAATAGTTTAATTTGAAATTTAATTTTGTTCATTGAAGTGTAAACAAGTCATGGTTTGTGAACAGAAGTAACTTGTTTTGTAGTTTAAATTTGCAAACTCAAAACTTTATTTTGTAATTTTCTTCACTTGAGACAAACTGGAAACACTTTTTATTAGGTTTTGTCTCATTAGTCCACAAACTATACTTTTATTTTGTTATTCCAAATCAACAAAGTGTTGTTTAAAATTTGTTGATTTATTTCATTTTAAGAAAATAAAAAAAGTGATTTATTTCTTATTAAACTGTGTGGTTAAATTTATTGGTCTTAGTCAAACATTGTTTAAGCAGTGAAATATTTGTAAAAGATAATGCTTAACATAAATAAATGTTAACAATTAACATTGAAAGTTAACACATTGTTAAAAAATATAATTTAGAATAAGTAAGTATTTAGTGTTCAGGATCAGGTTTAAAGTGATTTTGTAGTGGTCACAAACATTAATTGTGAAAATATTTTATAGTTCATAAAGTAGGGTGACCACCACTTTGTAAAAAATTTTTTTTTTAGGACAAAAAATTTTTTTTTGTTTGTGCTACTTTATTGGAGAATTTAATAACAAAGAGGTACTATTTTGAAACTAAAATAACTAAACTTAACTTGTACGCAACTTAAGTTTTTATTTTATTTTGGTAGTCGATTTTTTTTTGCAAGATGGAATTGAACACAGTGCACCTTTATTCGCTGCACCGTGACGAGTTAATTTATGAGGTTTCTATTCGAGGTGAAACACCCGAGGACACAGTTTTTAAATTAAGAAGGCAGTTGAAAAATTTAATCAGCGACTTTAAGCCAGAAGATATTTTAGGCGACGACGATGCGCTTCCGTCCAAGGAGTTGCCGATTATTGGCGAGAAACTTAAAGACGTACGGAAACGCATCGACGATTTCGAGTCTTCAGGTGAACGCAGTTTGTTGGCGCGGGGTAAAGCTTTGTTCTGCCATTTATGGTTTAGGCTGGATAGGGTGAATACGGAAGCAGAGGCTGACGTAACAGTGAAGTCCGGTTTAAAGGACGTCCTGAAAAGGTTGCGTCAGCGTCTGGATTCGCATGATCCTGGTTCATCTTCGACATCTACGTCACCACCAACAACTGACAAAGCGATAGAACCTCTGGCGGCTGTGTCATCTCCAACCGTTTGGGCGGCGGACTCCAACGTCGCCAAGTGGAAAATACAGTTTGACCCAGGAGTTTGATTGGAAGGTGGTTGTGCCCAAAGGACAGCGTGCAGAAGTTATTGCTGATCACCACGAGCCACCCACGTTCGGACATTTCGGCGTGTTTAAAACTCACAGGAAACTTTCCCTGCAGTTTTACTGGCCAGGAATGTACCGTGACGTGGTGGAATTCGTGAAAAACTGCAATACTTGCGCCGCATATAAGCACTCCACTCGACTAACTCCAGGTCTCATGGGCCAACCGAAACAGTGCTATAGGCCGTTTCAAGTCCTCTCGTGCGATTTGGTGGGTCCCTTGCCAAAGTCACGCTCGGGTTTTGTACACCTTTTAGTGGTAACTTGCTGTTTCTCCAAGTATACTATGCTTTTTCCTTTGCGTCGTGCGACTAGCACTTTGGTGGCTAAGGCGTTTGAACATTTTGTCCTTCTAACTCATGGGATTCCTGAAACCGTAATTACCGATAATGGGGTTCAATTTACGGGATCGGAATTTCGTGGGTTATTAGAACGTTATAATATCCCCAGGGTACATTATGGCCCAAGATACACGCCACAAGTCAACCTAGTCGAGCGCTATAACAAAACTGTTATGACGGCAGTTTCGTCTTATGTTAAGGACGATCATAGGACTTGGGACGTGAATCTGTACAAGATACAGTTCGCGTTGAATAGCGCTGTTAATGAGTGCACAGGGTTTTCGCCATTCTTTTTAGTGCATGGTAGGGAGCCTATTATTAATGGCTCATTTTATAAAAAGTCGCAAGAGGGCGACTATGAAGTAACGATGCCTAGAGAAGAATATGCGGGCGAGTTAGGTATTCTAAAAGAGGTCTTTGAGAAGGTCAGAGAAAGAATACTAAAAGCGCATCAGACAAATGCAAAGTATTATAACACCCGCAGACGACCAATGACCTTAAAGGTAGGTCAGGAAGTGTGGAAGCAAACATTTGTCCAAAGCGATGCTGCGAAATACAAAGCCTCAAAACTCGCGCCGAAATTTGAAAAGTGCGTAGTGGCTAAAGTTCTTTCCCCTCTAGTGTATGAGTTGGTATCACTAGATGGAAAACCACTAGGTGCTTGGCACATTTCAAAGATAAAGGTTCGTTACTAACCTGCCATGCCGTAGGCCACTTTTTGTGTGTCGGTGTCTCGTACGGGACCCGGCGATGCCAAGGCGAACCCTTAGGTTTAGGTTAGTTAGGTTTTTATGCTTTTATGCGCGTTTAACAAAAGCTGCGTACGCTTTTGTACTTTAGTAAATAAAACTTTAAGTAAGTTTATTTGTAAGTTTGTGTTTTAACAACCCGAGGGTTTTCCCGTTGACGGTTGCGTTTGTTACCAACCCGAGCTGAAGGTGCGTTGACGGTTGAGTAATTTTTTTTAACTCGAGCGGTTTTACTCGCGAAGACGGTTGCTTTTGTTACCAACTCGAGGGTTTACCCCGAAGACGGTTGGTGATTTTAATTAATATTGGTTAATCCAATAATATTTTTTTTAGGGCATAAAAAATTTTTTTTTGTCCTACATTTTCTGAAAGTATGGAGTTACGAGTATCTCCTATAAAAAAACTTTGGGGTTAGAGCATGGGGTGGCGAAAGTAAACAAACTTGTTGCTACGGTATTTCAGATGATGTATGAGAAGATGGATGAAAGGAGTGTGTAAGTGAGTCACGTGTATTCCGGACGGAAAGAATCGTACAATAGTCCTGAAGTTGGCATGGGGGGTTAGTGATGATCGGAGATTGGAGTAACATCAAAGTGTTGGAAATGGTTTACTTAGTCGTTTTGTAAGTCAAGGTAGTTTTGCTTTGGTCTAAGTGGTTTTTGTTTTTTTAGGCTATGGTGCTTTTATGGTAAATTTTTACCCACCATGCCGTAGGCCACGTAATGTGTGTCGGTGTCTCTTCGGAGCTCCGGCGACGCCAAGGCAAACCCTTAGGTTAAGTTGGTGATGGTTTTTATTTACGGCCATGGGGATTTAGTTTATCCACCATGCCGTTGGTTGTTTTGGTGTTGGGATTTAGTTTTTAAGTTTTGTCTCATTGCCATGAGTTAGATTTTTTTTTACAGATGTGTTCTGTTCAGTATTCGACAGTTAGGTCCATTTTTTTATTGAGGTTGTTCAATGTTTGTACACCTCCGGTAGGATTTTCTTTAGTGACGCTGAGGGCAGCGTAGTTTCTCACTGCGTTCGAAACTTTCGTTGGTAGGGGGGTATTGTAACGTTGCAATTTTTAACGTTACATTTTCTTACATAATGGTTAAATTGACAATAAACCAAATTCTTTAATTTCAATGAGTTTAGTTCCAAAACGTCTCAATAGATGGCGCTAGCAGTCTCCCAAAACTTAGTAATTCGATACTGATCGATATTGTTTTGTCTGAGCCTATTATTTTAAAAAGTAAAAAGTAGACTGACATGCATGACAGCTGTCAGGAAGACAAGGAGCTTGTCTATGTAATTCGAAGAGATAGCATTTTGGATTCCAAGTTGTCGAAGGGTGGAGCCCTAAGAAAAATTTGAAGAAGGCCTAATCCGGTGTGATCCGTCATGGCTTCTAAAATAAGTTTAAAATGGATGTGAAATAAATATTTTGGTAAGTAATCCATTTCCTTTTGTGGTATATTTTTTCATTATTTCCATAGTGGATTTTGTCACGACCATGCGCCTTTTAATTGCAGGGTGGGTTGTGGATAGCATGATGTTCTGATGAAGATATTCCTAATACAATATAATCAGGAGGCATCTGCAGTAAGTGCAACGATTTTCTAAATTTTCAGTTTAAGATCTGAAACATAGATTTTATTCTCACCTCAATGTGGTTTTGTTTCAGATGGGATTTTCATATTTTATTTTTTGAATTTTCATATTTTATATTTCATTTCTCAATTTTTATAATGTAATTTAATAATACTACCTTGTGATGTAATTATTTACAATCACTCACCTCCATTTTTCTGAAGAAGAGAAGACACATTTCTTCCAACCAATTGATGCTGTTGTCGTTGAAATGGCTCTAGTAAGAAAGGGTTAGCCGTGTTGGCTACAAACTGAAGGTACCCGCTTGGAGTTATAAGATGGCAATCAGGTAGCTTCATCATCACTAAAGGATTTCATCAGGTCAGTCACCTCGTTCGATCAGTGGACGCTCAGCCCGGTATAACTTGTGTTACATCTCGCTGAGCCGCCACCGTTCTGGAGTTGGATCTTCTGGCAGAGTCCGTCATGATAGAAATGGTGTAACTTCTATATAAAATTTCGTTCTATAAATTGGGATAGTCTGATCACAGTCGCGAATCAACATAAAGCGACCTTGAGAGTTTTAGTCTTTTGCATACAATTTAAATGAATAAAGGTTCTCCAGTAAAGTAATGAATATATAATAATATAGGGTGATTAACAATAATATTTCTAAGTCCATAACTATAGAATAAAGCAGAACAAAGAGTAATCTCTGTATGTAATAGTTATGCAGAAACAATAGGAATAAATGAGCTGGCTTTGAGACAACTACCATCTTTGATTTCATCACCCCGTCATTACATTTCATTAAGTTAACTTTGAAACAACATTTTATATATATTATAACCCCTGGAGGAAACATACCTTTACAGGACACTTGACTCTAACAAAATTTGTACTTTTAAGCTTAATATTTCGCAAAAGGATTCCTGAGGGGTATTCACAAACTTATTTTTTTTAATGGACGGACATTGCGAAACTACTTCCAAAACAGTATAACATTTCAACACAAAAGTGCTCCTTGTTGGCTTAGCCACGAAACCGTAAAAACGATATTTTTTATGTTATAGTGTTTGCACATTTTGTACATATATTTCTCGGTTAAAATATAACAAATGTTTTTGTTATATCACCAACAGCTAGGTGATTGCGTAAAGTCAATCGTATTCATTTGACAGTTCATATTGTATAATAATATATGTCATCCCATACAAATTGCAGCCGATGGAATACGATATGAACTGTCAAATGAATACGATTACCTTACGCAATTCCACCCCTGATTACCGAAGACATAATTATAACTCAGAGAATTTTTGTTTCTCAAATTACACTAAAATAAAAAAATCTGTATAAAGCCTTCCCTCCCGTGAACTTCATCATTATACAATAAGGTACATGAGCTTTCAAACATCCCTTCCGAATACACGCGAAGTTGAATATGTTAAGATTTGAAGTTTGCGTTAAAGCAGTAGTTCGGCTGTTCATAGGAAGCAGTCCATATTCCGAGGCGATAAAGTTTATTTTGGCACGAACTTATACCGCTGTGTATGCTCTATCAATCTCAACTTTCTCTTCATCGCACGATCAATCAACGTCTTACATATTGTGCCACAGCGGGGTTTTAGTCAGTAGGTTGTAAAGGAAGTATTGTATAAAATAATAAAAAAGGGCATGTATAGGTTGTTCTGATTTTTTATCCACAACGGGATAGTGCTTGACCTTCATCTCACCTGAAGTTAAGTGACGATAAGGCCGAAAGTGTAAGAACACTACACCCGGAATCTTGACCACTGAGGAACTGGCTATCTTACCTTTAACTGCCAGAACACAACAATTTTTAAATTGAGTCATGGCGTCAGATTTATGTAAGACTAGCTTCCGCCCACGACTTCGTCCGCGTATATATTAGAGAAAATCCTTAGGAAACCTTCAATCAGGATCCGACCAGCCGTTTTTACGCGATTAGGCGGGTCCCCACCAAGCGCTCTGCCTCGCGAGGCAAGACGTTTGCCGCGTGTGGCGGGCCTCGCACGAGGCCGCTCGCTTGGTGTAGACCCGCCTAATCGCGTAGAAACGGCTGGTCGGATCCTGGTTGAAGGTTTCCCAAGGATTTTCTCTAATATGCGTAAACGTTCCGTTATAATGTATCAAATATTCAAAGAGAAGAAAAGTCACTATCAAATGTAAAAACATGGTTGCATAAACATAATTAATTTCTTAACTTTTTCGATATTAAAAAAGCAAAAGGGCAACTTGACTTCAATTTGGCATTGACAGCTGACATTTGGTCGCAAAATTGAATCGCAGGTGATGGCGTCGCTGTCGTCTATGTAGTTGATAGCGTAACCTAGGAAACAACATGTAATAACGTATTTAGTTCCAGTTTTGTTTTACACTGTCGATAATCGCCGTGCGGCGAAAGTTGTGCGGCTTTAGTCACCAATGTAAATACCACATTACTGTAGAGCGTTGTATACTGTGTCGCATTGAAGCAACATGGCGGCTTGCTAAGTACACGTACACAACAAGCTAATTAGTGTTAGAGGTGAGTTGGAACAACAAAGGCCTGCGTTAAGCCTAACGCGATAACTTTGGTTTTCAACACCCTCTTAGGCGTGTTTACTATTAATTTGTTTGAAGCGTTGATCTGGCAAGGCAAGGCAATTAGGTGGTGTCCATGCCAAGAAGTTCATTGAATCTTAAAGAGAGGCTCCAATCCGGTGTATGAGTGTATCTACCTATAATGGCCAAACTTACAACATTTTATTTTAGTGTTCTGAGACCAAATTGAAAGTTATGCAAACCATTAAAATGTTATATTATGAAATGAAGGACTGTATTTATTACGATTTTACAATTTAAGTTTCACGAAAAAACATGTTCTAAATTAGTGTAGTAAGAACACAATTCAGAAACCATTGTCTTAATTGACGTTTGGTTAACCTGATATTGTTTTTACTAACCGCTTTCAATTTGATCAGTAAAATAATAACATTCTATTATGTAACTAGCTACTTTAATAATTTTAGTCACCCAAAGTTGAGTATTATATGACGTAACACCTTATCATATTGTGAGTTTTAGATGTTTATGATGTTGTAAAAACACTTAGGTACCAATGTAACCTATTTTTAAACCTCTTCTCAAAAAGAGAGGTGTTATAAGTTTAAAGTGTTTGTGAATTAGTGTATCGCTAAACCTAAATCGCATGAAAATCGGTTCATTTGCTTAGAAGCTACAAAGCCTCAAACAGACCCACGAATACGCCAACTTCCACATGACCGAATGATTTGGAACTTGGATGTTCCATTTTGCCATTTTTTTAATCACGAAGCGAGATCTATTAAAATCTGTCAAAATTAATTAATTAATTAATTAATCTTCTGTAGTAGCAACAGTATTTAGTGAGACTGCATATTTATATTATTTTTGTTAAACACAAGCTTATGTACGTCCATATGACATATCCAATCATGACGTCCAATGATAGTTGTAAGTTAGAAAAAAACTATCCGCCTTACTTCGGAGACCCTACGTCTGCTAAAAATAAAACAAATCTAAACCTAACTTATTCAGCGAACAAATTATTCGCTTTGGTCGGAAAATGCCTTCCAACTTTAAATACAAACAATACATAACTATGAAAACAAAAAGAAAATCAATCAACTTAACCAGCTACGTCAATATCCAATTTATCACATCAGCATAAGCCACAAAATCGCTTGGCAAGCCAATATCCATTCAAATCTGAACCGAAGAAATCCCAAGAACATCCCTTTTCAGAGCACATTGAATAAACATTAAGCCTTCATCGGGTTATCCGTTAAATTATAGCATATGATCGGGGTGGGGGAAGAGGGGGGGGGGATAAAAGGCAATAAGTTATGGCAAATGGTGCGTTCGAGTAGGGTCGCAACGAATCAATGGATACGGAATACTATTTTGTTTGGGAATGCCTATTTTTGTATTGAATGAAACGATTCTGATGTAAAAACTTTAAGGGAACTATACTAGCTTCTGTTTGCCACTTCATCTGTGTAGAATTCCATTACCACTGCCTTGAATTTTCAGCTCAGTAGCTTAGTCAGCTCAGTAGCTCTTAGTAGCTCAGTTAGATAAAGTGTTTCGCCCGAATTGCAAAAGGTATGGGATCGTTTCCCATCTGAGTTCATAGTTAGACATGAGTTGCTTTTTACTAGAATTAACAACGATTTCTTGACGTTCGGTTACTGTTTGTGCTTGAGTTTGTCTATAACAGGTGTAACAAGACACTTAACGAAGCCGAAGTCCACGCATTCCGCCCATCATCAGGATCATTTTTGTCTTTTAGACTGGGAAACCAATAGCTACGAAGTTATTAAAGGTCAAAGTCAAATTGCTTTTTTTCAATTTTTTTATGAAATCTTATTTTATTCGTTATTTTCTAATTTTTGTCTACAGAAACATTATCAAAATTTTATGTACTTCGTAACTCGTAACAAACAATGACTTCAAAACGTCATCACTCAATAAATAATAAATAAATATATACTCAATGTATTTCATGAGCACGCTCGACTTGAATAAACGTTGCCTTTCAACTCGGCCGCACGCAGCTGTGTGCATTCACTCGCAGTCGCGGTCTTTTGTACGCGTTATATTGTGTGCTAATGTATGCAATGCTTTTTTAACACCAAAAATTAAAATCGTTTTCCAGCAATAATTTTGAACAGAAATGGTCCTGATGATGTCTTCGTTGAGTGTCTTGTTACACCCGGTATAAAAGAAATGAAATATTAGTTGACCGTGCTGACCCGGCACGGAGTAGCATAAGTCATCCTTAATTCGTAAACAATACTGTTACATAATCTCGCAGTATCAAAAATCGTGGCGCTCCTAATACAACTGAGCGCATTCAGATATTAATAAACCATTTGTAAAGACTTTTCGTTCAAAGAAATGTTAATAAAGTAGAGGACCAAGGTCTTCAGGGATCTTCGCAGATTGGTCTCGGAAGACCACCTAAATCCACACTCAAGTATTAAAATACTTGGGTATTAAAACACTTGAGTGAGTATTAAAATACTTGCAAATAACCGAGGTAAAGTGCTTGGAATTTTATGTTTAAAGACCCTTTTCACAAACTTTTAAGTCCTTGGTAAATCTGAGAGATCCAAATTGAAATCATACCCATTCAAAGTGTATTACGTTTTAATACAACTTTTCATATTGTTTTAGCGGTGTTTGTGTATGTATTTATTACAGAGGTAAATACGTTTACTTGTTTAAGTATTTCTTCTTTCTATGTACAATTTCATGGTATTCGGATTCCACTAGTTAGATTAAAATAATATGATATAATTCAAAGGGTGTCCCAATAAGAGCTCACTTTTTAATTTAAAAATAAAAAAAAATTGATATAATACAAAAGGTGCCCAATAAAAGCTCATTTTTTAATTTAAAAATAAAATAACTTTTTTTAACAAGCTGTGATATTTTTATTGCATTGTAAAGTAGACAGACATGTTCAGGGTGGAATAAAATATTTGGCGAAACACACCTGCGGCTGTGGTAACAGGTGGTATTGCTCTTTTCATTATTGATGACTTTTTTTGCAAAGATGTGGCTGTATCTTATCGTTAACGCGTTGGATCTTTGTTTTGAGTTCAAGAATTGTTTCTAGTTAATTCGCCTATAACCGAGATTTCTCAAAACCCAAAGAAAAAATCGCACAGCGTTAAATTACATAATTACTAATTGGTTTTAAAATTTCTGTTGTACCTATTTATCATAGAATTTGAATGTATACGACAAAATTTATTTAAGTGTAGTTATGTTTTTATGTTACAGTTAAAAGAGAATTTATAAAAGTCATGTTTTGAAACCGCTAACAAAAATGGATTTGGACGAAACAATTACCTCAAATACTTAATCTTTTAACCACAAACCGAGTAAAAGAGATTTCATAAATGAGTGAAACATTCTGAAGATTAGATAAAATTAATTTCCAAAGCTCTCTAGAGTTGGGATAAATGATAAATTAATGTTTTTTGCTTCGTCCCAAGGCACTTGAGCGACCGTTGTTATAAAATATGCCTTTGAAATCATCAACTCTATTAATCAAGTAATTCTTTTGATATTTTTGCAAAATTTTATTATTTTGCCTTGATTTATGTCTCAGTAACAATTTTTTGTACGCGATTAATTATTTTGTAAAAAGATGACTGGAGCACAGAATAATAATTATTTTTTAATATATATTGCAATATTTTTTATATCATGTTATATTTTTACTAAATAATATTTACACCTAATTAACGGGGCAATAAGAAAAGCTTCGTAAGTTTTTAAGGAGTTATAATTTTTTTATACTGATTCTGAAAATGAAAATATGTGATCCGTGTTTCGGCTTTCGTATATATGTACAAAACAATGTTGTATAATTGATTTGTTGGATAATCTTGTTAGTGTACTTGTGCAACATTAAGAAATGTGTTATATCAAAGTAAAATAAGTTAGATAATTATCTTTTTTTAACCGACTTCATCAAAAGGAGGAGGTTCTCAATTCGATTGTATGTTTTTTTTTTTTTTTTTTTTTTTTTTTTTTTTTTCATCGTTGTTCGCGCGTATCTTCGACATTTATGGACCGATTTAGATAATTCTTTTTTTGTTCGATTGAGTTTTCTTGCGAGATGGTCCCATTTAATTTTTTTTTAAATCGGTTCAGTAGTTTACAAGTAATCCTGAAAATACTATGAAATTAAATCAACTAACTTGACAATTTTGTTATTTATGAACCGAATTAGATGATTTTTTTTGTTGGGGAAGGGATACCTTTGTGTAGTCTTTTTAACCGACTTCAAAAAAGGAGGTATTGTATGTATGTTTCTCCGCGATTATCTCACGTTTGGCTAGGCCGATTTTTCTACCTAAATAATATACTTACCTACACTACCTAATACAGAAGGTACTTACACTAAAAATAAAAAAATAAAAAAATTGTTTAAAAAACAAAAAAACCGACTTCAAAAAACCTGCCTCTAAAAAGCAAGAAATAATATTCAAATCATTAGATACGCATTATCATTGTTATAATAAAACACGTCTATTGAAGTCGGGTGGGGCTTTTAGAATAAAAAAAGGAATATGTACTCCAGCCCCACCCGACTTTAATAGACGTGTTTTATTATAACAATGATAATGCGTATCTAATGATTTGAATATTATTTCTTGCTTTTTAGAGGCAGGTTTTTAAAATAAATTATTTGGACAATATTATTTGAGTAGAAATGTTACTTACATCGGCCATAGTAGAACATCGAACATCTTCATAGACGAAACATCTGGAGTTTTATGGGGTATTTACATGGGTGATTAAAGCCGCACAACTTCCGCCGCACGGCAAAAATCGACCGTGTATATGGCAATTCGGCCTAGGCCGCAGGTGACTGAATAAAATTATCTGATCCGGTGTCCAAAACTGGAACTATGTTACTACATATTGTAACCTAGGTTACGCCAACAATTACATAGGTAACTGCGACACCATCACCTGTGATTCAAAATTGCAAGCGACTTGCTAGGTGACTAAAGTCGACCGTCATAGGTAGAGTTGCCAACCGTCACGCGTCAGGCGGGACGTCCCGTTTCCAGGGCTCAAAAAATACGTCCCGCGCCACATGTGTGCGGGACGTCAATTGTCCCGCTTTAGGCAAAGCTAACCCGGTTAGAATAAAATCTCATTAAAATCAAATTACGAGTACCGCGCGGAGCGAGAGGGGTTACCATCGAAGTCTCATATGACAAGCATTAAGGCGTGCGGGCCGGCTCTAAGCAGAGGCAGGCATTTTTAAATTTCGCGGGTCTCGTTGTGAAAAATGCCATACATGCTCCTATCACGAAAGCCCGCAAGCTACCCGCTCGGATGAAACCACAGATTACAAAATTAGTGGATAAAACTGACTAAAAATCGCGCTGCGTGACCATTTTTTATAATATATAGAGGCAAGAGATCAAGATTTATAGATGAACTTACTAAAAATCGCGCTGCGCGGCCGTTTTTCATAATTTAGACAGGCAAGAGAGACATTAGTGGATGAAACTGACTAAAAATCGCGCTGCGCGACAATTTTTTTACTATAGGCAGGTAAGATTACTTAGTTAGTGGATGAAACTTGACTAAAAGTCGCGCTGCGCGGCCGTTTGTTTACGGTTTTTTCTGGTTTCTACACATTTGTAGGAATGTCCTGCTTTTCTTGGCCAAGTCCCGCATAAAAATTTCTGATGTCCCGGATATCTGCGAATAGGAGTTAGCAACTCTAGTCACAGGTGACTAAAATCGACTCATGTGTGTAATGGCCGCGTTAAATACATACCGAACAAAGTTTAAAAGTGTTTGTATTATCATTGGCTAGCTAAAAATCTTCAAATTACGTGATAATGTAAATATTTTCAGCATCAAAAAACGGGAATGTGAATTTAAAAGAACCCGTTTTCTATCAAAGCGAGCGACTTTCAGTATTTTCCGGGAGCGTTGCCAAGACATCTTTTTACGGGCGGTGTAAAGGAAGTAACATTCTTTGTGTGGTTGGTTTTTATCGCTTTTCAGTTACGGTAGTTTTATATCGGCTTGCCAGAATATGAAGAGTTTTCAAAACATCATGCTTTTCAATATTCTACTTATTGTTTATCAGTTGCAATAGTTCGTAAAAGTGTTTTATTTCAATTAGTAGTGTATAGGAAATGTACATCTATATCATAGTTATTAATCAAATTATTCATTTGTCTTAATCATGGTTTAGCTATTAATACAAAATTATACTGTATTTATTAATTTTATTAAGTTTTGACAACTTAATAATAAAGAAATTTTCAAGCAATGGCTTCACAATTATAATGTTTTGAAAAAATATTGAGACAAGATTTTGCCATCAAAACTCGTAACTGAACTTATTATTTGTGCTGTAAGTATTTTTTAGAAGTGCTGTATACGCGTATAAAGGAGTATGTCAATATGTCAAGAAAGAATATTTATGCAAAAATAAAATATAACTTTCTTTTTGTTACCTACATCCCATAAACCTTGGTTTCATATTTATCTTTATCTTTTTACAAGAGCATACAAATCCGATTTCAGTTTTTTTATTTAATTTGATTTGTGCCTCACTCACAACCGAGAAGCTAAGACGCGCTCATCGTTAAGTGTTTCCTTTTCCCAAAACAGTAATGTATTATTAAAAACCTCCACCGCGTCTTTCAAATCCCAGTTTACAAAGCACTCGGCTTTCCCGACTTATGTGAAAGCAGCAAGGTTCAAATTTGGGCAAAAAATACATTCTTTACATTCGCTTCTGTCTTCCAGATCGCTTTGTGTAAACCGAGGACGCTTTACTGCGTCGGAGACGAGATTCAACGTCGCGTCTTCAGAACATCTTTCTGTTTGAGAACTTACGAACGATGCGTTTATAATATAGTGACTTTGAAGCTACTCCGCAAAAGCATTAACTGTTTTCAAAGAATTGTACTTACGAAGCACTTTAAAATCTCTATTAGATGATAGATGTACTGGTTGGTTCACTATCTGCATCCGGCAAAACCTTGATGGACGAACTTGACAATGTGAGCCAAGTCGAAGTCGAGAAACTAATACGTAAGTCTATCAATGCTTGTTTGCTGCCACTCACAGCCTTGTGAAGTGCTTATCTCAAATAATGAACAGAAATTCAACATCATTACATAATTCTCGTTTTCCTCACTTCAACTCAAAATAATGTAATTTTTCAATTGCCAACATGCTCATTTGTTTTTTTTATGGGGTTTTTGCATGGAGCGACATGGACGTCTTTAGTCAATCAACGCTTTTTTTAATAATCGCATGTAAAATCTAATCGCAAACCTAATTTTAATGAGGTGGCGATTCGATTTTACAAGCAATTGTTGATAAAAAGCGCCAATTGACTAAAGACGCCTGTTAAGTTGCCTGCCAAGTCGACTCGTGTAAATACCACATAAACAGCTTTCTTTGTGCAAGCTAGTTCGAAATATAGATAGAACTCGTTGGAATATTGATTACCTCCTTGGCTAACAGTTCTTTCATTTGCTATTACAAGATAGTTATTTATGAGTGTTCAAAATAACATTTCCGACCGCTATAAACATGACATAATATATGGATTTTCATACGATCTTTGCTGGCCACTGCTCAATTTAAATCGAAGGAGTTCGTCAACATAGGTAATGTTCGAATTTCCAAGCATGTTTGAGACAAAACACTTTGGCTTCCAATGATATTTGATTTCAGAAATTCCATGAATCGCTTCAGCATTTCATCACCCACGAAGAATCACGACGAGTCAAATGTCGAATGTCGAGTGTCGAGTGTCAGCCGTCGACTTGTCGGAGTTAAATTAATACGGAGAATGGAACTTCTCCATGGAAGCCAAAATTAAAAGCATAATTTGTTTGTTTACATTTCTCAGGTTTCGATTGAAGCTTGAAGTTTTCTGTTAATGTAATGTGACGCGCATCATATTCCATTAGTAATTTTCATTGATCACTAGCATTTATTAGCGTGTTCAC
Source organism: Agriphila straminella (assembly GCA_950108535.1). NCBI lineage: Eukaryota > Metazoa > Arthropoda > Insecta > Lepidoptera > Crambidae > Agriphila > Agriphila straminella. The sequence continues at coordinate 14,851,485 of OX467323.1, read as the reverse complement.
TATTTACTATTTTAGATATTAATTTTAATAACATGAGCGTTTCTACGGTCAAAATGATTGAAATAAAATGTAAATAAAATAGGCTGAAATTAACTTTGAAATGAGATGAATTAAATTGAAATAATCTAATATTAATTAAATATATTGACTAAGTATTATCCTACTAATGTAAAATGTACGTGTAATTATACTCAATCATGAAAAAACGGCTGAACGAATTTGGATGAAAGGCACGCAGATATTTTATAGGCTGGATTAAAACTTAGGTTATTCTTTATCCCGGTCAAAGGTACCCTAAGGATTTTCCGAAAGACCCCGCGGACGAAGTCGCGGGCGGAAACTAGTTTTGAATATATCTACTGAACTGTTAGTACTGTTACTCTCATAACAAAATCATCAAAGAGATAATCTTAAAATCAGTAAATATTTACTAAAACGTTTACACAATTATGTAATAATTATGACAAGACAAGCAATATAACATGGTTGGAATCACTTGACTATGACATGACAGAGCTGTTCTTACAAAACATAAAAGAGTACCTCTAAAAATCTCTTATTAGCGCATCATTCATATTGTTTTCTATCATACATATTTATATATACATACCTATATACTCATGCATGCACACACACACACACAAACACACTCGCGCGCAAAATAATCCATCCTAGTTTATTATTAATATAATAATAATTATAATAAGTTGTTATTATACTACATAATGTAATGCAAAAAATACATAAAATAATGTTATGGAAGAGCGGTGTCTCTTGTTACAGGCAATGTAAGCTTAAACGTAACACAACACTTTTTATCGAAATAAATTTATAATTATTGTTATTGTTATTGTTAATATGTTCCAGCAAATGTTCCTAATAGACAACGCAACATTGAACAAAAGTGAGTAACATACTTGACCGTCGTTTCTCTTATAACTGTTTTATTATTTATAGTTCTGGAATGACTCTACATTTTCCGATAGTCAATCATTGGTTAACTGATACGCTTCAAAGCCTAACTAAATTACATTCTAGCCTGTGGTTATGACTTGTAGTAACGCAGAAACTGTTTAAGGTATTTACCACACAGTTATTTACTTTTAGCTTCGTTTTTTTATTCTTAAGGTACATCAACAGCGATACACATTAGATTTACAATATTGGTTTAAGTTTTAGTAAATTCTATTGTTCAAGGACACCCCTTTCGTTCCCCAAAACGCCCTTAACTCAAACAATCGACGGCTCTAACGTCAAAGGCAGTGTGTAGAGCTATTATACGACCACATGAGTTAAAGCGGTTGGCGAATGCTGACGTGGAGCAGTCAATACTTACGACCGTTATGTGCACGGTGCCGACGAGTTATAAATAAAAAGTATTGGGTCGCTATAATGAGAATGGAATAATAAACAGATCTAAAAATTCAATAATTATATGTATAGCTAGATATAGCAATAGAAGATGAAAATAGAAGCTAATAGAAATAAAAGATGTTGCATTCGAATGTCGAAGGATGAACTAATGCTGGCTTACAGCGAAAACGTAAAAAGTGCTAGAAAAAAAATACCGTCGACTTAAGATCCTCCTCCTTTTTTGCCACTAGCGACTCGGTAGCATAATTGGTCAGTGCATTGGGCTAGAATCCCAAGGGTGTGGGTTCGAGTCCCGTCTAGGGTGCTGGCGGGTGAGTCGATTTTTTCTAATATATTAATTATCTTAATTATTATATCTAAACACAGAGTTTATACGTTAATCATCACTTTCATATAACTACTCTCAAAAGCAACAGGCAATTGAACTACTTACAATTAAAGATACGCGATACGCCTCTATTAACAGTATAAATGAACACTTCGCTAACGTAGGAAGGACTCTTGCTGATAAAATACTATTAAGTATTGAAAAAACTGAAGATCAGTTGGTGCATGATGCTGGCAAGTCTCTTGGACGAATTGACTCATTAATGCTACTTCCAACTGATGAATACGAAATAAAAAAAATCATTATGTCACTGAAAAGCACCTCTGCTACTGGCTGGGATAGTATATCATCAACCTTTTTAAAGATGGGTATTGATTACATAACAGGTCCTATTTGATATATATGTAATTTAGCTTTTTCTACTGGAATTTTTCCTAACCTACTAAAAATGTCAGTGGTTACACCAGTTTTTAAGTCTGGGGATAGAAACAGTGTCCACAATTATCGTCCGATATCGCTTTTGCCAACCCTTGCCAAAGTACTAGAGAAAGCCATTAACTCCAGGTTGATGAGTTTTCTTGAAAAAAACAACTTTCTTTCATCACAACAATTTGGGTTCAGGGAAAAAAAATCTACCGCTGATGCAATCAATGAATTAATTGAACACGTTGTACTGAATCTTGACAAAGGTAATAAATCCTTAGCTATATTCTTGGACTTGGCAAAAGCTTTCGACACTGTTTCTATTCCCATACTTATACGAAAGCTGGAAAACGCTGGAGTACGTGGTATACCACTTCAGTTATTTACATCCTACTTAACAGACAGGACGCAGTCCGTAAAATTAGAAGATGAGCAGAGTGAATACCTTAATATTAATTTTGGTGTACCGCAAGGATTAGTCCTTGGACCGACCTTATTCCTAATTTATTTAAACGATTTAACACAAATGCAACTATCCAATACAAAAATAATATCATTTGCAGACGACACAGTACTTTTGTTTAACGCACCGACATGGGAGGAAGTTAAAAAAGTTAGCGAGGAAGGCTTTGGCAAAATTTTAAATTGGCTCAATGACAATATTCTAACCCTTAATTTCGAAAAAACAAAATATATTACTTTTAGTATCAATAAAAATAATCAACCTATAGACCTAAACATTCGTGCCCATACATGCAAGAAATCACCTACATGTAACTGCCATGTATTATCATCGGTCCCATCTTTGAAATATCTTGGAATCTATGTTGATCAAAATCTAAACTGTAGTGATAGTAAAATAAATGAATTAGTTTATTGTGCACTTTGTCAATCTTTACTATCATATGGCATATCTGCATGGGGTGGGGCCAAGAAAACTCACCTAATGAAACTTGAACGAGCTCAACGGGCTATTATCAAAGTTCTTAATTTTAAAAAATTTCGATATCCAACGAAAATATTATATGAAGAATTTCCAGTACTAACGGTAAGGCAGTTATTTATAAAAACAATTATGCTAAGGCAGCACCGTATCATACCACCACCACAAATTTCAGCTAGAAGAATTGCAACAGTCTATAGGATACCTGACTGTAATACTAAATTTTCGCACAGCTTTGCCATTTATCAGGGTCCTCGTTTATATAACAAAATCAGCCAAATAATCACGAGTCTTAAAGAAAAAACCTATTACACTTGTAAAAAATTAATTACAGGATACTTGTTAAGTTTAGATTACGTAGCTACAGAGGAATTGTTGACATGAGGTACTATAAATTTATAAGAATAATAACACTGTTTAAATATATATATATATATATATAAATATATATTACAATTATATATATACAATTATCTATTACAAAGTTATCACTATTATTTATATTATTAATTTGTTAAGAAAGGGTAGTATGCCGTAGTTATATTTAATTTTTATATATAAATAGGCCACTGTATCTTTAAATACTATTAATTTAAGCACTTTAAATGGGGTTGTAATTTATTCACGAAAAATTTTATTTTTATTATCTGTATGTTCTGCATATACTGTTAGTATTTATTTGTGCGTGCATAGGCGACCGTGTCGTCGGTCATCACGAGCGCCATACCGCCCGACCGACCGGTTCTATTCCATTGTATAAATGCATGATCAGTAACAAGTGGACGGGGACACACTACTCTGCCGCAACACAGTTTAAACTAGTGTGGAGGGTAGGAGCCAACTTTCACTTTATACTAGTGCTATTTTTACCTACACCATAACAAGTACCTAACTAGTATAAGGAAAGCATTGTAAATGTCAAATAAACTCATTTCATTTCATTTCATTTCAGTTTGTGTTAATTTAGGTGAAAAAATGATTTGCTAGTAAATCAGCGATTGATTGACCATTTATAGCGTATTCCGTTTGCGTTAAATCTAAACAGCAATCCGTTATATGTATTAAACTTGACTGCAAATTAGTTGGCATTGCACACATCATATAAAAAACCTTTTGAATAAAGCACAACATATTAAACGTGTTACAAAACAGCCCCTAATACCGAATATGGTAGACAGGGACCATCAAACTGAACAACTTTTACTATGGGATCAACTCTGAAATCGCGAAAAAGCAGCTGTTTCATACATTATGATATTTTCGTTATTAATTTTTTGTATGGAACAGCTGATTTTTCTTCGCAATTTCAAAGTTGGTCCCATAGTAAAAGTTGTTAAGTTTGATGGTCTCTATATTCGGCTTTTGGAGATTTTTGTAATACGATGTATAAGTTTTGAAATTTTGCTTATCAGAGGTAAGTATAACTTCACCGTCGCAAGAAAATATTACCTTTCTAGTATTTACTATGTTCTCTTAAACTTAAATTCGTTTCAATCCCATGATTAAATAATAATACATGTTTATGTTAAATTATAAAAAAGTCATCGCTGACTCCGCGGTCGAAGCCATTCACAACATTTGTTTTTCCACTGCAAATTCACTTTTCTGTACACAACATTTTCTCGTTAGTGCGTGCTCTGAACTAAATTGAACTCATTAAGTATTCAAGCGAGTCAGATGAAAAGGTTTGAAATTGCTTTTCACTAAGTAATTTGTTGAGCTGTAGTGCGGCGTTTATGCAAATGTGACGAGCACCTCAACTCTGCTAACATTATCGTAATCGTATGTCAATGGTGTTTCAATGGTATTGACACAAATCTTGTTACTAATAATTTCTATCACCTATTTGTCACCAATTAAGTATCACCTAATTATAATATTCCCAACAAATATTTTTGTCATCAATTTATCAAGTCGTTACAAGGTTTCCAAGTCTGTTTCGTATCATCAAATTAATGCAAATTGGTATCTAAAAATTGACCTGGACCTTCGGCAACTGTCGACGGCATTATCCCGACCTGGTCTTCGCAGCCCACGACTGGAGCATCACTGGGCCCTTACTCCGGCGTGGCAGTTTCTGCGCACCACACCAGCAGCTCGGACCTACCGTCACCTTCCACTGTCCCGACTCACCGTGGACAGGTCCCGACTCACCGTGGACATGGATCTACTGCAGCACTGGCGGACGCGCCTTCCTTCACCCCACAACGTCTCGACTCACCGCAGACTGGGGCATCTCCTGCAGCATTCTACTCTGGCACTTGCATAGCTCTGACGCACTGACAGCTGAGCTTGGACAATCCTTGGACTATCGACCTCCGGTCTCAGGGGGGAGTGATGTAGCGGCATCTACCTAACGCCGCACATTACCAACCAACACACGGTTGCAACAAGATTCATCACCGTGTGACTAGATGGCGCTAGTATCGTAAGAACACAAAGATTAGTAAGGAATAACAACTCGCAGTATGGAGAATATATGGAGAAACTTACATCTCGCTATCGAAGTTTCATTAGCGACGCAGCATATATACAACTGCCAACCATCATCGGTTGGACCGCGGTCCACGGGCTAATACCTCCCAGCCCGGAGGAAGATCTTCCCCTTTGGCCTTCCTATCAGTGGCTACCTTCTCCATACTACCATACATCATTTCCTACACTTTATTTATTGCCCGATTATAGGATGTCTCCAAATTGATGTTTTCTGTAGCCAATATACGGGGTTATTTATATTTTGTTAAACCCCAACAACCTCGCAGGAGTAGATCACTAACATCATAAAGAACAACATTTGTTCTACGACTTTTATCATAACTCAATACATTCACCAAAAATGAATTTTCTACTTCGTTTATGTGTGTCACATTGTTTAGTGTGCGCCTGCACGCTTTCAAGGTTACGCAAACTAAAATATGTGCATGTGCACGCACATTCATAGCCGAAAAGTCTGCGTTAAGGTAGAACAACTACTTCTGTTTGGTCAATAAATGACATTAATGCTTACCGCTGACGGGCGCTATTTTGTAGCTGCGATAAGCGCGGCGTTAATCGCGGCGATATCGCTGCGATAAACGCGGCGATAATCGCGGCGACAATCACGGCGCTTTTTAGTCGCTGACGTAGGTTAACCCTAAAAGGCTGGTAATAATATTATAGAACAATCACTTTTATTATTGCTAAGCTCTATAAAATAAAGTTTATGATTGTATGTCAGTAATTATATACTTTTCACAAATGAAGCAAACAATGTATACGATTCAAATGTCTTCAGTACCCTTAGCACGAACAGCTATCGAGAAAAAAAACGCACGTAAAATTACTCGATAGACAATTCTCTATGGAAAATTTCATTTCGCTTATCGGCGATAGATGGCGTTGTACAAATTTCCAATACAAAATTTATCTATCGAATGATTATTTTTTTGATACATGATATTTAACAGAATGATACATGTGTCAAGCCACAGCATAAAAAAGTTTATTAAAAGTCCCTATCTTTTGTTTAAAAAAAATTATAATGTAGCGTCTGTTTAAAAGTACGTTAGTCTCAAATGGGTTAAATAGTATGGGTGGTGTGGACCTCACGGAAAATATTGCTAATAATAATAGTAATTATTGCCTATAACCGACCTTAGGTTCGTAGTGTGATCCTACCTTTTTTGGAACAGGATTAAAAACTATATAAATTGGTAAGCATATCATGTAATAATAATTCTCTTACTTTTTATTGCAAGCTCTACCATTACAAAAATAATTATGTCAGCCAGCGAAAAAAATTGTGGTGTCTTTTAGGGTTAAAGCCGCTTGTCACTCTTGTCAGTGTCATTTCGTGGGCGATTAGTCGCCGAGCTATGTGTCAGCTACTTTTTGTAGCTCGTGGGCGTTTACGTATTGAACTCCATATTATGTTCTATTCTGGGCTACAAAAAATCGCTCAGCGATTAATCGCCCGTGAGCGGTGGCGCTTATTCTAAAACTTTCCGTAAACTGTTGGTCGTAAAATATTAAGTTTATTGCATCGTGAAAAATACTGGGCAACATTATTATCACATTTGTCTATTATAAAGTTAGAATTAGAACTAGAATAATACTTTGTGTGGCAAGGGTGAAGTTTTCATGATTTAGACGAAACGAAAATATAAGCTTAGCATAACTAACTACAGAAAGCAAAACACATAAAATATTTTTTTATTGAAATAAAAAGCTTTTTGCTAAAATTGTTTGGAAGAATTATGATGAAAATGTTTAATTAGGCGGGAATGAATTAAGAAATACAGAGAAGAGTATTATTTGAGTACATCCGGCTTAGCATAGACACTTTAATTAAAACTAAGTCTGTCTAGTATATTACTAGCCATCATTACTAATTTAAGAGTATAAATGCATGTAAAGTCATGCAGTTAAAGGCAGATGTGCGGAATAGCAGATGAGTTTCAACATAAAGAGACCTGGCAAAAAGCGACTTTACTCTATGTGCAGTTAAAACGGAGACAGTATGATATTATGAACTATAAACTGTTTAATAATACCAAAACGGTTTCAGACTTTGTTAAATTATGACATAAGCTCTTTTAGCTACGACGTAGCATATTCGTAGTTCGTAGTTGCTACGAATTGTCGTAAATGATTTGCCACACAATTTCTCAATCAATTATTCCAATATACTTGTTATTATTGTAATAAAGACTCCCTAACCACGACACCGTAGCTCAGCACGACTGTGCTAGTAACGTACAAAATACAAAAAATACAAAAATATTTATTCAAAACCAGAAAAATTACATTTACACTGCCATTAATGAGGCCCTCTTTTAGATATAAAAATATCTGTGCCAAAAGACCCCGCTCCTCCATAGCCATACAATTACATTTTCCAGTTTAGGACTTAACAAAATATAAATTAAATATGAGAAAGAAAAGAAAAATATGTTATTAAGCTAGTAAACTATAATATTTGCTTTAATTAGCTACACAGTAACTTTACTAATTGAATTTGAGATGTGCTAGTGTGTGTGTGTGTGTATGTGTGTATGTATGTGTGTGTGTATGTATGTGTTTATGTGTGTGTGTAAGTCTGTGCGTAGGTATCTGTATATAGGTACGTGTCAGGCAAAAAATATTATTTGTATTGAAAAGTTAGACTCTATTCCCACTAGACCGTTCTGTCACCGACCATGCACGTAGCGTGCTATGCACAAAGCGTCAACAATTTGGTGGCGAGAATATTTTGGGTGCTGACACACTCTATACATGGCACGCGACGTTGCCGAGCTGGTGAGCATACGGGTTGTAACCGCGTACGATGACCGTTTTAAAAGCAAAATGAAACAGATTCCTATCAGTTTTTGATGTTGCATACGGGCACCGTACGAGTTGCATACGGGCACTATACAGGACACTGAACGCCGTCGAACAATTTCAGTGAGCATAGTAAAGCGTATCGTGTTCGTGTTGCTTTTCGTGTCCGATATATTCCTAGCACGGTCATGGTATGGCACGGTGTAGTAGGTAGAGAAGAGACCTAATATCAAAATTATTACTGCACCGTCTTAACTGTACTGTCGCTGACTGCCCACCGTTCGTTCCCAACTTCCTCACAATGCAGTAACAACTTCGTAATTTTCAATTTCCCAAATTGCAGCGCATCAAATTGTTACATTTACATGGAAGCAGTTTATTTCAAGCCAACCACTGTGCGATTCCGGCTTGTTTCTACAGATAATAAAAAGGGAGTAGCTGAAAGTTGATTGCTGAATTATACTAGCTTTCGCCTACGACTCCATCTGCGTGGAATTGCATTTCCCGTGTGAATTCAGCGGATGCTTAGTTTAAGTCATTATTAAAAATATCTGTTTGCTTTTCAGCCAACGCTGTCTAGTGGTGGTTTCAATTGTGGTATTGCTTTGTAATTGTAGATAAAAAGTATGATTTTCAACATTCATGTTTTAAAGTTTGTTAGATCTTTATCAAATCTAGTTTCGGCCTTGATTGACAAATAGACTAACAACTTCCTTTTTGAGTTTCAAACCAAAAAAAATTAAAGTAAGTCGCTAATCCTCTTTCAGTGATGTTCCGTTCAAATCCTATTTATATAAAAAATATACAGCCACAACAAGGTGGTCACCAAACACCGAAATATCGTACTTCGAATTCCATTACGACAACAATACAGCGCGCGGAGGCCAACTTCAGTTTAGCAGCAAATTTTTTTTATTTTTTTTTATTCAGGAAAACAAACAATGACACGATATTTAAAGTTATGATAATAAATTCAGAACATGAAATATATAATTGTGCCACCAGCACTAATTACTAACTTAATACTATCCATTAATAGGCATGTTGACTATTTTTTTATTTTATGTCACATAAATTACCCCTCAAAAAAAGAAACATTGGTAGAAGAATTAAGTCGCTAGCATGAAAACTGCCCGAGATATCACAGTGTGAAATCACACAAATGGACAAATGCCCAAAAACGCTCCATCCTAACGGTTACTAAGTGATGACGTCACGCCTTGCTAGTTTGTATGCAACGCGTAGGAAATTTGTTCGGCAGCTATATTAAATATTGTGTTTATCAAAATAGTTTCTTAGACAAATTTGCTATACATTTTACGGACTAATTAAAGGTATCATTTATTTTAATAAATTTTATACTTTTTAAATGGACTTGTCCACCCAACTTTGAAGGGTCATTAAATAAATAATATGCAATATATAAAACCAAGAGGTATACAAGCTACTCTAAAAGTTTAATATGTTTACGATTTTTATTAGTATTTCGTTATTTTATTAATTAGTCAACATCCCTATTGGGATAACGATAGGAGCAGGATACAACACTACAACAGTTCCAGTAAGCCCTTCCTAAAAGTACTTTTAAATTCTAAAAGTACTCTAAAATTACATGGCAAGTATTCTAATGGAGTATTCTTCCAACTAACTGTACTATATTTTAGTAGTATCACGAAACTAACTAAATGTTTGGCCTAAGCATATTAGGCACAACAAAATTGCTAATCAGCTGACGTATTATAAAGCAACGAAACATTTTCAGCCGAAGAAAATTCGACCAAACATATTTGGACATTCTAACAGAGTACCCTTCGTGGCCATATTGAATGGGGGGCGTTAAAAAGGAAATAAAAAGTGCTATTCACAGCAAAACAAACAGCGTAATCCGCCGCCAGTGTGAACAGGCCCGTCATCAAGGATTTGTATGAATTTTAATGGCCGATGCGATGCCAACAACCAAAACAAAAAGACTTTGGATTGACTGACGATTTTATATTTGTTTGCCGTCTGGTTAGTCTTGTTCATTTTTGTTTTTACGGATTTTGGCTCTTATGTTTTAACCATAGAAATAGAATGTCAAAGAACAACAATGTCAATAAACAGGTGATCCGAAAAACGATGTATACATAAAATATGACTATATTATTATGGTAAAGGAAATTAATAAACTATGTTCTATACTGTTTTCTTCGTCGATAAACGAATAAATGTAGCGAAATTTGGTTTTCGAGAAATGTGTGGCAATATATTATTTACCTGTGAAAAGTGTGATTACTTAGATTGTTACTTTTGTCACATCACAATCACTAACAGAATAAGACACCATGGCTCCACGATACCCTTATTTAAAATTCTAATCAAGAATACCAAATATTTTAAAGAAATTGTGATTGCTCTTTTGCTAGGTGGGACGCTAGGGGCTCTAACTTTAAAAAATGTTGGCACATTGTCACTTAATCCTTTGTCTCTTTTCCATAGACCGTGTCCGTATAATGTTAACTTCTCTCCACGCTTTGTTGGTCTTCTTGAGCGCAGCGAAAATTTTTCTATGTCTATGGTTTTAACATAAACCGATTTGATAATGTCTGTGAGGCAGGTAAATAAAATTGACGCAAAAACCTTTTATATCGTTGTTAACTAAATGGTGTACCATTTATGTTTAGGTTTTTTCATATTGTTGACTGCAAAACTGTAATAGGAAATACTTCTTATTATATTCTCACGAAGCTTCGAGAGCCGTACTTTGTACATAAAACTGAAAAAAATTGCCAGAAATACCCAAAAAAAGTTTTTGGTGTTACGAGTTGTTTTATTTAAGTGGTTAAACTTCTCTAAGAAAACGTCATTACGTAAGATTGCCAAAAATGTTTCGTTGTATCTTGTAAGAACTTTTCTTGAATGTTAAAATGATACTGAAATTACAAACACTAGAGCACTCGACTTAAAATATTTCAGTTGGGCAGACGTCAACCTAAAGTTTAATCTGTGAACGAAATTATTGTACTGGAGCGAAATCGCGGTAATTCTGAACGATAAAACCAAAAACGTTACGTTGTCATATTTAGGTTATAATGTACCTAAAAATCTTTGGTTTAGCTTCATAATTTTCACTTAAATTGTCCCAGATTGTAATCCAAGACTCCTTAGGCAGAGTATTCAACAATTTTAACAAAACTAAAGCGAGTATTTTTCTGTAAATGAAACTGAAACGGCTTTTTGATTTAGCTTTGGTTTTATTGTTGAAAATTAGCGCGATTAGGCCCCTGTTTTTCGAAGGAATTAACGGTTTGTGATTTAGATTTGTTGCGAAAATTTTTCGATTCTGTCAGTTCGCTGAAAACTAGTCATTTGATGTTTATGATGATTTTCGTATATAGGTAATTTGTTTGACGAGTTTAAATTCCATACAAGCCATAATGCTCCATCGCACCTATCTCCATGCACAATAATAACAAAATGCCTTTTTAACCCTCCCATGCCCACGCCATGCGCCAAAAAAGGCCTATCTACTTAATTATTTTCATTTTTGACATCTCTGATAAGGCCGCTAACCCCTTTTGTACAATAAAGGCCAGCTTATTAATACTTTACATTTGTTTATCCGATTACAAAGGCTGTATGCAGCTTTCTAGCTAAGCTTAAATAAATACGGATGAAATTCTTGTTGCAGCATGTGGCAACTTATTATTTCAGCTAAAGTTAAGTTTTTAAAAATAATATCTACTCTGGAACTTATATTTACCTTTAAACTCGTGCATAGATACATAGTTTTAAGTAGGTACCTTGTAACAATGTATCATGAGGAAATGTAAACCTTTTAAGTATCATTTCGTAGTTTATTTGATTGTCTGTTTGTTCTGGCAAGGCAAAAATTGTGCTATTACTTCATAATAACAATATACTACTACGTCATATAATAAGCAGGAGAGTGGAAAAACGCAAAAGCCGTGATAAAAACGGTTTATTGCGCTTATTTACTACCCTTAAATTTAATAAAAGAAATACCACCTCCCTGTTTTATTCGTGGATTCTTTTGAGAGATTCAATACCCACAAGTCAATATAACAATGGAACTCAGTGAATAGGTACCACCAGGAAAAAGTTAGCAAAGGGTTAAACTTGCACGGACAAAGAATCTGCGCCTGGAGGAATGAGATTAAACTGTTAAATCTAGAGCGTGGGTGTTATTCTGGAAGACCTTATTTTAAACTTCGAATCTGAATTCGCAGTTAGTTTTTTGATTGTCATTCTAAAATCTTATTATTATTTCATTTGAATTAACACGAGCGCTACCTTCCGAGCGTGGCAGCGAGTTATGGCTGTAATTGTAAAAATCTCATGTCAATATTGACTATGAGATTTCGACAATTTAGTACAGTCGCGACTATTTATTTTATTTTATTTTATTGTTTAAGGTACAATAACAGAATACAAACTATTACATTGCAATCTACATTAAAAAGCACTTTTTAAATTTATATCCCAATAACAATTGTACACAGCATTGACTCAAAACAATAGTAAACAAATATTTAATTAACTTAACTTAATAAGCTAAAAAGCTTTGAACAATTAATTTTAAAAAGAATAAATGGAAGCAATACGAACAAATTCAAACAAATAACAAATGCAGGTCAATTAAATTTCACGCAGCAGTGACACTTTAAATGAACATAAACTACAATTAAAAATATCTTTTTGAGAACATAAGTTATTATAGGCAAGCAACATACGTAATAGTGGTGCATTTCTTGACACATTATTGTTTGTGCCTGGTATACTAAACAATTGGAAATTACGTACAAATACTTATGCATACAATTTAGAACTTTGTCTCTCTATTTCTGTACAAGAAGCAAATGACAAAATGACAACTACAACAAAGAGTTTAACTTATACAAATTAAAGATGTGACTGTACAGTCAGCAGCGCCAAAATTATCTAAGCATTTAAAGATACTTTAATATATTTTTCTTAAATATTGTAGTAGATCTGTACCAATCCCGTATATTTAAAAGCGGGTATCTGTAAATTGTAAATTATACTTTTGCGAATGCTGTGCGCAGTATTTTTAGAAATACAGTTTAACAATACCTATATTTAGCTTTAAAATCAAAATCAATCAAAAATCAAAAAATCATTTATTCAGTCTAGGCTTTTACAAGCACTTGTGAATGTCAAAGAAGCTACGCCATCGGTTCGCAAACCCTGAGCGGGAGACCTTGTAACGAGAAGAACCGGCAAGAAACTCGTCAGGGGCTGCTTTTTTCTCCCTGTGTATTTTATACAGAGTCGTCAACATTGAAAAATGAGCTCCACATTTAAAGTGAGGTCATTTTCCATCACAATAATTAACAAAAGTTTGCACACAATGGGTAGGTTGGTTGAAATTAAATACCTACTACATATCGGATAGGTAATTGTGAGAGTACATAACTTTCAACTAATTGAGAAATTAGTAATCACTATGTCTGCTACTCGAAAGTGCACCTAAGTAGGCAAAATTTACCAAAAAACACTTGATACTAGACATAAAAAATAACAATAAAAAAACGCAATTCTTACAATTCAATATGCGTTAAGATAGGTACTCAGAAGCAGACCCATTCCCACTGGCAGCACCCGTTCACGAGCATGACGCGTGGACCAAGGAACTACAAATAATGTTTTAGAATGTATTTTGTTTCTGTGCCTAATAAATTAATAAATAAAAAAAATAAAAATACCAAAATAGTTAATCATTTGACAAAAATCAACCTTATCTCCATAAAGGTGCACTTTCGTGTGTTCTCAGACATCAGAGACACAATCTTAAGGTAAGTTTGATTTATACCAAATGATAAGCTTTCTTGGTAGATTAATAAAAATAGAGATCAGTTTGGTACATTACCTATGAGATGACGAAAGAAGTGCCTTTTTTGTGGTTTCTCCCATCACCACAGAATACATAAGTACAAGTCCATCACTTCGACGCTCACTTCGCACTCGAACTCGAATCAAAGTGTCAAATGAAACAAAGTGAGACTGAATAGCGAAGTGAGAGGCGAGTTGCTGTTTAAATTTTACAGAATCGACATTCTAAGCTTTTAACCAGATACAAAAGAGCGCTGACCGGATTCTGCGTCGCATTTACAATTCAACGCTCCCTCGTCAACCTTTTCGGATAGTGGGAATTCTGGCTATTTTGAATATTCCTACACTGAAACTTTAGGTGTAATTTAGTCTGGATTATTACTTTAGTCGCGAGAATTAATGCCAGCAACGCAAAATTGAAAATGTTTCTAAAGGTCCTAGATTTTATAATTGAATTGATAAATTCCTTTCCGATTAACGTGACAGCGATTTCGTTTTAACACGTTTCTCCTTTTAATATCATATTGAAGAAAATATAATTATTATAAAGAGACGAATATTGAGGAAAAAATTTTATGAAAATAAGTAGTTAAGAAGAATAAGATCCAGATTTATTTTATTTTATTTTATTTTATTTTTTATTTTGTTTTACTTTATTAGGACAGTACACAGCTCACTTAAATTATAAGTTACAATTTTAAAACATATTCTTAAGGCCAATTACGACTATCCAACAAATTACTTAATCAATTCGAAACAAATGGACGAATGTTTTTTTCTGTTTTTTGTTTTTTTTAACCAAGAACATCGTCCAATTTTCGCGATTCTCTTGTGGAAACGCAGCCTTATTGGCACCACACTGTCTTTTACATAACATAAAGCACACCAACCGGAAGGAAGCAATTGCAAGGCCGTTACAGGCACATTCTAGTCTGACAATTACAGAGCCTTTTGTCTCATCGTCCCACTGCACCTATTAAGCGAGGCTCCACTCTTTATATGACTGTATATTACCTGGCCATTCGAATTGTGCAAGTTGCAACGCAGACTTTTCAATAAGCTCTTTTATAAGTCAGTTCTTGACCGAGCGAGCGCAGAGCGTCTCTGTTTAAGCTTGGGCAAAAATGCTTTCGTATGTCTGTATGTATTCTCGTAAAATTTTGTATGCAGGGGCCTAATCGCGCTAACTTTCAACGATAAAACCAAAGCTAAATCGTTTCCGTTTCAGTTTCGTTTACAGAAAAATACTCGCTTTAGTTTTGTTAAAATTGTTGAATACTCTGCCTAAGGAGTCTAGGATTACAATCTCGTACAAATTTAAGTGAAAATTATGAAGCTAAACCAAAGATTTTTAGGTAAATATAACCTAAATAACAACGTATCGTTTTTGGTTTTAATGACAGACTATTTTTGTCGATTCCGTTTTTCGTTAAGAAAAAAAATAATATTTCTGCCATTTGAAAATGTTCAAAAATGTCACAAACACGAGGAAATTTGCATGTCAATAAAACACCTATTTTTTCCATTTCGTCTTTGTCTTTATTTCTTGACCGATTTTAAGGAAGATCGTTTTATTTACAGCTCCACTACTTTGTTATTTTCAACAAGATACTTAATCTCATATTTTGAAGAGTAGAACCACAAAGACTAGACGAAATTCATTGCTAAGCAAAAGAAGATGTAATCAAGCGATAATAGCCCCCAAAACGTTAAGTCATGGCACAATAATGTAGTTCAAAGGAGGAATTACGCCAAAGGAGCTATTACTGGCAAATAAAGCGGAGTACAAAAACTCCCGAATGGCAGCATTAACCGAGACAGGAGTTTCTTCGCTGAGTCGGCAAAAAGTGTAGATGTGCCCGGTAACAGCCAGTACTCCGGCAAATGAGCCTTTGCAGCACTGGAATGAAAGATCTAGTAGTAATCTTAATTTGCCGATTTAGGTTTATTCCTACTACATACACAGAGGTTGCTAAAGTTTTTAGTGATGGCGGAGGAGCTTGGTGGCGCAGTGGTTTAGCGTCTGGCCCCGCGATTGCGGAAGTTAAGCAACGTTCGCAAGGGTCGGTCATGGGATGGGTGACCAAAAATATATTATCTCGAGCTTCTCCGTGCTTCGGAAGGCACGTTAAGCCGTTGGTCCCCACTGCATTTGCAGTCGTTAACACCCACCAATCCGCATTGGGCCCGCGTCGTGGGTTATGGCCCATCCTCCTTGCCACCCATAAGGAAGGCTTGTGCCCCAGCAGTGGGGACATCAAAAATGACTGATGGACATGTACTGTATTAACTTTCAGTATTTCAGACTAGTACGAGTATAAAAATGTTTTTGTAACAAAGTTTGTCGCTGCAATGTTACGTGTGAATTTCGCTATAATATCTTTTCGCCCTGGAGCGTGCGGGTACCACGTTAATAGTAGATTGTTATACGAGGGTCAAAAGGAAGCAATTCCCATTCGAGATATTTAGACGCCCGAGCATAGCGAGGGCGGCTATAGTTCGAGAATGGAATTGATGACTTTTACCCGTGTTAAACACTCTACTTTTCATTTCGAATTTCAGGAAAGTAAAAAAGTCTTAGTTATTCCAAAATCTTTATTAATAAAAACATGTACCTACTCAGTAACTACATTGGTAGACCTTATAATGATTACCTATACCAACTTACCTTTAAAAACCTAGAAAAATTAGAACAATTTGTGAAATTTAAAGTTAAATTCTTGCTTGGAATATTTACAGTTTGATATACATTATTATGATGACAGATTTGGCTTTGTTGGATGCCTGTAAAAGTTGGAGATATTCTTTGGTCTTTGATAAGACGGTAAGTCCATGGCAGAGACTCTCCTGAAGTAGTTGTTTCCTGTAGGCGAATTACAGCGTAGTTTTATTGTTTCTTTTATGTTATTTGAACTTTTTATTTTAGTTTTAAACTCATATTTAGTAAATACAAAATCAACACAAAACTTTAATACAGCACATACAGCTCAAAGTCACAGAGTTAGTAAGTCTCCCTCCAATATTTTATAGTTTTTCTTATTTTATATTTGGAACATGTCGCGTCGCCGGCCGCTCCGCCCAATGTTTTTAATTGTGCACTGGCTGTTTATACCATGTTTTGTTGTTGTTCGTGAATGCCCCCTACAAGGCTGCAACTTTTTTTTAAACGATTTGTTTTTAACTATTGTAAACTTTTTCATTACCAAATTCAGTTCTATTTTTAAATTACTTTTCCACCCTAGGGTGGAACGAAGAGTTTTGGACCCGCTGCTCAGTTCAAATATACATCACTTTCCGAATATGAGAAATGAAAAAGATTTTCACTAGGTACGGAGTATTCTAATCAATTCTACATACTATACAAAGTTATTTAGAACCCATTGTTGCACATGCATATTGCAAACTTAGATTATTTCTGTGTCTAGATAGAGTGTTGCGCTTTTGACGTACTAAACAAAATAGGCCAACTTTTTTAGGTTGGTGTGCATTTTTAGCATCATCGAGTCCAAAGAGTATTGTATTAAGGCGGTTGTATGACCGAAAGTGGCGCCCTCAGAGGTTTTTATTTGATACGTTATTAATAGAAAAAGATTTAAATAAAAATGCAAATGTGTCAAAAACGGGCACTTTTAGCAGTTTTGCTATCTACTTCTAGCAGTGACTACGAGGGAATGTAACGATACCTTCAAAAATACAAGACTGTGGGCCCTAAAATCTCCACGATAAACATTTTTGAAATTGTGTATTAGAATTATAATATTAAATATAATTCACCGCGGCGCCACTTTCGCTTAGGGTACCACCTTAAAAGCTATGGCCTGGTCACACTACTTTAAATGTGTGCGTGTTTTGGTCACCTAGCTGTTGGGTGATATTTTTTTCTACGCATTCGTAACTTCAACTATCTATAAAGACATATAAATAGTCATTAAACATGCATTATCTGGATGTATATTAATATTACGTTTCGTTGAAAATTACGAAATCTGACGATTTGAAATTTATTTTTATAAGTTTTTATGGTGTTATTCAGGATTTTTTTTATAGAGTTACCATGCCATTTTTCATTATTCTGTTCGGTTAATTTGCTTCTTTGTTTCTTTTTCAGTCTACAGTAATTTTTGTGAAGTAGAATTTTACATCAGTTCTTCACATTGGATGTTCAAAAATCAGACTTTTCATCAGATCGTGAATTGGCCTCGCCTTAAGTCCTTAGTTATACAATGTGTATTTGTAAACACTCTCCAAATTTTAAGGATGTGTTCAGTCCATGAAACTGAACAACTTTCTCCATGAAACATGCGTCGAAATACGCCAAAAAATGTTGGTCATCCCATACTAAACTGATCACCGTGATCTCTTTGATTTGTATGAAAAGTCTTTGTTTTTTACATATTTGACCCTATGTTTCTTAGAGAAAGTTGTTCAGTTTCATGGACTGAACACATCCTTAAAATTTGGAGAGTGGTAACAAATACACATTGTATAACTAAGGACTTAAGGCGAGGCCAATTCACGATCTGATGAAAAGTCTGATTTTTGAACATCCAATGTGAAGAACTGATGTAAAATTCTACTTCACAAAAATTACTGTAGACTGAAAAAGAAACAAAGAAGCAAATTAACCGAACAGAATAATGAAAAATGGCATGGTAACTCTATAAAAAAATCCTGAATAACACCATAAAAACTTATAAAAATAAATTTCAAATCGTCAGATTTCGTAATTTTCAACGACAGTGATATGATTTTTTATGCAAAAAGGATAGCTTTTTTATCGATCTAACACATTAACCGAGTACATTTTTAATAAATGATCCAGTATTTCAGAAATCAATAAAAATGTACTAAAATTCGTCAAATTTCTGGCGAAGCGTCAATTAAAGTTATGCAATATTCAACCTTATTCTAAAGACATAGTGAAAGAGTAAATTTCGTGAACTGGCCTCGCCTTAAACCATACTTCTTAATGATATCGATCAACTCAATAAGGTGTCCCGTCCCGACACGTGCCTTTCGCAGATTATGCCGAGGGCCCAACTGCCATGCCACATTAACTAAAACATGGCGGCCTATTCAGTTATAATTTGCATTTACCTCGGCTCAGATTACGCGCTACGGGTGAATTAATAAGCGTAATCATTCATTTAGATGTTGGGGTGTGTTCCGTGGAATCAGGCTCAATTATAGATTTATGGTATAGTATATATATTTTTTAGTTGCGATTTAGTGCTAATTCACACACATTTGTGTAGGCGAGGTAATAAAATACCAAACATAGCATTATAGTGTTTGGCCCCTCACCACGCAGTCCCAATGTGGATTGTGAGAGTTAACGGCTGCAACGGAGGAGCTTGTTATAATAACTGTTTGGACACCCATCAGCGATTAACCCTTGCGAAAGTTTTTTAACAGCCACAATCGACAGCTGAATGTGCTAAGACACTCAAGTTTTAGGTTTGTTAAGAACTAATTTAACACTATTCATTACTCAAATATACCTTGTAAATGTAAATATATATTGAGTTTGTTGACAATGGTCAACAAACATTAATTAGTTTACAGGCTTTAAGTTGGATTAGGTGAACAATAGGATTAAGTCCTAGTCATTCCAGTTTAACTGAATAGGGTCTAGACTAGACTAATCGTTTATTACCTAATTAACTAAGTGAACAGATTAAATTTCAATTTTCAAACCATTTCGACGACCTCCGTGGTCGAGTGGTTTGCACGCCGGTTTTCAAGGCGTCACCATCTCTTGAGGTCCCGGGTTCGATCCCCGGCTGGGTCAATGTAGAAAATGATCTTTTCTATATTGTCTCAGGTCTGGGTGTTTGTGATACCACCGTTGTCTCTGATTTCCATAACTCAAGTGCTTTAGCTACTTACTTTGGATTCGGAGCTATGTATATATTATACATGTGATGTTGTCAAATATTTATTATTTATTTATTTCGGATCTGTAATCAGCCTCTATATTACTAAGAATTTAGCTACAACTTATAGTTATTAAATCAGGGCTAAATTTAGTCTGTAATAAATAATAATAATAATTATAATATAATTATTATGAATACTAACAATATCCAAATATTTCGCATTTTCAAAAATGAATCGTCGCCATTCAAAGTATTGTGTCTCTAAGTATTAAGTATTGTGTGAGGGCCACAAACGCAAATTGTCGAAAATAAAAAAAATGCAATAGCCTGATGTCAATTTCTTATCACTTTTTACAAAATACTCCTTTTCCCGATTCAGGGCCGTTAATTGTAGAGGAGTCCTTCTGGTACCTCACCATCAGCTCAACTTTTCTCTACAATTATGTCAAAGTAATCGTATCGCACCCGTGAAATACTTAATATTGGATAGTTCTGATGATCATCTGTGGTATTCATCATCAGTTCTTTTCCAATACCCAATACGCCATAGATGTGCTTATAAAAAATTAAGAATACCCTTGATTTCTCCAGGTTCCCATAATCAGATCCTGACGTGATAATAATGGGACCATTTGGGAGGTATACGCCTAATCAGGTCAGCCATCTTTAGTCGAGTAGCATACCTAAAAAGAGAACTTCCTCCTTTTTTGAAGACGGTAGCTCCTCTGCTGTGGCCTTATAGCTATAGTTTATAAGCTCAGCGATTTTTCTAATACCATCGTAACAACTTGTTTAATAAACGCTACAAGACAAAGTCCATTAATAATAGTAGCAGCACAAATCCGCAATGTAAATTAGATACATTTTCGGATACAAGACGTGACCTCAAACGGGCGTCCTTAGTCCATTATTCAGTCATTAAAAAGGAGCGTGTGGTGTGGGCAGAGGGATGCGAATGTTTGAGGAATAATGAAACCACATGAATCACACACTGGGTGTTAGCCACAGATTTTATGGGAAAAGTAAATTACATTAAAATAATAGTTAACTGCCATTTAAAGTTTCAGTAAATTCTTGTCCATCAGCCATTTTTAATGTCCCCACTGCTGGGGCACAGGCCTTCCTTATGGGTGGATAAGAAGGATGGGCGATAACCCACCATGCGGGCCCAATGCGGATTGGTGGGTGTTAACGACTGCAAATGCAGCTAGGACCAACGGCTTAACGTGCCTTCCGAAGCACGGAGGAGCTAGAGATAATAAATTTTTGGTCACCCATCCCATGACCGACCCTTGCGAACGTTGCTTAACTTCCGCAATCGCTGGGCCAGGCGCTAAACCACTGCGCCACCGAGCTAATAATACTCTTGAAAAACCTATGCCAGGACACCTCACACGACCAGAATCGAGTTCTTATAAAATAAAGCTCCATTTTAGCCGCCATCTTGATTTTTGAGCCAAGGAGCCAAAATTGGGCTTGGCAACATTCAGAACCGAATTCAGCAAGCTTTTTTACTTCGGAAAAGTCATGTTGTCAAAATGGCTCACAAAATGCCGTTGAACTTGAAAATTTTAATAATACTGAACAACCAGTCTAAATGTCTTTTGACAGTTAAACGTGATAAATCGCTATATCATATCGCGTTTAGCTGCCTGTCGATTCTGTAACAAACTCGCATCTCACTTCGAACCTCACTTCACTTCACGGAAGTTTTAAATCATAAACGAGATAATGATAGGCTTTTTTTTTAATCACAAAAGATTTTAGATAGCTACGGTAGCTACTTAAAACATTTTGCAATCGGTAAAATAGCTTATATTTAGTTAATATCTAATAACAAATTCACGCGAAGTGAAGTGAGGTTCGAAGTGAGATGCGAGTTTGGTTACAGAATCGACGGGCAGGTTATGCTTGGAGGGCAAAGTAGGTCTTATATCTACATCTCGCTCGCATAATTGGCTATGCTAACTTTTTGAACATGGACGGAAATCTCAAAACCATTTCGAGGAATATGCTTTCTGTACAATATATATTTTTAAACATATATTCAATAAAAAGCTCTAACCTTCAAAAGACCTGCAAATGACGTCACCACATGCAGTATGCCTTTGCCTCTATTACAAAAAAGTTAATGTCTAACTCAGACTTGTCATTTTGACTGCTTCAAAGTTGTACGAGGCAACATGACGTGTCTGTCAGTGCTGTCACACTGTTACTTTTTTCTAGTGTATAGGCGAAGACATAATATTATTCACGCTCTAGCGACGTCACATCCTGTAAAATTTCAAAAAAAAAATTAAACATACAGAATAATTATTAAACTTAAAAATAACGAAATAAGTTTCTTATAACGGTCTATATTTTCAAAATAAATTATAAAAAAAACACTTCAAAAATATGTAGCATGGCCAATTATCATTACACAGCACACTACGATGTTGATAATTCACTTTTAATTTCTACCACAAAGATTCCAAATAAATGATTCTAATTCTATCTAATGGAAGGGTTCACTAATGATTTCACTCGCCGCAAACCGCAATGCAAATTAGATCGTTCGTTTTAGAATACAAGGCGCGACCACAATATGGTCACATACGCCTCCAATAGTGGTACATTGCTATATTTAATAAATAAATAATGAGAAATAAAACAGTGCGATTCGAATGAAACTGTTAAAAATAAAGTGCAGACTGAGCTCAAAGCAATATTGTTATACATGCTTTTTAGGGTTCCGTATCCAAAGAGTAAAAACGGGACCCTATTACTAAGACCCCAGTGTCCATCTGTCCGTCTGTCTGTCTGTTTGTCACCAGGCTGTATGTATCTCATGGACAGTGATAACTAGACAGTTGAAATTTCTTTTGCCGCTATAACAAAAAATGCTAAAAACAGAAAAAAAAATAAGTTGGGCTCCCATACAATAAACATGATTTTTGCCGTTTTTTTGGTACAGCTTTCAGAGATCTTTTACCTAAGATCAAAAGTACCCACATTAAGTGTTTAAAAATAAATGATTTCACTAATAAAAACGGGCCTTTAACCGAAAAGTTGATCTTGCAAATGCAAAGACAAGTCTGAGATGAGAACGATATGACAATCAGGGGGCTAATTGTCTAAATGTCTAATTTCAAAAATCTATCGCAATCGCTTTCATTTGACAGTTGGATCCGACACATTGCTGCATTTCTTTGGTAGGTTTTTATTTGTGCCAAAATGAAGCATCAATGTGTTTCATCCTGAAAGCGATTGCGATAGATTTTAAAATTAGACAATAGAAAGGCAGAACTACAAAAAGTGACAATAAAACGAACAAATATACTTTTATAGTTTGAGTAACACGTACCTACCTTCAGGATTTTCAGCTGTTGTTTTCTTGCTGTAAGCCTTCTGCGTCGTAACCTGCGACGAAAAATATTACCATAAATATTTAAAACCTTAAACAAATATGTTTTATAGTCATTGATGGTCTTTTATTTCATACTTTTAGAGTTAGATTATGCTTACCATTACACACCGCACATTGATGTCAATTATTGAAAGTACACACATTATTGAGTTCTTATTTTAATGTAATACAGTTTATCGAGTCACTCTGACAGTAAGTTTAAAATCACTAAAACTCACACTTTCATTTCACAAAGATCGAGCCTATTGTCCAGTAATAATAATTCTTACGTATAGTATTGCTTTCTCTGTGATAATAATCGAGACATAACCAATTTTCAAATAATTGGAGTAACTGACAGCTGCCGAAACTTCCCCGTCGACGGGACGACAACGCGGCAAGCAAAACTCCGACTTTGTTTTTATTATTGAAAAGGCAACGGAATCCATGTTCGTTCGGTCTTAATTTTAATGAAGTCAAACTACATAATAATTGTTATGAAATAATATTATAACACAAAACATATAATATGATTTTTAGATTTTTATTTAATCATTCCATTTAGTAAAACATTTTGATACCAGTCAATAAATAAAACATTTTCATTAATTGGACGTGTATGTGTGAGCAAAAAATGACCACTTTTGGCACTTTTGCTAACTAGTACTACAACGAACTATAATTTACTTAAGTTGTTATGTACTTTTCGATACATTATGTACTTTGCAAGCAATTAATTTAATTAAGATGAGGGCGCCACCTGAGGTTGATAGTTGCCTTATTGCTGTTTACAGTAAATCGGCAAGTATTTAATTAAATATAGGTGCCGAGCGTGCGTCGAGTTTAGTGTTCGTAGCAGGGACCGGAAAACCCCTTTTTTGGTAAACCCAATTGATAGGGAAACCCTATTAAAAAACTTACCAAATGATAGGGTTTACCTTTCCATAGGGTTAGTCGACGTTATGCTTACCGTATTGATAGGGTTTTTGAACACAAGTCTATGAAATACCCAAAAAAACTTCATGAAATACCCAATCAAAACCCTTTAACGGTAAGCGGTCCTTCGGCCCAGGTGGAACTAGGTATAAATTGCTTGAACACGTTTTAAAACCCCTTCATAAAGCCTTCATAGGGTTTCCTCGATAAGGTTTTATTTGGGTTACCCTTTCGATAGGATTACCGTATTGATAGTGTTTTTGAAAACAAGTCTATGAAATACCCGATCAAAAACCCCTTTAACGGTAAGCGGTTCTGGTCCTTGGTTTGTAGCTGCTGCGCATCTTTTGTCTCATCTTTGTCTTGCCAAGTGACGTACCAGTATCTGTAGCATAAAACATAAAAAATAAAAAAACAACGTTATTCAATCAGCCACTTCTTCGTTTTTCATTCAATATTGAACTTTTAAGTTATCGCAAGTTTCCGCGGCGGTATCCAATATGTCCTTAATTCAAGTTGAGAGTAGCCGCTGCAGTAGAAATTTCTAGAAACTTCTGTTCGCGCGGCAAACTAGCTGGCCACTTACTAGTAAATTGGTAGTATTTGACTGTGATATTTTTGAACTTATGTAAAAAAATGGTGTTAAATATTGAATGAAAACTAAAAAAGTGTCATTACAAATTATAATACTTTTATTCTCTGTAAATTTACTTTTGTAGCCCTAAAGCTGCATCATCCTTGCTAACATTTGTTGTTAAAAATAAAGTAAAGTTCAAACCAAACACTTTAACATTAATTACGAACACTAAAAGTTAGCTTGTTAAAAATTTACTGTTGGATAGTGTTTATAATTTTATCACTATGAAACTTACATTTATTTCTATTTTTTATAATACTCAAGTTGAACCATACAAAGCGATGTTGCATTTTCTGTTGCACACCGAACTTATTTAACAACTAAAGTTTCGTTCAGACCCGTCGGAAACTAAGATTGTTAGCGGGTAGTGAGCGCTTTTACAAAACACCGAGAAAAATACACCGCGTGTGTATAGGGTTGTCACTTTACGATGGTGATGGAGGAAGAGGATGTAAGCACCGCTAAAAAAGGAAGTATTTCCTTTGAGCTAGGCGTGAATGTTTCGAAAGCGCAGAACAATTATACGGCGAAGGTACTAAAACTAGGCAGGCATTCAAAAGTAGCATAATACATAATTGATTCATATTTTCTTATCTTTTTATTTATTCACACGTCATGTTTGTTTGAGTGCGCGCATTTCACAGATTCTACAATTTTATCATGTTTTGTTTACTGACACTTTTTCCGAAGAATTTCTGGACTCTGAACATAATAATACAACTTAATATATAAACTTTTATCGTCGTTTTAGGAAGAGAGCAGATATTTACAAATTAATAGCAAATAACTTGGTTGACTTATCACAAGGTGGTAGGAAAATATAGACGATTCAAAAGTACTTAATAATTTAGTTTATTTGAATAAAGCTTATTTTGACTTTGACTTTGACAAACAAATATTATTTTTCACCTCTCAAGCTTACGCGCTCACTAGACATGAAATATTATTAAAAGTACTTTGGTAATTAGTTATTAATTGGTTTCATTTTTTATTTTTCCGAGGTTTCGGCACATTTGCAGCTGCCGTGGTCGCGGGGGACTGAAGCTGCTCGTAAGCCTACCCTTCAAGCGATGAATTTATGAAGATGTTCAGAAATAAAACAAAGTATGAGGCGCTTACGAGCAGTTTCAGTCCCCCGTGATCACGGCAGCTACAAAGATGCTGAAATGTCGGAAAATAAACAATCAAACCAAACTAATTACCAAAGTAATTTAAATAAAACCGAGCTAGTAAAAAGTATCTATTTCATAACTTCTTTTTTCCTAACTCTTAATACTCGATCAAAATAATCAGCTATATTGTGTTATTGAAATTTTCAATTAAAAAGCATTGGCAATTTGACAGCCCTGGGAACAGATCAACAGAGTTGTGCAACACCCAAAGAACGGCGGCGGCGGCGGGCGGGCCGTCGCCGACCGCGTGTTTTTTTATGAAGCAGCCCCCGACCGGTATTTCGGTCGTGTCGTGTCGTCCGCTCGTTTCTTTTTGCTTGTATCTTCCGTTTTTTAGCCGGGGGGAGATAAGAATGGTCGTGTCAGACACGACATTTGCAGTTACTAAGGAAAAACAACTTTTATATTAATGCAAAATTATAAATGCGAAAGTTGTGGGTTTGGATGTTTGTTCCTCAATCACGCAAAAACGGCTGAACAGATTTAGATGAAATTTGTCACTCAGATAGTTTATAGCATAGATTAAAACATGGGATACTTTTTATCCCGGTCAAAGGTTCCCTAGGGATTTCCACGCGGAGTTCCGAATGTCCACGCGGACGAAGTAATAGGGATGATGACTAATGAATAAAATAACGAAATACTAATAAAAATCGTAAACATATTAAACTTTTAGAGTAGCTTGTATACCTCTTGGTTTTATATATTGCATATTATTATTTATTTTATGACCCTTCAAAGTTGGGTGGACAAGTCCATTTAAAAAGTATAAAATTTATTAAAATAAATGATACCTTTAATTAGTCCGTAAAATGTATAGCAAATTTGTCTAAGAAACTATTTTGATAAACACAATATTTAATATAGCTGCCGAACAAATTTCCTACGCGTTGCATACAAACTTCTCAGGCGTGAGGTCATAACTAGGAAGCCATTAGTATGGAGCGTTTTTGGGCGAGTCTATTTGTGTGCATTTCACACTGTGATATCTCGGGCAGTTTTCATGCTAGCGAATTAATTCTTTTACCAATGTTTCTTTTTTTGAGAGGTAATTTATGTAACATAAAATAAAAAAAATATTCGTCATGCCTATTATACTACGTTCACTCCTCATTACATTAAGGTGCTATACCTCTAAAGCGAGATAGTAATAAGAGAACAAAGCGTGGTGGAGTGTGACCATGCAATTTGGCAGATTAGGCAAAAAAAACCACGAAATCAATTCGGACGGATCTGAAATAAAGAGATCTTTCAGATTACATCAAAAAGTGATATTTTCTATAAATCTCGCCTTAATAGGTTTATATTGATGCCTTCAACTACATACACTGCTTCAATATTATGTATATCCAGGAGAGCCTGGAGATCTGTAGCACAGGTTCGTCCTATTTCGGACTTCAGACTCTCACAAGGATAAGAAAAATTACATGTTAAATATTACGAAATGTACATATTCTAAAAACCTTGTGAGAAGTGAATAAATTTCTTTTTGTTATTTATTATTATTATTCAACTGTCGAGTCTACCTTTCTATGCACCTTATATCGCTTACATTGCCGCCTCTGTGGTCTAGTGGGTTCGATTCCCAATACAATTTGTACTGGGTTTGGTTGGTGGTGGGGCATATTTCAAGTCCGACTAGCTACCAACATTTTACCTAAGTCTGACGCCATAACAACAAAAAATTGAAGTGTTCCGGCAATTAGAGGTAAAATAGCCATAGCAGTTCCTCAGTGATGAGGATTCCTGGAGTAGTGCGATTCCACCTTCATCACTTAACAGGCCAAGCACTATCCCGTTGACCAAAAATTTATTATCTCGAGCTCCTCCGTGCTTCGGAAGGCACGTTAAGCCGTTGGTCCCGGCTGCATTTGCAGTCGTTAACACCCACCAATCCACATTGGGCCCGCGTGGTGGGTTATGGCCCATCCTCCTTACCAACCATAAGGAAGGCCTGTGCCCCAGCAGTGGAGAATCCCGTTGTAGATATAAAAAACATACCTACCACACTATCAGCGGTGATCAGTATAAACTGTCGCAGGAATTAATTGGAGTCGCTGATGGATGGCTGCATAGCGTCCGGAGACTTTTCACTTCGGGACCCTTTGTCGGGAGTTGCCCAACTCTTCGGGAATAATATTGATGATCTTTTCATTGGTGTAAGTTATAAGGATCTTTTCATTCGCGTAATAATACGGGTATAATGTTTATAATTTATTCTACTTAGTAAAATCTTCGAAGACAGACCTACAAGTATACCTAAGTAAACTTAAGTTATACCTACTAGAAGGTAGGTACATGGTATATACCTACCTACCTTATTATGAGAAAGACCCAACAACCAAACAACTAAACCAAACTTTAAGTATGGTGATACAAAAACATATAATGACTGAAAAGTCCACTCCAGCGAACCATATCTCAAACAATATTATCATTCATCACCGTATAAAAACCGGCCAAGTGCGAGTCGGACTCGCACACGAAGAGTTCCGTACCAAAAACAGCAAAAAAATCAGACAGACGGACAGTGGAGCCTTAGTAATAGGGTCCCGTTTTTACCCCGTGGATGTCCATCAGCCATTTTTGGGCACAGGCCTTCCTTATGGACGGTAAGGAGGACGGGCCATAACCCACCACGCGGGCCCAATGCGGATTGGTGGGTGTTAACGACTGCAAATGCAGCCGGGACCAACGGCTTAACGTGCCTTCCGAAGCACGGAGGAGCTCGAGATATTAAATTTTTGGTCACCCATCCCATGACCGACCCATGCGAACGTTACTTAACTTTCGCTATCGCTGGGCCAGGCGCTAAACCACTGCGCCACCGAGCTCCTCACCCCTTGGGTACGGAACCCTAAAAATAAAACATAAAATAGGTACGATGCGGCATACCTACTCAACTATTTAATATATTTATTTCTAATACCTAAAGTACCTAATTATGTTAGTTAGTAAAATAAGGTCACTCAACAATTTCTTATAGAAGAAAATCAAAATTCTTAGGTATCGAGTTAGGATAGAATTTATAATCAAGTAAATTATTCAGAACTGAATATTTCAAACAATAGACTGTTTGTCAAAGTGCCGCCTACTGATAGTAAAGGTACAGTTGACGGCATTGGCTCCGACAAGCTTTTACCGTTTTTGGACCACGGGAGGCCTAGTGTCGGATTTGATTAGCATAAAGAAGGCACTTAGGGACGTTTCACATTGGGCGTGCGGGCGATGCGTATAATAGTGAAGTGCGCTGACTTTCAAAAGACTTTTATTTTTCTTTGGAGTAAGGTTCGTGAACGTAGTTTTAGGTATATGTTAAAAATGTGTTTTTTATTTTTTATTTTATTTATTGAACATTGTTACCACAGCTTTTACAGAGCATTAACGCATGTATAATTATACAATACATAAGCCAATTACGGAAACAACACTTTGTAAACAAAATATATAAATGGTTTCCAAAATAAATATTTTAAACAAATATTAAGTTTTACGGATTTGAAAAAGAAATTTAATAATAATGAAAATTTCGAAATAATTTATATATTGTCTCATGATAGGTGTGTGTGTGTAGGTTTGTGTGTGTTTGTGCATGCGTGTTTGCCTCCTTCGTAAAAATAGATTCACTCGCACTGTATGTGGGTATGTAAACGTAGGCTTACATGGCGTACAAAGGTGGAAAAAAGATTAAAATATTGACTATTGGAATTAAATCATATTAATGTCAGTGTCGTAGCCGCTAATAAAATTAGTTCGATTTAAAATTCTAAATTAGGTACCCTTTTAATATGAATTAAATTAAAATATTTTTTGGGAATATTTTTTTAGGAATTACTATTTACTGTTGCTCAAGAATAATTTTCTACATAAAGCAGTTTTAAACGCTGGTCTGGACATAGTAAACATGTCAATATCTGAAAACCGTTTGTTGTAGGTTTTGGGCAATCTTACGGTCATGTCATTGACTTCATACTTTGTCCCTACAAATGGTACATGAAAAAGTTGAGTGTGACGTGTCCTTTTATTAGGCGCATTTAACGTGATTATCCTATTGACCAATTCTGTACAGTCTAGATTTCCTGCGTATATGTCGTATAAAACAGTCATTTCCCACATACTTGAGCGTAATAAGGCCGTATTTACGATAGGATTCCCTGCAATCAGTCTGAGCACTATTAGTACGATAATTTATGCGTTTCAGAAATTTTATTTGCAGCCTTTCTATAGCGTGTTCGTATGTAGTGTACTGTGGATTCCAGATTGTACAGCAATACCTAAGAATACTACGAACATATGCATAGTATAAGTGTTAACGAGAAACTTAAAATATCAAAATTGATTCAATCTTTATATGGCTGTCTTTTGATGAAAGTTTTTATTAAGATCTACAGCTTATACTTTTTTTTAGATCTTTCATTATATTATTTTGCTTTTCTTAGATCTTTCATTTGCTTGCCAGCTTGCTTTACGTCTTAACTATTGTAATCCTTTCTGCGGGAGGAGGCTGGTGACCTTGTGGTACAGGTTTCTGCGAAACCTATTTCGGGCACCAGTCCTTCACAAATTTAGGTTATAAATGCTTCGATTTATATACACAATGTATCCATGGAACAAATTTGTGAAGTGACGAAGAAATACGTTTTATTATTATTATTATTATTTACGTAAAATTTTGTTTTTCTCAGCATAAAGCTGGTTTATCTGTTATTTATTATTATTATTTTAAAAGTTAGAGGGGGGGCACACATTTTACCACTTTGTAAGTTTATAAATATCTTTCAAACGGTTGACTTTGAAAAATAGTTTTAGGAACCTCAATATAATTTTAAAGACCTATCTATATACATATATCCCTCACGTATAGGTTTGATGAAAAAAAATAGTTTTCAGTTTTAGTTCCATGTATGGGGAGCCCCTCTTAATATTGTATTTTTTATTTTTGTGTAAAAGTAAATCGGTTCACAGAATACATCTACATACCATGTTTCAACTGTATAATCCTAATAGTTTCGAAATAAAGTGGCATACGGACGGACAGTTAGACAGGCAGACTTGACGAATCTATAAGGGTTCCGTTTTTTGCCATTAGGCTACGGAACCCTAAAAATGATGAAAATAGTTAAAATAATCATAAAGAATTGAAATGATTTAATCAAAACATTACTTTTATTTTTAAATTACTCTTTAGATAAAGAGACTTACCAAGATTTGTTTGTTTGCATTAAGTATCTCGTTAAAACAAATGGAGTATAATTTAATTACCCTATTATATAAAAAACAATACTTTTTTTGTCCGCTCCGTCTATTGTGAATAGACTTAAGCCACAACACAGGCTTCGAGTAATGGCTCGTTTTATTTTTGTTATTACTGCATAATAAGTCCAAGACTTCCGCCAGCAAAATTCACATTGTATGGAGATTCCTTCCGAGAATCTTCGAGTTCAAACTAACTTTCACAAGAAACACTTTGAATGTTATCTCGATTTTATAATTAGATATTAAATATTACAGTATGCAAATTCAACAAAATTAGATTCATATTTACGTAAATATTGCTCTAAGATGCATTTTTATTTTTTGAAAAAATCTACTCAAAATGGCCCTCTACTAAAATTAACACTAGGAGAATAGAACAACAATGTATGGGATTTCAATTTTTTGATAATTCTATTCTACTTGTTGCAGTAAATTTGGTAGCATGACCAATTGATCATTTGAGTAGGACCTCAGGGTTAGGTGGAGGCCAAAAATTTACCATTGGAAAAAAGATAAAGAAATACTCTTAGCAAAAGACACCATGCAAGCATTATTTTCATCTTCAATCACTTTAACGATCTTCATTTGTTTTCTCTTAAAAACATCTGCAGAATAAAAAATGCGCATTGCGGTGATCAATAAGCAAAGTGGGTTATTTTATTTATCTCATGTACTTAACGTTATTGGTGTAATTAGTATGCACGTGATAATAGGGATGTTGACTATTTTTTTTATTTTATGTTACATAAATTACCTCTCAAAAAAAGAAACATTGGTAAAAGAATTAATTCGCTAGCATGAAAACTGCCTGAGATATCACAGTGTGAAATGCACACAAATGGACTCGATCAAAAACGCTCCATACTAATGGCTTGCACGTTATGACGTCACGCCTTGCAAGTTTGTATGCAACGCATAGGAAATTTGTTCAGCAGCTATATTAAATATTGTGTTTATCAAAATGGTTTCTTCGACAAATTTGCTATACATTTTACGGACTAATTAAAGGTATCATTTATTTTAATAAATTTTACACTTTTTAAATGGACTTGTCCACCCAACTTTGAAGGGTCATAAAACAAATAATATGCAATATATAAAACCAAGAGGTATACAAGCTACTCTAAAAGTTTAATATGTTTACGATTTTTATTAGTATTTCGTTATTTTATTCATTAGTCAACATCCCTATTAACGCTGTTCATATTATTCACAATGAAAATACTTTACACTGATTGCAAATTTATGGCAAAGTCAGCAGATTTCACATAGCTACATAGAAAAAGTCAAATACGAGACGATTTGTCCCGGATTCATCGTTTTCCTGACTCGTCGTATTCGATTAATCGTAAACAGTCGACGCTATGTGCTTTTGAATCGTCAATTTGTATGTATTTTTCCCACCATAAGTGGTATTATAGTTAATAAAATACATATGTTAAATTGGGTATTGGTACCTACTCAAAATTTAAATTGACCTACTTAAACTCTGTGTGGACTTTCTTTGGTGTTAAGTTTTTATACAACTAGACAAACATTTGAATACTTATGTTTTAAAGGATATTAAGGTATATTTGCGTAGCTGTAGCTCTACTATTCAATGGAGTTTCGATACTCAATTTTGTCCAAATTCAAAATGTGTTTTATTACACATTCACCATGCTTTTTATTTAAATAAAATGCTTTTGCGCCAAACAAACCAGTGTTTCATCTTTGATATTTAGATTAAAAAATAAATAAACAAATGAAAGCATTAATTGGAGTAATAATAAAATCCTGACACCAATTTCCTTAATACATAGCTACGGATAATAATAAAACCACTTCGCTTTGATGAAGTCCTCTAATTATTGACAGCCCTAACCAAGGGCCGCAGCGACAGTCCAATTATGAAGAAATTGTTCCTGACACTTGGTAAATAAAGGCAATTTTCAATTGAAATATACGGTTCAATAATTTGGGGTTTGAAATGAAATCGTTGGAAGAACCTTTGATTAAATTAGATTTTGCCTTGAGAAAATTGTTGCAGTTTTTAATTTATCAGACGAAATTCAACCCTACTTCCTACTTGTCCTATTTAAGGCGCTATACGACTAAAGCGAGGTAGCAATGAGAAAAAACCGGCCAAGTGCGAGTCGGGCAACGCGCTGTAGGGTTCTGTAGTTACCTTATACCATACCATATTTAATACCACTATTATTTTTCGTCTGTAAAAATAACGTTGTTTTTCACAGTGTTGGTATGAATGACAAAGTTATATTTGCGGTTTTGGAAAATATGATTTATCTCGAAAACTAATTACAATATCTCGTTCAAGTCGTTGAAAGTATTTATTAAGATCTATAGCATATTTTTTTTTTAGATTTTTACTCTCTTATTTCAAAAGTTAGAGGGGGGGACACACATTTTACCACTTTGGCAGTGTTTATTCAAACGGACTTTGAGAAAAAATTGCCTTAGGAACCTCAATGCCATTTTTAAAGACCTATCTATAAACACCCCACACGTATTGGTATGAAGAAAAAAAATTTTTTCAGTTTCAGTTCCATGTATGGGGAGACTGGGGAGCCCCCCCCTAATCTTTATGTTTTTATTTTTGTGTTAAAATCGTTCAGCGGTAAACAGAATACATCTACCTAATAAGTTTCAATTGTGTAATCGTAATACTTTTGGAATAAATTAATTGTGACATACGGACGGACACACAGACAGACATGACGAATCTATAAGGGTTCCGTTTTTTGCCATTTTGGCTACGGAATGGAGTGAAGGATAATAAAACGTAAAATTATATTTAATTTAAAGTGTAGCAGCTACGACGTAGTGTAAGAAACACACAGCTTATTTAATTAGAAAAAATCTTCGAATATTATTGATCAATGTCTCTACAATCATAACTTAATTACATGATAACTGAGCTCTCAGTGCTTCATTTTCAGTGTATATTGGAGTGCCGTAAAATTATCGTCATTCCAAAGTGGACCACACAGGATTTGATCAAAACGGAATTTTTTTGGTATTCCAAAGTATTAATTCCCAATCAAAACAAATGTGTAAGTAGAATTCGCTCGTAAAGTGGAATTAAAACAATTAACAATACATCGTCTTAAACTAAATACGGAAAATTTTCTCATGGGACTGGACTATGAAAAGACAAAAAATCCTCCTACCTACGTAAATCTCCTTTTCACCCTGTTACTACACGCACGCACACACACACACAAACACACACACACGCACACAGACACATTCGCACTAACACACAATCATAATAATATACAAGTCCATAATTAATTATAGTATCATGTAGTATGTAGTAAGGCATGTTTAAATTTAATAACTTGCTAAAATAATGTTTAAATAAAATGTAACTATTATTCAATAGATAATGTATATTGTGTCAAACGCGACAGTAGATTTACACCTGTTAAGAATGTTACATACAAGCTTTGCTTAGTGTGGAGGCCGCTAGAAATAAGTTTGCAATGTAACACTTTTGGAAATAAAGTTGATTATTATTATTATTTTTGAAAAAGGTTGTAACTTTTCACAGCTCATAGCTGTTTTTACCTGCAATAATAATATTATTATTATTAATTGGTGCAATAGGTAACCATGGTGGTATCTGATTTACCAATTGGCTCGTCCTAAAAACCGAGGTTTTTTTCTTTCATTTTTCTTGATGGTGCTGAGTTGCAATAGGCTGTCTGTGTCTTCTCCCACGCGTGCTCGAGTGTGGATTGTGTGGCGGATTTTTCAACAGCTGAGCGATACAATGGCGTCGCTCATTGTTTCACGAGTTGCCGCGTCACTCCACTCGGGATCATGTCCCGTCACGCGAAAGCTGCGGGCAGAGATTAGCATACATTTTGTGAATCTTTGCCTCTTGAATATCATGTATCGATATCGCGAGGCTGCTCAAAGCTCCAAGCGCGCATTAAGCGGTAAGTCGCGACACGAGGTAATGAACACGTTGGCTCTTCAAGCAAACGCGTCTCCACAGCGCGTAGATTTCAATTCAAAATAATTTATTCAGTCTAGGCTGTTACCACAGAATATATAATAGTAACAAGCACTTGTGAATGTCAAAGAAGCTACGCCATCGGTTCGCAAACCCTGAGCGGGAGGCCTTGTAACGAGAAGAACCGGCAAGAAACTCGTCAAGGGCTGTTTTTTTCTCCCTGTATATTTCATACAGAGTCGTCAACATTGAAAAAATGAGCTCCATATTTAAAGTGAGGTCATTTTCCATTACAATAATTATTATTAATCAAAGTTTGCACACAATTAAATACCTACTACATATCGGATAGGTAATTGTGAGAGTAAATAACTTTCAACTAGTTGAGAAATCAGTAATCACTCTGTCTGCTACTCGAAAGTGCGCCTAAGTAGGCAAAATTTACCAAAAAACACTTGATACAAGACAAAAAAAAAATTGATGCCTTTTGAGCCGGTCTCACAATGTGAATACCTACACAGCAAATCCGTTTAAGGCGCTTTCCTGACCGAAAGTGGCACCGCGATTAATTTTATTTAAGATTTACACACAACAATTATTACACAAAATAAAACTTCTCATGGAATGTTTAGGGCCCATAGTCTAGTATTTTTAGGAAGTACCTATCATTACATTTCCTCGTAGTCACTGCTAGAAGTAGATAGCAAAACTGCTAAAAGTGGCCTAGCCGTTTTTGACACATTTGCTATCTACTTCTACAAATGACTGCGAGGGAATGTAGTGATATTTTCTAAAATACTAGTCTAAAAATTTCAGTTTTATTGAGATCTTTTTCTATTAACAGCTTATTATATAAAAACCTCTGAGGGCGCTACTTTTGGTCAAGGAATTTACGAGCTGCATAAACTACATTCCTTATACAATATTTATTTACGAGTACCCTTATCATAAAATCCTAAATATTTACAAAACGAAAACGGGAAAATGTAAAACTTGAATAACTTTACTTGTCCATCAGCCATTTTTGATGTCTGTGCTGGGGCACTGGCCTTCCTTATAGGTGGTAAGGAGGATGGGCCATAACCCACCACGCGGGCCCAATGCGGGTTGGTGGGTGTTAACGACTGCAAATGCAGCTGGGACCAACGGCTTAACGTACCTTACGAAGCACGGAGGAGCTCGAGATAATATATTTTTGGTCACCCATCCCATGACCGACCCTTGCGAACGTTGCTTATCTTCCGCAATCGCTGGGCCTGGCGCTAAAAATCTGCGCCACCGAGCTCCACAACTTTACTTGTTGAAAGAATTTTGTAATCAGATGCCAAAATGTTGAAAAATCCAAGCAGTACTAAATCGTAATAAATTAGACATCTCTCCCTTATTTATCTCTGAACTTCAAGATTAGTCTGTAGTTAAACGATTTAATTTCTCCTGCTTTTGATTACACCAGATTTTAATAACATGACGCGGTATTTTTATTCTATAGCCCGGCGAGTACCACGACAATATAAAATTAATCATTTACTTTTTAATTCCGCGATGGGCAACAAAGATTACAAAAGAGGCCGATTTATATTATACTAACGCGAATTCGTCTGCGTGGAATAATGTTCCAGATATCCATAAAAAAATCATTCCCTTCGACATACTTACCCCATTACCATCAGCCATTTTTGATGTGTCCACAGTCACTGCTGGGGCACATTATGCCTTCCTTATGGGTGGATAAGGTGGATGGGTCATCATAACCCACCACGCGGGCCTAATGCTGATTGGTGGGTGTTAACGTCTGAAAATGCACCCGGGACGTGCCTTCCGAAGCACGAAGGAGCTCGAGATAATATATTTTTGGTCCCCCATCCCATGCCTTGCCTTGCGGAAGTTGCTTAACCTGGGCCAGGAGCAAAAACACTGCGCCATCGAGCTCCATCCTTCCCTATGATCATATCTATTTCTGTATTTAAATTCATCATCATTGCTTCAGTGTGTAACGGTGATGGCGTGGTAAGTTAACGGACAGACAGAGTAACTTTCACGTTTATAATATAATATTAAGGATATAAGCAAACAAAAGAAATATGATTGATGTAGAAGCCCTCGGGCAAAAGGGATCAAACACCAGTTTAATAAAAGTACGTATGATAAAGGTCACGGAGACATCAGTAACGGAATCGGCCCATTATTTCGAGCGCTCACATCTATTTTGGTACAAAAATGAGTGAAATGCCTATTGAGATAGAAAAAAGAATCAAAGTAAGTGCTTCGAACGTTCCTTCATTTGATAGTTGTGGGTAAATATTATTTCTAACATAATACGTTTTTCTAGATTTCCACTGACTCACACTTTTACGCTGACCGCCCGGCCCCCCTATATTACATTGTGATTATTTCCTCCGTGATTACATTAGTAAAAAAGAAAGAGGCATGGATTTTATGCACTGAGCAGGTTGGATTTTATGTTTGAAACATAGACTTAGAAAATTTTTCGCTAATATTAAGTTTATGGTTTGAAATCGAAAACTGCTGTCAATCCCATATTTTTTTTAATGTCAAAGTCTTCTTCTTCTCATTTTTGTTTTGGCAATCTACTTTCCTCTTGGAAGTAATTTTTGCGAACTAGTGTCGATGTCAAGCTTAGAGTAAGACGCGTTTCTGTTCCCGTCGCTGCTCGAAGATGTCAAGTGTTGAATAGTTCAATGGTAGATATTGTTGCAATTTCATTAGAATGCGGGTGCATCACATTCCAATACTGCTTGGAGCATTTGGCAAGAAGTATTATCAAGACAGTTTACTCGGTTAGTTCTGCCGAGGTAGCGTAGCCACCACTATTAGACGCATAATACCATAAAGGTTCATTATATATTTTTCTGGTCCAACAAAATAAGGTCTGGCATTCCGGAAGTAACACAGGCATATGTCACTATCCAGTTCCGAGACTTCCTTCTTCTTCTTCTTATAGTAACAAGCAAAGTATAAAGGATTTTTTTCTGTCACACTCACGAAAAAGTTCAATTTAAAGATATTTTCAATACCGTCCGCGGAGATGATGTAAGCCTTGGAGTGCTATACCTGGCACAGTATATTATTGTACCATGGTTACAAGAGTTCCTAAGGATTTTGCACAATTTCGTAGGCATAGTAAGTTTTGTAACAAAATATTGATGTCGTAAAAACTTTATATCCGGTCTCTGACAAAAAAATATTTATATTTGGGGTCGTAAATTTCAAGAGTTTTAATAATTGATACAGAATGATGCTCTCTAGCCATTAGTGCTTAATAAACTATTTACTGCATTGTTGCCACCTATAAATAATTTAACTGCCAGTGATTGTGACATTAATGAGTCCATTAAACTGCTCGTCCAACTATTTTAATTTGAGAGCAATTAATTAATTCGAAAAGGCTTTTTGAGAAACTTAATCACCTTAATTAGTTACTTTAATAGGATTGTTTTATTTATTTATTGGTTCTGTAGACACACAAGTACAAACAGAAAAGAAAAAGACAGAAGAATTGTACAAGGGCACAACTTATTTCACATTGAAATTTCTTCCAGCAGGCCCGGGATTAATCAATTAATTAATTAATTTTTACCATCGCCACTCTAAAAAGTGCGTTTAATTCAACGATAAGAGTGAATAAAATGCTGTTTTATTCACCGAGTGAATAAAAATATTTTGAATTTGGAACAAGCGCGCATCGTATGAATTAGGTACAAAAAAAATAAAAGGTGCTGAAAGTATGGAACTATTCCATAGATAGATATAGTTCTACAATTAAATGTAAAAAAAAACCCGCCAATTTTATTCAGGTTCTTTTTAGTGCCTTATCTTTGGGTTCTTTTCTAAAAAATATCCCACCAAATCAATTAGGTCCTTTTTAGTGTCTTATATTTGGGTTCTTTTTTATATATTAGAGGGAGATTAGTTGTTCAGTTTTGCATCAGTCCATTCCATCAGTCTGGTACGATCTTCAGTCAGTAATAATTCAAAGTCTATACAAACTGATGAAGTGGACTGATGCCAGACTGATCATCTAGTTTCCCTCTTAGTTACCGTGGTTGTTTTATGTCATTGGAAAACTTATAAATAGTTTCACTATTTTCTAATGTTTAAATATTACTGATTACCTACCTAAATAATAAAAATATGATAACTATAAATACTATAGGCATACTAAGTACTATAAGTACTGCTATTTGTTTTCTCGCAGTCAATGGTAAAAAGTAGAGTACACAACTCGTGAAAAAAAAATTTCATCTCGGTCCTTTGTATCCCTCGCTTCGCTCAGGATTCTACTTTTGAATCCCTCGCTACGCTCGGGATTCAACTCTAGAATCCTTCGCTGCTCTCGGGATCCAACTTAGTCCCTCAAACTAAATTCACTCTTTTTTCACTTGTTGTATAATCTACTATTTTACTATCGCCACTCGAAAAAGTGCGTTTAATTCAACGATAAGAGTTTTATTCACCGAGTGAATAAAAATATTTTGAATTTGGAACAAGCGCGCATCGTATGAATTATGTAGAAAAAATATATATAACGTGCTGAAAGTATGGAGCTATTCCATAGATAAAGCCATAGTTATACAAATAAATAAAAAAAACCCCGCCAAAATGCCGCCGAATTGTAAAAAATATGTTTGTATGGTGGCGTTTAAGGTGTTAAGTACCTACTGCTATTTGTTTTCTCG
This sequence comes from Agriphila straminella, assembly GCA_950108535.1. Taxonomy (NCBI): domain Eukaryota; kingdom Metazoa; phylum Arthropoda; class Insecta; order Lepidoptera; family Crambidae; genus Agriphila; species Agriphila straminella. Next base: position 14,811,337 of record OX467323.1, on the reverse strand, counting down.
CAGTCAATGGTAAAAAGTAGAGTACACACCTCGTGAAAAAAAATTTTCATCTCGGTCCTTTGTATTCGCTCAGGATTCGGGTGGGGCTGGAGTACAGATTCCTTTTTTTTATTCTAAAAGCCCCACCCGACTTCAATAGACGTATTTTTATTATTACGAATATTATTTCTTGCTTTTTAGGGGAAGGTTTTTTGAAGTCGGTTTTTTTTTTTTTTTAATCAATTTTTATTTTTTTTTATTTTTAGTGTAGGTACCTTGTAGGTAAGGTATATATAATATGTAGAAAAATCGGCTCAGCCAAACGTAAGATAATGGCGGAGAAACATAGTTAAATACGGGTCAAACTGAGAACCTCCTTTTTTAAGTCGGTTAAAGAACTACACTTAGGATATCCCTCTACCAACAAAAAAATAATTATCTTATTCAGTTCATAAACAAAGAAGTAATACGACCAATCATCGAGGTAATTCACACAAAATCATACTATTTTCGTGCTTTTTTCATAATTACTTGAAAAGTACTGAACCGATTTTCAAATTTTAAAAAATGGGACCAACGTGGGAGTTTACCTAATGTAATAACGTTTGAATCATTTCAATCGGTCCAGCCGTCTTTGAGTAATCGGTGGACAAACACAAAAAAAAATATACAGACGAACATAGAACCTCCTCCTTTTTTGGAAGTCGGTTAAAAAACGATAAGTACTAAACATGAAATAGAAGTAAAATATCCAAATCCTCATTGGTGACGATTCCTGTTGAAGTACGCTTCAATCTTTATTGGGTGAGTACAAAAAAACTATAATTTATATACTGTGGTACCAATTTGTTAATGAGTAAGTTAAAGCCTTAAGTTTGAGTACAGACAATTTCAAAGGTTTACGCGCGAAGACATTGAAATAAAACACTTTTAACGGCAGCTGCAAAGGTGCCGAAACATCAGGAATACAAAAAATCAAACTATTTAAATACCAATTAATTACCAAAGTACTTTCAATAAACCGCGCTAGTTCCTACTCGTTAATTTTTTTTTATTTCAATGTACATACAATTATTATGAGTGTAGTACATACATCCATAACATAACAGAATAATGTACAACATTATCATTAGTAAAACGCTTTGCGATAAATTCCAATGGGCTATTGAAACACGCTCGCGCTCATATGCTAATTTTATCACATCTATTAAAACAATGACAGTCATTTTTACACGATATTACCGCAAAAACATAGGTATACAGTGATAAATATATTTTTCAATACAGTTGCTCGAAAATGTAAGTTTACGATGACAGTCGAGCATGCGGAAAGTTGATTTTACCGCACGCCGTGCGTTTTTGTTTACGGAGTAGTACAGCGTGCGGAAAGTTGATTTTACCGCACGCCGGCGCCGTGCGTTTTTGTTTACGAACGTTTTTTTTAATTTCTACTAGCTTTCGCCCGCGACTTCATCCGCGTGGACAGTAGAAAAATATTGCAACCAGTTTAAAATGACCCCTTTAGTGTATGAAAGCTAGTACTACGGAGAGTTCAAGCTGTTTCCCTGGTACCACCCACCTGAATTTGATGAAACATAGCTTAGATTTTAAGTTGGACCTCAATCTACTAAATTGTGAAAAATCCATCAAAATTCGTTTAGCGGTTTTTGCGTAATTCGCGCACAAATATTTAGAATTTACAGTTTTATTATATGTATAGATTACAATTTCATCAGTACCTATAATGTTTTCTCGCAAATGTATTGAAAAACGTAGTATGGCACACGGTTGTTAAGGTTTTTTAAAACTTGTGACGATTAAAAACCCTCGCCTACGGCTCGGGCTTATAAAACGTCAACTCGTTTTAAAAACCTCCTTACCAACCTTGTATCATAAACTACTATTTTACCATCGCCACTCAAAAAAGTGGGTCTTATTCATTGATAACAGTGAATAAAACGCGTTTTTATTCACCGAGTGAATAAAAATATTTTGAATTTGGAACAAGCGCGCATCGTATGAATTAGGTACAAAAAAATAAAAGGTGCTGAAAGTATGGAGCTATTCCATAGATAAAATTATAGTTCTACAATTAAATGACAAAAATAATCCCGCCAATTTTATTTAGGTTCTTTTAAGTGTCTTATCTTTGGGTTCTTTTCTAAAAAATATCCCGCTAAATCAATTAGGTCCTTTTTAGTGTCTTATATTTGGGTTCTTTTTTATATATTTGAGGGAGATTAGTTGTTCAGTCTTGCATCAGTCCATTCCATCAGTCTGGTACGATCTTCAGTCTGTAAAAATTCAAAGTCTATACAAACTGATGAAGTGGACTGATGCCAGACTGATCATGTAGTTTCCCTCTTAGTTAGCTCGGTGGCGCAGTGGTTTAGCGCCTGGCCCAGCGATTGCGGAAGTTAAGCAACATTCGCAAGGGTCGGTCATGGGATGGGTGACCAAAAATGTATTATCTCGAGCTCCTCCGTGCTTCAGAAGGCACGTTAAGCCGTTGGTCCCGGCTGCATTTGCAGTCGTTAACACCCACCAATCCGCATTGGGCCCGCGCATTGGGTGGGTTATGGCCCGTCCTCCTTACCACCCATAAGGAAGGCCTGTGCCCCACAGTGGGGACATCAAAAATGGCTGATGGATAACTATAAATACTATAGGTACTGCTATTTTTTTTTTCTCGCAGTCAATGGTAAAAAGTAGAGTACACAACTCGTGAAAAAAAAATTTCATCTCGGTCCTTTGTATCCCTCGCTTCGCTCAGGATTCTACTTTTGAATCCCTCGCTACGCTCGGGATTCAACTCTAGAATCCTTCGCTGCTCTCGGGATCCAACTTAGTCCCTCGAACTAAATTCCCTCTTTTTTCACTTGTTGTATAATCTACTATTATTATGTCTATTAAGAAAAATAAGCTAATTTTCATTTATAAAATGGTAACGGGGCGGATTTATTTTTAAATTGAAACAAGTTTGATCAATCATTCAGTGTCTGAAATATACTTAAACGCCACTCAATATGATATGAGGGCTTTTATATGACGTAGACTTTACCAAACTTTTCTCAACTAAACCCCAAGAGAAACAACTAATTATTTTCATTATTTTTTGTTTTAGAGAATGTTTATTTTAGTCTTTCATTTAATTCTTATTACTTCGAAGTACGTCAACTCCCATAGCATGACCACTGAAATGCGATAGATAAATATAATTTATCATTTTTAACTGTCAAAAGACTGTGATCCCATGTTTTATGGACTCAAAGGGATGGGCACAAACGTATGGACTCTGGTCCTGGACCCAATAGATATAAATAGTATATCGTTAGAAAGGTATATTCTCATAGAGCACGAATAGGTATGGCGCTTGTCCTGAAATGTTGTCCTGATATTCTACGGACCCGTCGCCGCTAAGCGGCTTTCATCGCTGACTGTTCTATCTGAGATACTGAAAACACATACTTTATAAGCCGATATCTCGAATCGGACAACTAATCCAAATGTAACCTCATAATAACTTTTTTCCTCTTGAAAAGTCCTAGGTATCCATCGATGTACGATTCAAGTATATTGGTCATAAGGACCAAAGTGCCCGAACCCCTTTATTAAGGCAGGAAAACTATTCATAGTATACACAGTCGAAAAGTTTAATAGTTGCAAGGAACCATCACAGTATTTTCACAATTAAATAGTCCATGCCCCCATTTTTGATGTCCCTACTGCTGGGGCATAGGGCCTTATGGGTGGCAAGGAGGATGGGCCATAACCAACCACGCGGGCCCAATGCGGATTGGTGGGTGTTAACGACTGCAAATGCAGCCGGGACCAACGGCTTAACGTACCTTCCGAAGCACGGAGGAGCTCGAGATAATAAATTTTTTGGCCACCCATCCCATGACCGACCCTTGCAAACGTTGCTTAACTTCCGCAATCGCTGGGCCAGGCGCTAAACCACTGCGCCACCGAGCTCCAATTAAATAGAGCAGATGAAAATTAGAATTTTCTCACTTCCAAATCAGCAAGGAAGTTATTTGAATGACTATAAATAATTATGTACAACTTTGTAAGAGATGATTTTTGGATTTCTTCTCTGGAAGTCTCATGTAGTAGCAAACTACGTGCATAATATTTTCACTGCAACTGCATACGGGATCATACGAAATAAATCGCTCACTGACGGGGCGAACCTTACAAAATGGAATTAGATTGGTGGAGATGCTGCTACACAAATACCTGCCATAATGGAACGGCATAAAGTCCTTTTTAGCAGATTGTATCTAGTACGAAATATTGCGAAATAGAGCATGACAGTCGTGTGTCATACGGGCCGTATCCAATTTCGGGATAGGGAACGAGTGTCCACGGCACCGACGGTTTTTTCAGACGGTTAATGTTATTTTGTTAAAAATCGATTTATTATAAGTTTTTTTACCATCTATTATTAATTTAATCATACAAATATGAAATAGTTCTTAATCTGCGTAGACCTTGTAAATTTTATCAAAACATCGGCGCGTTAATAATAATAATTATTATACGTTACATTAACGTGTCGTCAAATAAATTGTTAGTTACTTTTATTCAAATAATAGTAATGACGCTGTTCACTATTCGTTCAAAATCTAGCTTACTACTTTTCAATTAAATCGAATATTCTAAATTCAAATATTCCCGCCGCCTATGTGAGTGGTTGTTTGTCGCTGCAGTAAAGCAAGGCTCTCATAGGAGCATATCCACCGATCCCGATCGCTGATTGGCTGGCAAAAGACGCGCAAAGACTCCAAGGTAGGTGGATATCTACTTACTTTAGTGTTAGCTACGAACTAGTCGCTTTTCTGAACGGCGGGAATATTCTATCAAAACCAGATGATATCTAGGACCCATTTGCTATACTATAATCGTTCGGCTGGGTCGCGTTGTCACAGAGGCTGTTAGTGGAACATGGTATATTGAGAAGTTTGCTATCAAATTGTAGTTGTATATTGCAACGCCCTCAACAGGCCATAACATTGACCATCTGCTGGGGCACAGGCCTTCCTTGTGAGTGGATAAGGAGCTTGGGCCATAACCCACCACTCGGGCCCAATGCGAATTGGTGGGTGTTAACGACTGCAAAAGCACCCGGGACCAACAGTTTCACGTGCTTTCCAAAATTAGAGATAATAAATTTTTGGTCACCCATCCCATGGCCGATGCCTGCCCTTGCGAAAGTTGCTTAACCTCTGCAATCGCTGGAAGACGTTAAACCACTGTGTCATCGAGCTCCTCGCCATAACATTAATACTGAATAATTATACTGGTCCAGTCCAACAGCCATTTTTTGATGTACCCTCTGCTGGGGCACAGGCCTTCCTTATGGGTGGTAAGGAGGATGGGCCATAACCCACCACGCGGGCCCAATGCGGATTGGTGGGTGTTAGCGACTGCAAATGCAGCCGGGACCAACGGCTTAACGTGCCTTCCGAAGCACGGAGGAGCTCAAGATAATAAATTTTGGTCACCCATCCCATGACCGACCCTTGCGAACGTTGCTTAACTTCCGCAATCGCTGGGCCAGGCGCTAAACCAATGCGCCACCGAGCTCCTCGGTGGCGCAGTGGTTTAGCGCCATTTATACTGGAGTTTACTTTAATTCAATAAGTCGTGAGTAAATGGAGCCGTGTTCAGAAGTACTTTTTCAAGTACAGTTTATTTGGCGATCCGGTGCTGTTTAATCGTGCCGCATTATCTGCGTGATACAGGCGCCTGATTTATGTACAACCTTCTTTAGGTTACCCGGTTGTACCGTGCCTCGTGGAGGCTCGTTGGGGATCCGTGGGGGTATAAAAATAGGATTTTTTTATTTGATTGTGATTTCGGTGCTGGTCTACGCACGATCTAACTCCAGAGAATGCTTTGGGTTGGATCGAAACACGTGTAGAGTCTTCGATGTGACAACGCGTTGTCCACGAATTGGATTAAAATAACCAAAAATATCTATGAACTGACTGGAACTCACAGTCAACAACAATTCGTTCTTCCCCGCTTTTCGTATGGTTCCGTGAATTTTATGGGAACACAAGGTGGCGGAGAATTCGTGCTAATTCTTTTGAGCGATAAATCAGCTGACGGCGGTTGCGTCCTTTTCGAATTACAGCTCTCCAAGGCCTATAATGTCACGAAAATATGAAGTCTTTTAATAAGAAGTGTTAATGTTCGTGTCTTTACGGTACTTTGATTCGGCGAAATGTTTGGGGGTTAAAAGTGTTGGATTTAAGATCTATTTTGTTTAAAGTTCTACATATAAAATACTAGCGAACCGCCCTCGCTTAACTTCGGTGTAGTGTAGAATTTGACACCATGAATTATACATAATATAAACCTGCCTCATGAATCACTCTATCTATTAAAACAAACCGCATCAAAATCCGTTGCGTAGTTTTAAAGATCTAAGCATACATAGGGACAGACAGCGGGAAGTGACTTTGTTTTATACTCTAGAGTGATAATGACGGAATCAAGTCCTGTTATTTTAATTAAATAGAAAGATGGAATACGTATAACACTTGGTTATCCGTCTATCTGTTTGTCTTTCAAGACACTTTTTATCGAGAATTTGTGGAGATAATTAATTTAATAGAAAAAATACTAGAATAAATCGACTCAACCTCGTATTTTTTTATTAAATTAATTATCTTAATATAAAAATAGTATTGTGAATGGCTAAAATCTAAACATTCAATAATTTGTGGAGATGTCAAATCGAAGTTAATATTGGAATAATTAGGTCTATGATTGTGATGAAATCAAGTTTCAAACCAACTCAATAAAAAGTTACAGCCATTTATGTTGGATATTTTGACTTTTATTTTAATTAATCAAAACCAATAGATATTTCCCGTTATCTTGGAAGGAAACTCAGGAAATTCGGTAAGAAGCAAAGTATGGCACAAGCACGGCAAAAAATCTGAAAATTTTATGTTCATAAAAAAAAATACGCCTGCTTCAGACTCGTATTTGTCGGATTTTGTTAAAAGCTGTTAGTTTTTGTTGATGCTTTCTTTGTCAGATTTAAACCCTGGATCCCATCTTGGGGCTTAAGTTTGGGCGGCGGAGCTAAGCGTACTATTATGTATTCTGGCTAAGCCATAAAAGAATATTCACTTGTTGTATAAAAAAAACATTCATTTGTAACCAATTTTTAAATAAACTCAAACGAAGACTAAAAGATTATTGCTACAATTCTAGATATAAAAAAATAGAATTGAAACAGAATGAATAAAAGATATCCCTCCAGATCAACTTAAATACAAAACTAAAACAGTACAGATGCTCATAAATTAATGAACAGAAATCAACCGAAAGTATGTCGGTCGTTACGCCATTTAATTACCTTTAACACAAATAAAAAACCTATAAATCTGGTAGAGGGCTTATAAAACTGCTAAGTATCTCCTAATAGCGAAGAATGTATAGCCCTCGGCCGCTAAGCCGAAAACGACCTACGGAATAGGGGTGTCAACTTGCAGCTAATCGCTTCTGTGGTCTAGTCGTTCGCCTGCCCGTGTAAGACGCAGGGTCCCGGGTTCGATTCCCAGGGGGGTACAATTTTTCTCGGTTTGGTTGGTGGTAGGGCTAAGTTCGCCTGGCTAGCTAACACCGTCTTACCTAAGTCAAACGCCATAACAACAATTTAAAGTTGTGTTCCGGCAGTTAGAGGTATGATAGTCAGTTCCTCAGTGATGAGGATTCCGGGTGTAGTACGCTTCTACCTTCGGGATTATCGTCACTTAACATCAGGTGAGGTGAAAGTCAAGCTTTATCCCGTTGTGCATAAAATAAACCTTTTTTCAAATACACCAATTATATGTGTCAAAAACTCGATGAATCAAAGTCTGGCAATGGAATTGGATTCCAGAGAATCGCACTGAACAAATTTACAATAAGCGAGATCAGTTTTGAAGTTTTTATTCTTTTTTGTAAGTACAATATTAATAAGAAAAAAAGCCGAGATAACAAATGAGTCAAAACGCAGGTTATTTTTTATTGTTTTATGAAAAGTTTATCGTGTTTATTTCATTACAAAAGAACCAAACTATTTTCTCTTTTTAGTATCGTTTGTAGTTGCCGTAGTGGTTTGCACGCCGGTTTTCAAGGCGTCACCATCTCTTGAGGTCCCGGGTTCGATTCTCGGCTGGGTCAATGTAGAAAAAAAATAACTTTTCTATATTTTCTCAAGTCTGGGTGTTTGTAATACCAGGGCTCTGTCACTCCGCGCGCGTCTGAACCGCTCGGCGTCCTCTGAGAAGACGAATTTCATACATCAGAAAAGATAAGACCTACGCGATAGAAAGAGAGGCAACTACTAAGTGAATGTTTTAGAGCGAAGGGAGCGCTGTGCGACCTGAATTGCACCTTATTGTGTCGGTGCAAGAGTCGAAATTTATTTGAACGATTTAGCGGAGTGCAACTTCTGTACGCATGTACTATTATCTATTCTGTGGTAATACCACCGTTGTCTCTGTTTTCCATAACACAAGTGCTTTGGAATATGAGCAATGTGTGATGTTGTCAAATATTTATTTATTTATTTATAATTATGCCAGTGATTGTTGTTTGGCGACAACCCTGCCCTATAGGTTGGAAGATTTGTGGTTTCAACTCCCCCTTCGAGTCCGATATTTAGATTTAAAGACGTTAGGCATTACGCTTAGATTTGTAGCGCAATAAAACAATACAAAAACCTAAGGAAAAATACCGACTTGGGTATATTTCTTATTTAATTTCCTTTCCAAGAATTATTCGGAATTTTCCAACAATATGAATCTGAGTTGGAAGATTTTTTAACAATCTTTAATTACACCCATTGTTGGTGAGCTAAATGGACTGTAATTGGAGGATGATGGAAACACTTAGTTATTATAACAATTTAATTAGTATGTGACGTTTTGTCGTTTGATAGTAAATTATCCATTTTATTGTTATGATTTTGAATCAAATTGAAATGATAAAATAGTAGTATTTTAGTTTAATAGCTTGGCAACACCGTTTCCCGCCATATTTTCCCGCCATTTGTAGTGGAATGGGGAGGTAAGTAGTGGGGATAGGCGGCGGAACGGTTAACGAAAGTCCGTTGCGAGCTCAGTCACTGTTCAACCGTCGGGAAAAGAAGTAGTTAGGGAAAAATGCTAACGTACTGTTGCTATAACCTAGTTAATAATAGTAGGAATACACTATGATTCCTGTGGAAAAAGTAAAAGTGGTTCACCGTTATTATTGTAGTTTCATTACAAGTAGGTAATCAATAAGCAAAGATTTGGAGCACAAGGAATATGACAACAGCTAAAAGCAAAAGAAGACCATAAGGCACATTTGAAAGTAAACGTCATTAACAAAAATATAAAACTGAAAGTATCAAAAAGGTGGCATCTCAGCCAGTCGCCAACACCCATGCTTTAAATCCTCTATAAAGGGTTTTGATAAATTTATCTTACTGCCCGGCGAGTTACATTATGAAATTCGGTACAACATTATAACATTCGTTCGGATGATAAAATGATGAGGGGTGAGGAAAGTTAAAGTCAAAGTAGAAGTCAAATTCAAGGTCGAGGTCAAAGTCAAAACCCTTCAAAGAGAAACCCACTTTCGTGTTTTAATACCCCTCATTAATAATAGTACAGTTGCATAAATAACTATTATAGTCGAAGCAACGTCGCCGCACGAAAACATCACAAATTCCTCATGTCATAGAATTGTTCATCGCAACGCACTCACGTTCATCACACATTCGTGTAATTTTTCCCCTCCACAGCATTCACATACACACACATATATCCATCCAAGCGCTGTCTTTCACTACGGCTATAGAGACGGAGAGTGGAGCTCGGTGGCGCAGTGGTTTAGCGCCTGGCCCAGCGATTGCGGAAGTTAAGCAAGGGTCGGTCATGGGATGGGTGACCAAAAATGTATTATCCTGAGCTCCTCCGTGCTTCGGAAGGCACGTTAAGCCGTTGGTCCCGGCTGCATTTGCAGTCGTTAACACCCACCAATCCGCATTGGGCCCGCGTAATGGGTTATGGCCCGTCCTCCTTACCACCCATAAGGAAGGCCTGTGCCCCAGCAGTGGGGACATCAAAAACATGGCTGATGGACATAGAGACGGAGTCATGAAATACAGGACTATCCTAGTGTAGGCTCCAGTCCATCAAAATATTATAATTCTAATACACAATTTTGAAAATGTTTATCGTGGAGATTTTAGGGCCCACAGTCTAGTATTTTTTTAGACGGTATCGTTACATTCCCTTGTAAGTAGATAGCAAAACTGCTAAAAGTGGCCGTTTTTGACACATTTGCTATCTATACTTCTTCGAATGACTACGAGGGCATGTAGTGATACCTTCTAAAAATACTAGACCATAGGCCCTAAAATGTCCACGATCGACATTTTTAAAATCTTTTTCTAATAATAATTTATTAAATAAAACCTCTGAAGGCGCCACTTTCGGTCATACAACCGCCTTAAAGGTAGGTCGTCTTGGAATAACGCTTAAAACTTATCTAAATACCACCTCCTTTTTTATCTTGAATGAGCAACCACCTTAATACATTGAACACGAAATAGACCTCCAACTTTTAGGTCAAAAGTCCATGGATAATTTATTAAAAATCACCAAACAACTATAAACTCAATCAAAATTCAGCTTATGGGGTATTTACATGGAGCGACTTGGCAGGCGACTTTAGTAATTTTTTTTTAAAGCGCTCTTTATCGACAATCGCTTGTAAAATCGAATCGCCACCTCATTGATATTGGGTTTGCGATTAGATTTTTATTTATTTATCATAATTAAACGAGCTAATGCCCAATTACATAATTATGCTTTAATCAAAATTTACAATATCACATTGAGATAGAAATAATTTTGCATCATCAACAAATACATCGATATCAGGATAAGCTGACAAGAGTGTGTTAAGTGCGCTTTGCATACGACAAAGTGGGGACTGTGCCCGTGCCACTGTGCGACATTGGGGTGTTGCGAAAAGCCGGTGTCTACGATTAGAACGAATACGCAAATACTTATCTGTTACATATAAGCGGGACAACTGCTCCACACACTCAGGTGAATCCATACATCCACGCAATATCATTGTGGCTGTAACAACCTCTGATCTGCCCTTCTGACCTCCAACGAGTTCATCCCCAACATTCCTAGCAAGAATTTTGTAGGGTACAGAAAGGGATAAAAACCATAAATTCTTTTGTAATAATATCTAAGAAAAGCCTTCTGTACCTTTTCCAACATTAGCCTGTACTTGGCTTCATAAGGATTCCATATGCAAGAGCTAGACTCCAGTGAACTTCTTACAAGACTATAGAAAAGAAGTTTAATGACGTCGTGATTTTGAAAGTCCCGCAAGTATGTATGTATTTTACATGCGATTGTCGATAAAAGTGCTAATTGACTAGAGTTGCCTGCCAAGTTGCCTGCCAAGTCGCTCCGTGTAAATACCCCATCAGTTTCACTGCATTAAATATCACTTTCCTTACAAACCAATATAACTGTGACTTTTATTATTAAAAGTCTTAGAATTACGAGTATATCTATTTCTATTCTAAATAGAATTACTGGAGCTCAGTACAAGTGGCCCGCCTCCGTAGTAAGAACAGGATTTGTAGCGAGTTAATACCCGACTCGACTACTATAAACACGTTTGTTTAAGCGCCGTACGTGGGGCGAAAGGGGAAAAGGGGTAATTGAGGAGCTGCAGCTGATAATGCTGATATGGCCACTCGTTAATTTGGAGATGGTAAGGATAAGCATTTGCACTGGCTTTTTAGATAGAACAAATAATTAAATAAGGAGGTATACTGCGCTACACTAGCGCCGCCAATGGAAAAAAATCGTAGTGCTTAAATAAAGACGAAATTGTAAATTGTGTTCTTCTACTTCTAGTGTACTCCGAATAAATAAATAAATAAATATTTGACAACATCACATACATTGCTCCGACTCCAAGGTAAGTAGCTAAAGCACTTGTGTTATGGAAATCAGAGACAACAGTGGTATCTCAAACACCCAGACCTGAGACAATATTGAAAAGTTCATTTTCTACATTGACCCAGCCGGGGATCGAACCCGGGACCTCAAGAGATGGTGACGCCTTGAAAACCGGCGTGCAAACCACTCAACCACGGAGGTCGTCAACTCCGAAGAAGCTTTGTTGTACTTTTTATCGTTTAAACAATACTTTATAACCTGTAGTTTAGTTGACGTTTGTCCATCAGCCACTTTTAATGTCCCCATTGCTGGGGCACAGGCCTTCCTTATGGGTGGTAAGGAGGACGGGCCATAACCCACCACGCGGGCCCAATGCGGATTGGTGGGTGTTAACGACTGCAAATGCAGCCGGGGCCAACGGCTTAACGTGCCTTCCGAAGCACGGAGGCTCGAGATAATAAATTTTTGGTCACCCATTCCATGAACGACCCTTGCGAACGTTGCTTAACATCCGCAATCGCTGGGCCAGGCGCTAAACCACTGCGCTACCGAGCTCCCTTGTCCTTGAGTTGTCGTTTAGTTTATTGGTAAAAGTGGCCAGTTTTAGCAATAAAACTCCATTAAACTCAACGACAGACTAGAAAATATAGTTTAAGCGATAAAAAGTACCACAAATCTTATTCGGAGTACACTAGAAGAACACAATTCTCAATTTCGACTTTATTTAAGCACTATATTTTTTTTATTGGCGGCGATAGTGTAGCGCATAAACGCTCTTAAGCAAATTATGGACTTCATTGATTTGACAATTTATAATAATATGTTTTTCATTATTTAAGACTAGCTTTCCGCCCCCAGCTTCGCCCGCGGGGACAACAGGTTATATCGTGCGGGCGGAGACCTGTGTCCACCAGTGGGATAAAAAAACTTATGTCCTTCCCCATAGTCCCATGTATATCCATACCAAAGTTCATCAAAATCGGTCCAGAGGCAGCGGGCTAAGCGTGAATATGGATACTTTCACGTTTATAATACTAATTTCTTATAATATTAGTATTAATATAGGTTTAATAATTTGTAGTCAGCCTTTTAAAGTAGAAGTAGTTTTAAAAAATATTGTGTTCTCCAGTAATTGTGTTGCATGCTAGACCAATCGTTTATCAATGTCATTGTCAGTTATGTAAACATTAATCATGTTAGTGTCTCTAATATAACGGGTGTAACAAGACACTCAACGAAGCCGAAGTCTACGCATTCCGCCCATCATCAGGATCATTTTTGTCTTTTAGACTATACCTGGGAAACCAATAGCTACGAAGTTATTGAAGGTCAAAGTCAATTTTTTTTCTCAAATTTTTTGTGAAATCTTATTTTATTCGTTATTTCCTAATTTTTGTCTACAGAAACATTGTCAAAATTTTATGTATTTCGTAACAAACAATGGCTTTAAAAAGTCATCACTCAATGTATTTCATAAGCACGCACATAAACGTTACCTTTCAACTCGGCCGCACACAGCTGTGTAGCATTCACTCGCAGGCGCGGTCTTTTGTACGCGTTACATTGCGTGGAAATGTATGCAATGCATTTTTAAGACCAAAAATTAAAATCGTTTCCCAGTAATTATTTTGAACAAAAATGGTCCTGATGATGGGCAGAATACGTAGACCTCGGCTTCGTTGAGGGTCTTGTTACACCCTGTATAAAAAATCTAAGCAGTTTTTGAAATAAGTAATAATATTTTTCTTTACTCAACATGATTATGTGGATAAGCCTGCGCAAATAAGACAGTGACAATAAAATAATCCATGATGATTGATACTAAACTTATCTCCTGGTAGAAAAGAATGAAAATTCCTGTTCGTACCACCAGTTTTTTTAAATCACAACTGTATAGTGCTTAGCCTTCACCTCACCTGATGCTAAGTGGCGATAAGGCCGAAGGTGGAAGTGCACTACACCCGGAATCCTCATCACTGAGGAACTGGCTATCTTACCTCTAACTGCCGGAACACAATCAATTTTTAAATTGTTGTTATGGCTTCAGACTTAGGTAAGATGGTGGTAGCTAGCCAGGCGGACTTGAAAATAAGCCCTACCACCAACCAAACCGAGTTCAAATTGTACCCCCCCTGGGAATCGAACTCGGGACCCTTGCGTCTTACACGGATGGGCAAACCTCTAGACCACAGAGGCGGTTAGAGGCACAAGTTGGTGGCATGACGAGGAATTTGGGTAATTTTATTGACCTTTTTAGTCATGCTCCGTTGTCAACGAGGTACCCTTAGTTTCGCCATGTCCGTCTGTCTGTCAGTCCATTCTGGCTTAGCTCGGAAAAAAATTGTTAGAGTCAAGTGTCCCCCCCCCCCACCAGTTAACGATGATGGAACATTGAATCATTAGGTATAATACTTAGTTATATTCGTTATTTGTGTAAACAGGGAATAAATAAAAGTCTATATCCATAATCCTACTTCCTACTAATATTATAAATGTGAAAGTTTGTGGGTTTAGAAAAGATGTTTGGATGTTTGTTCCTCAATCACGCAAAAACTGCTGAACGGATTTGGTTGAAATTTGGCACACAGATAGAAGATAGCCTGGATTAAAACATAGAATACTTTTTATCCCGATATTCTTACGGGAACGGGAACCACGGGGGTGAAACCGCGGGCGGCCGCTAGTAGAGTATAAATTTTAACCTTGTGAATTAAAATACAATTATTAATTATGAGTATAGTTACCTAAATAAATTACAATATTTTTTGTATTAATTATTTTTTATGTAAACGCCACGCTTATCCATTTTTAACCGACTTTAAAAGTCGGGTGGGGCTTATAGAAAAAAAATTAAGTTGTCCTCCAGCCCCACCCGGACTTCAATAGACGTGTTTTATTAATATTGATGATAATATGTGTAAAGAATGATTCGAATATTATTTCTTGCTTTTTAGAGGTATTTAATTTTGAAGCTGTTTTTGTTTTCAGGTTTTTTTGTATAGTTTAGCTGGACCAATATGGTTCTGCATCAGGTGTTCCAGACCTTCGATTTTTATACCTCAACAAAAAATGCTCATCAGGCTGAACAACTTTTGTTAAGGCGTCATTTTTATATTTCTTATAGTTTAGTTGGACCAATATGGTTCTGCATCAGGTGTTCCAGACCTTCGATTTTTATACCTCAACAAAAAATGCTCATCAGGCTGAACAACTTTTGTTAAGGCGTCATTTTTATATTCCTTATAGTTTAGTTGGACCATTATGGTTCTGCATCAGGTGTTCCATTTTCCAAAATCAATTATACCCTAACTAAACTATGCCCAAGCTTAACAGCTATATAACAAAAAAAGTTTTGTTCAAATCGGTGCAGTAGTTTAAAAGTTATGCGCGTACATACAAACAAACAAACAGACAAAACTTTTAAAAACTATTGTTTTGGGTTCAGTATCATGTACTTAACATGTAGCAATTACTTTTTTGAAAAAATATTGAATGCACAGAAATTGGCCATCGTCCAAAATAACTTATCATTTTACTTCAACTAGTTGTAACAAGTTTACATATTTTTCCAATAGATGGCGCTCATCTCATCCGAATCGCGATATGGGTTAATTAGTTGTAAAGATTCAGATAATACAATGTTTGCTTACAAAAATACCCTGTAACTTGTGAACGAGCAGTATCTACAATTTTTGAAAAGCTGACGCGCAATGCGCCGTCGTCAGCTTTCTTCAGTTCATTTTATTTTATCTAATAGCTAGCTTGCTTTGCTTAGGTAGCTGTTAGGGCCGATTTACATAAGTAAGTAAGTTCAACCATAGTAGAATCAAATAAGTAGGCCAACTCGCGCCTCGAGCGAGCGATAATAGCCTAAACACGTAGCCCACGTAGGGCTGTCGCTAGTTTATTCAATCGTCAAAAGTAATATTCGTAATAATAAAAATACGTCTATTGAAGTCGGGTGGGGCTGGAGTACAGATTCCTTTTTTTATTCTAAAATCCCCACCCGACTTCAATAGACGTATTATTATTATTACGAATATTATTTCTTGCTTTTTAAAGGTAGGTTATTTGAAGTCAGTTTTTTGTTTTTTTTTAAACATTTTTTTATTTTTTTATTGTAGGTACCTTGTAGGTAAGGTATATTTTATATGTAGAAAAATCGGCTCAGCCAAACATAAGATAATCGCGGAGAAACATACATACATACGGGTCAAACTGCATGAGAACCTCCTTTTTTAAGTCGGTTAAAGAACTACACTAGATATCCCTCTTCCAACAAAAAAATAATTATCTTATTCAGTTCATAAACAAAGAAGTAATACGACCATTATCATCGAGGTAATTAACACAAAATCATACTATTTTCGTGCTTTTTTCAAGATTACATGAAAAGTACTGAACCGATTTCCAGATTTTAAAAAATGGGACCAACTTGGGAGTTAACCTAATGTAATAACGTTTGAATCATTTCAATCGGTCCAGCCGTCTTCGAGTAATCGGTTGGACATACACAAAAAAAACAAATATACAGACGAACATAGAACTTCCTCCTTTTTTGGAAGTCGGTTAAAAATACATAGTCAATGTATCTACAAAATATTTTTTCCTTGTATTGTAAGCATCAGGGATCTACTTATAATACAAAGTTTTTTAATTATTTTTTGTACATAGACCAGAAACTGTCTACAATGTTTTTATTACATACTTACGTCATGTTATGTGATTTGAATATGATTTGAAAATCACGGTTGAAATAGGATTAATTAAAACGTAGCTTTACTGAATCATGTATTTATAAAAAAAAAAAAATGAAATTGTATTTTTTACACTATTAATTTATTACTTTTACTTTTTCATTTACATACACTTATCAAAATAAAATTATAATCTTTAAATTCGGAAATTAAATATTTTACAATAACCTCAAATAATTGACATTAAAATACTTTTTCCTGTAGGAATTTGTGATTTTTAAACAAAATTACACAATTGTTACTTACAGAAAAAACGGCTGTTTCGACAAGTACAAAATGCCTTATTATTTTAAAGTTTAATATTTAAAATAAATCCTCATTCTAACAAATCTTTTTACCAAAAATATCTTTGGAAAGCATGGTATGTACTGTAGGTAGGTACACGTACAAATTATCACGAGCGGCAGCGCAGCGGCGCGGAGCGTGCGTGAGCGCGGGCGGGATCACGCACGGCGCAGCCACGACTGGCGCATCTTTATCATCTATAAATGTTGTCAGTGTGTGCGTGCGACGCTCATACGTACGGGCCGCGCTCACATACAAACCGCGTTCGGGCGTATAATACTTGTACTATTATGTATTCTGTGGTATAATGAGTAAGACGACTTACTTATTTGATTCTACTATGGTTCAACTGTCCATCTACTGACTTGACTTTCTTAATAGGAAAATGGCAAGTTGCGTCCAAACGGTGAATTGACCTCGGTAAGTAAGTTCAAAAGTCGACCACGCGTCGGATGGTGACGACCGACATTGCTACCCTGTAAATAATTTTCTCTTGTCCATCAGCCATTTTTGATGTCCCCACCACGCGGGCCCAATGCAGATTGGTGAGTGTTAACGACTGCAATTGCAGCTGGGACCAACGGTTTAACGTGCCTTCCGAAGCACGGAGGAGCTCGAGATAATAAATTTTTGGTCACCCATCCCATGACCGACCCTTGCGAACGTTGCTTAACTTCCGCAATCGCTGGGCCAGGCGCTAAGCCACTGCACCACCGAGCTCCAATTTTCTCTTGGAGAGACGTAAAACAAAAAGTAAAACCTCCTTCAAAGTCTAAAAAAACAGCTCTAAAAAAAGCTAGTGGAAGTAATTTTTAGGGTTCCGTACCAAATGAAAGTGAAAGTGAAAGTGAAATAAGCTTTATTCAAATAAACTTAATTATTAAGTACTTTTGAATCGTCTATATTTTCCTACCACCCGTTCCAGACTTTTTTGGTAAATGGTAAAAAGGAACACTCATAGGGGTCATCCATTAAATTACGTAAGCCTCGAAAGCCTCGAAAGGGGGAGGGGGGGAGGTAGTTGAAAAACTCACGAAATATCACAAGGGGGGACGGGGGGTATAGTGAGATATCACGTGTATTTATTTTTTTCGTTGAACGCGTGATTTTTAAACGAAAACGGAGTGTGGTCTTGTTTGACTCGCCGTTGCCAGGACGATTTACCCGCCCACCGCGACGCGACATATTTGTATTGAAAAAATTTGAGATTATTTTGTTACGAAAAAATACACGTGTTTTAGAGGGGGGAGGGGGGGTTAACGTAAAACCTCACCATACATCACCAGGGGGGAAGGGGGTAAAAAATTGACCAAAAAAAACATCACGTGATTAATGGACGCCTCCTTATGGTGTGACTCAGTCTGTCTGTCTGTCTGTCACAGCTGGATATCTCGAGAACTACTAATGGTATCTACTTGAAATTTGGAACAGTTTAAGATGACGTTTGTCCAACTATTTTGCAAATAAGAAAGAAATAAAAAAAAATTTTTTTTTTACAACAGGGACTGAAAAGGGGTCTTAAAAATTTTGAGTGGGGCAACTAGGACATGTGAGGTATCATATGAAAGAGCGCTGTTTGCAAATTTTAAATCATTTTTTTCTTTTTTTAGGCCGCATAGTTTTCGACTTATGATGAAAAATGTAAAAAAAATACCATCCCCCCCCCTTATCTCCGAAGTTTGCAAAGAGAAAAATCTGAAATAATTCTATGTGATAGTAGTTTATGTAAAGATTACAGGAAAAATAAAACAATGTCTCATTACAACACACTTTTTTAGAAATTCAAAACAAACAAAAAAATAATCAGTTCCTCTACCAGTCAACAGATGGCTTTGACCAAAGAAAAATTTATTTAGTTCCACTAACGGTCAAAAGATGGCGCTGGACTAAGAAAAAAAAATAGTTCCACTATCGGCCAAGAGATGGTGCTGGCCTAATACTGCAATAATAATTTTATTATTCTACAGCTCTGCAGTGTATTTATTATGATGGTACGGAAACCCTCGGTGCGCGAGTCCGACTCGCTCGACCGGTTTTTTTACTTATTGAACCGTTTATATTCTAAAAGCCCCACTCGACTTTATTAGACGTGTTTTATTTAATTAATCGATTTGATCATTATTTCTTGCTTTTTTAGAGCTGTTTTGGAGGAGGTTTTGCTTTTTTAAAAAGCTTTTTTTTTAATTTATCAGCATGAACGGTGATATCACAAACCTTTTCAATAGCGCACGCACTACGCACGAATGACGTATTCTCGAAAACACATTCATAAAAACACCCATACCATAAATAAGTCGAGAAAACCCTTCGATTAAGAATATCCTAGATAACGCTTCACGAACCAAAACAGTACGCAAAAATGGCACCTCAAATAGCGTCCCATTTACAAACTTGGCGCTTATTTTGTACATAATCACCTCTTATTTTGTACAAACTAAAATTGTATATCACTTATTTAGTACAAAATAAGCTTATATTTTGTACAAAAACCCATCTTCTATAACTTACTTTGTGCAATATAAGCGCCCAGTTTGATAAGTGGGATGCTATTGGAGGTGCCATTTTTGAGACTCTGACCGGACATCTAGGATATTCTTGATCGAAGAGAAAACCTTACAAAGGCGATGATATCAAAATGATATAAAAAAATCAAAACACCCTTAGGCTCTGGCTACACGGGCGGTTCTCCCGTCGCGAATAAGAAAGCTATTGCAAATTTCGCAAACCATCATACTCAACATGGATCCTCCCATGATCGTTGCTCTTGCAGCTCTTATATTAAGATGGTACCCTGAGCGAAAGTGGCGCCGCGGTGAATTATATTGAATATTATAATTCTAATACACAATTTAAAAAATGTTTATCGTGGAGATTTTAGGGCCCACAGTTAGCAAAACTGCTAAAAGTGGCCGTTTTTGACACATTTGCTATCTACTTCTACGAATGACTACGAGGGCATGTAGTGATACCTTCTAAAAATACTAGACCATGGGTCCTAAAATCTTCAAGATAAACATTATTAAAATCTTTTTCCATTAATAACTTATTAAATAAAAACCTCTGAGGGCGCCACTTTCGGTCATACATTCGCCTTAATTGAATTATTAAAAAAACCTACCTTAAGCGCAATGCTTGGGTCGAACTACTGTTAAGTAATCATTTAACTGCCGAGTCCTTGGTAAAATAAATATTTTGCAAACTCATGCACACTTATTCACACACACACACATGCATTCACACACACACACACACATACACACATACATTCACACACAATCACATACATTCACACACACATATACATTCACACACACACTCATACATTTACATATTTTTTTATTTTATTTTTTTCTGTTTCATATTGTTATTTTAGCAAGTTCAAATCATGTCTGTAATGCCGGTCTAATTTGAGGTGGGCGCTAATAACTGTAACACAGTCTTATGACTACAACGGTTGTTAACGCTTATATGTTTTTGTATTCATGACATGATTTAAATAAACTTTTATTATTACTATTATTAACTTTGGGAATATTTCATTCAATGTACAGTGAATGCCGAGATAACTCTCACAAGTTATTTACTTACTACAGAATTTATGTGAACTCATTTGATGAACGTCTATCAATTATAAGCCAACAATTATGAAAGAACAGGATACAAATAATGCAGTAGCAGGAAATCACCATTGTGTAGTTTGAAGGAGCGGTTATCGGCGGCGTTTTAACGCAGCATGCGGCCGGCGCGGTAGATTTTCTCCCGCCCGTGTACCGTGGCGGGAAACCACGCAGTGTAGTATTCAGCATGTCATTTGTAAAGGTTATGTTTTTCCAGGGGTTATAAAATATATAAAGTTGTTTAAAAATTAACTTAATGAAGTGTAATGACGGGGTGATGAAATCAAAGATGGTAGTTGTCTCAAAGCCAGCTCATTTATTCCTATTGTTTTTGCATAACTATTACATACAGAGATTACTCTTTGTTCTGCCTTATTCTATAATTATGGACTTAGAAATATTATGGTTAATCACCCTATATTATTATATATTCATTACTTTACTGGAGAACCTTTATTCATTTAAATTGTATGCAA
Source organism: Agriphila straminella (assembly GCA_950108535.1). Lineage (NCBI taxonomy): Eukaryota > Metazoa > Arthropoda > Insecta > Lepidoptera > Crambidae > Agriphila > Agriphila straminella. The sequence continues at coordinate 14,790,233 of OX467323.1, read as the reverse complement.
AAGACTAAAACTCTCAAGGTCGCTTTATGTTGATTCGCGATTGTGATCAGACTATCCCAATTTATAGAACGAAATTTTATATAGAAGTTACACTATTTCTATCATGACGGACTCTGCCAGAAGATCCAACTCCAGAACGTAGGCGGCTCAGCGAGATGTAACACAAGTTATACCGGGTTGAGCGTCCACCGATCGGACGAGGTGACTGACCTGATGAAATCCTTTAGTGATGATGAAGCTACCTGATTGCCATCTTATAACTCCAAGCGGGTACTTCAGTTTGTAGCCAACACGGCTAACCCTTCCTTACTAGAGCTATTTCAACGACAACAGCAACATTTGGTTGGATGAAATGTATCTTCTCTTCTTCAGAAAAATGGAGGTGAGTGAATGTAAGTAATTACATCACAAGGTAGTATTATTAAATTTAAACATTATAAAAATTGAAAGATGAAAAAATAAAATATGAGAATTGAAAAAAGAAAATATGAAAAATCCCATCTGAAACAAAACCACATTGAGGTGAGAATAAAATCCATGTTTCAGATCTTAAACTGAAAATTTAGAAAATCGTTGCACTTACTGCAGATGCCTCCTGATTATATTGTATTAGGAATATCTTCATCAGACATCATGCTATCCACAACCCACCCTGCAATTAAAAGGCGCATGGTCGTGACAAAATCCACTATGGAAATAATGAAAAAATATACCACAAAAGGAAATGGATTACTTACCAAAATATTTATTTCACATCCATTTTAAACTTATTTTGGAAGCCATGACGGATCACACCGGATTAGGCCTTCTTCAAATTTTCCTTAGGGCTCCACCCTTCGACAACTTGGAATCCAAAATGCTATCGAATTACATAGACAAGCTCCCTGTCTTCATGACAGCTGTCATGCATGTCAGTCGACTTTTTACTTTTTAAAATAATAGGCTCAGACAAAACAATATCGATCAGTATCGAATTACTAAGTTTTGGGAGACTGCTAGCGGCATCTATTTAGACGTTTTGGAACTAAACTCATTGAAATTAAAGAATTTGGTTTATTGTCAATTTAACCATTTTGTAAGAAAATGTAACGTTAAAAATTGCAACGTTACACATTCCATACTTAATGGGGTTGGTAAACTTTTTCAAAGAGAATTGTTTATATATCTTTTTGATAGCACTAGTTTGAAGAATATAGAAAATAATATTTATGATTTTTTTATTTTACCTTGTTACCGAAATATATTTTTTTATATTATTATCGCGATAAAATATCAAACATACGGCTGAACACGAAGTTCCTTTGCATTTACTGATTTAAAAAACTGATTGACAGATTTGACAGACAGTGACAAAGAGTAATCATACCTTTGTTTTGAGCAACAACATAGAAAGTCTTTGGAGCAAAGGCATTACCTACGCATACAGCCGTAATAGTGACTATGCTGTAAATTAAAAACTTAAATTTTTATTTAAATTAAAATTAAGCATTATAAAAATTTCGCGGTTTGTTATTCCTGACTCCAAAGCCAAAAGCTACCAGAAAAATAATTCACAACAGTTTTGAAAAAGTTTACCAACCCAATTGTGTCTAGTGCCGTTTTGGATTTGATTTCCGCGGCGGGGGAACCGTCCGTGTAGCATGGGCCTTACAGCACTGATAATGCTGACATTATTTCTTGCTCTATTTCTCACACACAAAAGGCACCCTTTCAAATATTCGTGTCGTAAGGGCGCATGAATGCTATCTGAAGGGCAGATCTCCGTAAATACTAATTAGGAATAAAGGGCCACTCGAGACCATTGTAGGCCACTTGGGGCCTTCTCAGATGTTGTTTGTTTCAGCCATTATCCATTGCCTAAGAATTGCTGATAAAACTCCGTGATATTACAATGAACACAATTATGATGGTAATACTATATTTTTGGAGAAAGGTCAAGGGGTTGAGTGTAAACACGATACACTTTTCCTTTGGGATAGAAAATACTAATTATTTGTTTGCGGATTAATTCTAAATGCTAAACATTTGGCTAAAAATACCTAATGAATTGAGTTTGAATAAAGAAGACTAAAAACTTTATAACTAAAATAGGTTTACAATGCATTTTAGTTTTGGTCTCTTTATCTTTCTTATTATCTTTCTTAGATGTTAGGATTTTTTTAAAGGGAGATATCGTAATAATAACACCAAAGAGTAGAGGTAGGTAGGTAGGGGTAAAACAAGGATAGGTACAGTGGAGATCGCATGAGGAGGCGCCTTTTGTAGCCTAATAAGAGTACCACCATTGTGAAGGTATGGGGGCGTAGATATTTATTTGTAGGAGGTATTTAGTTTAATCTCACAGATTTTTTACACGACTACTGCAAATCGGTTGGTACTACTTAACTTATTTATTGCCAAATTGTTTTTTTAGTCTAATTCAAAGTTTTTTAAGTGTATGACACTAAAAGGGGTTTATGAAACTCAAAGTTTGAGTAACCCTGATCTACATAATCAAAGATGATAGACACTATAAGGGAAACCTAACCATCGCTTTTCGTTTGACCAGAAATACTTCAACGCCAACAGTCTTTTTATATACGAGGGTGGATTGATAAGTCCATGACTTTTTAATGAAGAAAGACTTTTTTCGGAATATTTTGTTTTATTTCTCTACATATTCTTATTGTAGTTCTGCGTATTTAGTCCAACGAAGTTCCTACCTCTTTAACCCATTATTTTTTTCTTTCATCGCCTGAAAATTGGTAACTGAAACGAGGGCCCATTTCAGACACCACCTTTTGGCTTGATGAAAATCTTTGCCCGCCAAGACATTTATTCATGTTTGGGTAGAGGGAAAAATCTCACTGGGGTTGAATCTAGAGAATAGGAAGGATTCATCTTCATTCGATGAGTTTTGATGTCATGAGTGCCGCCGAGAGGGTCGACAGGGCCATTAAGAAAAGTTAGAAGTCGCTTGAGCTTTTTGTTTACAATAGTAATAATCTTTTGCGGAAGTTGAAAAAAATGCAGTGTAAAGATGCCTTAAGGAGTTTCTTTTTAAGACACAAAAATAAATTGTGGAAAAAAAGTATTTCTTCTTTTCAAAGTCATTGACTTATCAAACCATCCCTCGTACACTGCTCGAATTCAACATATAAAGTATACGCAAAGGCACTTGATCATTTCGCGGTTTTCCATGCACGCACACATAAACATCTCGTACCGACACTCTCGGGCTAACCCAGACTATAATTATTCAGTACTGTATCAACTAAACAATTAATGACGGTAGCTACATGTAATAAAATACACCGACTCTTTATATTGTTAAACATACAAATATTTTACTTCGTGGCTCGAATATAGCTTGCGATCGCGATGCGACCCACGTGCGACCCCATACTATAATGTAAAGGAACCCAAATTTAATCTCTAACCCGCATATTTTGTTTGCCAATCGGTATTGACTTGCGTTGAGTCAACATCCATTCTAATATTAGAAGTGTAAATGTCAGTCTGTCTGCCCTTATTTGCAGGCCTGGGTAAAAATGTGGTTAGCATATTGCCTGAGAAGTGCAGGAGTTTAAAAACAAGATTTAGTATGAGATACCTATTTACTGATTTGTAACAGAAATCCATAAAATGGTGACATTAATCTATGAAACATCTGCATTGATATTATACTTATTTTATGATTCGCCAAATAGATGTTTAAGATTTTGGAAAAGGTCTTCTTTATGAATAGACTGTCTTCCGCCCTCGACTTTGTCGGCGTGGGCTATGTTTAAATCCAGGGGGCTAATGGGGTTGGTAAACTTTTCCAAAACTGTTGTGAATTATATATTTTCTGGTAGCTTTTGGCTTTGGAGTCAGGAATAACAAATTGCGGAATTATATAATGCTTAATTTTAATTCTAATAAAAATTTAAATTTTTCATTTACAGCATAGTACAATAAATCACTATTACGGCTGTATGCGTAGGTTATGCCTTTGCTCCGAAGACTTTCTATGTTGTTGCTCAAAACAAAAAAACAAAGGTATGATTACTCTTTGTCACTGTCTGTCAAATCTGTCAATCAGATTTTTAAATAAGTAAATGCAAAGGAACTTCGTGTTCAGCCGTATGTTTGATATTTTATCGCGATAATAATATAAAAAAATATATTTAGTTAACAAGGTAAAATAAAAAAATCATAATATTATTTTCTTTATTCTTCAAACTTGTGCTATCAAAAAAAAATATAAAACAATTCTTTTCGAAAAAGTTTACCAACCCCATTGTCTAATTTCAGAATCTATCGCAATCGCTTTCAGGGTGTGATACATTGATGCTTATTTTTGGTACAAATAAAAACTTACCAAAGAAATGCAGCAATGTGTCACATCCATCTGTCAAATGAAAGCGATTGCGATAGATTTTAAAAATTAGACAACAAGCGTGTAAAACGCAGGGGTCCCGGGTTCGATTCACAGGAGATGGGTACAATTTGTACCTACTCAATTTGGTTGGTAATAGGGCTTATATCAAGTCCACCTGGCTAGCTACTACCATCTTACCTAAGTTTGACGCCATAACAACAATTTAAAAATTATTGTCTCCCGGCAGTTAGAGGTAAGATAGCCGTTCCTCAGTAGTAAAAATTCCGGATGTAGTGCACTTACACTTTCGGCCTTAATGTCACATAACATTAGGTGAGGTGAAGGCCAAGCACTATCCCGTTCTAGATAAAAAATGTGTTTTAGATAACGAAATTTAATAGCCATATACTTCATTAGTATTAAACTGCAACAGACTGAGTTAAAAAGGCAATCGATGGCCCAGATCCGGGTATAGCCGGGTCACCTAAATCACCGGCGGCGGGTTTACCCGATGCCCTATACTTGTCCACTGAAAAATATTTAACTATATGAATAAACACAGTCATCAGCTGCCATTCATATTTTCTCCACTGCTGGGATACAGGCCTTTCCTAAGGGTGGATAATAAGGATGGGCCATATCACGCACCACGATTTTTTTTTATTTATATCACTTTACCCCTTGCGAGTTACCCGTTGTAAGGACCTCGTGTTGCAGTGGTTTAGCGCCTGGCCCTGCAATTGAGGTTAAGCAACTTTCGCAAGGGTCGGTCATAGGATCATCATCATCATTATCATCATATCAGCCGCACGACACCCACTGCTGGGTATAGGCCTCCCCTAAGGATCTCCACGACGATCGGTCCTGCGCTGCGCGGATCCAGCGGCTTCCCGCGACCTTCACCCTTACGTCGGTCCACCTTGTCGGGGGCCTACCCACGGAGCGTCGTCCGGTGCGCGGTCGCCATTCCAGAACCTTTCCGCCCCAACGGCCATCGGTTCTTCTCGCTATGTGTCCCTCCCATTGCCACTTCAGCTGAGCAATCCTTCGAGTGATGTCGGTTACTTTAGTTCTCCTGGGAATCTTTTCGTTTCTGATTCGATCACGCAGGGAAACGCCGAGCCATAGGATGGGTGACCGGTCATAGGATGGGTGACCAAAAGTTCATTATCTCGAGCTCCTACGTGCTTCGGAAGGCACGTTCAGCCGTTAGTCTTAGGTGCATTTGCAGTCGTTAACACTCACCAATCCGCTCATTAGGCCCGCGTAGTGGGTTATGGCCTATCCTCTTTATCCACCCATAAGGAAGGCCTGTGCCCCAGCAGAGTGGGGACATTAAAAATGGCTGATGATTACCCGTTGCGATACCATTTTTTTCTAATCACATTTTTTTAAATATCGCATTAGTTAGCTGAGTAGCCATTAGTTAGAAAAATTGTTTTATTTAAATAAACAATTTAAAAAAAAAAGCTAAGTTCAAACATAAAAAAACTAAATCCTTTTACACCTGCATGATTGTAACACGTTTTGATATTCAATAACAAAGAACAGTATTTTTATTAATCAGTAACAAAATCGGAACAACTTTCCTTATAAACATTACATAATTGACAAATAAAAGACAGCCGTTTCCGAGCAAATGTTACATAATCTCTTTATCCGGCAGCTAATTGGAAATGGTAACACCGCGCCGCCCGGAGCAAACGGAGAAACTAGAAAATAAGTTGTTTCGATGGTTCTTGCGTCCGACGGCTTAGGGGGCTGATGGGCTCTCGATAATTACTGCTAAATGTTCGATGTTGCAAAAATAAAATAAATAAATAAATGCTTGGACAATTTCACACAGCGCCATCTAGCCCCAAACTAAGCAAAGCTTGTAATATGGTTTGCTAGACAACTGATATACTACTTATATACTTTTTTAAATATATACTTATTATACATAGTAACACCCAGACCCGTCACAGAAATTAAAATTCAACATTTCAATTTCTGCCCGGCCGGGAATCGAACCCGTGACCTCTTGCGTGGTAGGCGGCATGTTGACCACTGCACCACTCAGGTCGTCAAATGAAATAGCATTCGAATAAAGCCCTAGTGGTCAATTATTTAGAGTTTTTTTTGATGCACAACGGGATAGTGCTTGGCCTTCACCTTACCTGATGTTAAGTGACGATAAGGTCGAAGGTGGAAGCGCACTACACACTTCCGATGGTTCCTGTGTCCGACGGATTAGGAGAGTGTGCTCACAATAACCACTACTAATGTTTGATGTTGCAAATGAAATAGCATTCGAATATTAAGCCATATATATTTTTTTTTAATGCACAACAGGATAGTGCTTGGCCTTCACCTCACCTGATGTTAAGTGACGATAAGGTCGAAGGTGGAAGCGCACTAAAAACGCACTACACACTTCCGATGGTGACTGCTAATGTTTGATGTTGCAAAAGAAATAGCATTCTAATATTAATCCTTGGTGGTTAAATATTTAGTGATTCTTTATGCACAACGGGATAGTGCTTGGCCTTCACCTCACCTGATGTTAAGTGACGATAAGGTCGAAGGTGGAAGCGCACTACACACTTCCGATGGTTCCTGTGTCCGACGGATTAGGAGAGTGTGCTCACAATAACCACTACTAATGTTTGATGTTGCAAATGAAATAGCATTCGAATATTAAGCCATATATATTTTTTTTTAATGCACAACAGGATAGTGCTTGGCCTTCACCTCACCTGATGTTAAGTGACGATAAGGTCGAAGGTGGAAGCGCACTAAAAACGCACTACACACTTCCGATGGTGACTGCTAATGTTTGATGTTGCAAAAGAAATAGCATTCTAATATTAATCCTTGGTGGTTAAATATTTAGTGATTCTTTATGCACAACGGGATAGTGCTTGGCCTTCACCTCACCTGATGTTAAGTGACGATAAGGCCGAAGGTGGAAGCGCACTAAAGACGCACTACACACTTCCGATGGTGACTGCTAATGTTTGATGTTGCAAAAGAAATAGCATTCTAATATTAATCCTTGGTGGTTAAATATTTAGTGATTCATTATGCACAACGGGATAGTGCTTGGCCTTCACCTCACCTGATGTTAAGTGACGATAAGGTCGAAGGTGGAAGCGCACTAAAAACGCACTACACACTTCTGATGGTGACTGCTAATGTTTGATGTTGCAAAAGAAATAGCATTCTAATATTAATCCTTGGTGGTTAAATATTTAGTGATTCATTATGCACAACGGGATAGTGCTTGGCCTTGACCTCACCTGATGTTAAGTGACGATAAGGTCGAAGGTGGAAGCGCACTAAAGACGCACTACACACTTCTGATGGTGACTGCTAATGTTTGATGTTGCAAAAGAAATAGCATTCTAATATTAATCCTTGGTGGTTAAATATTTAGTGATTCATTATGCACAACGGAATAGTGCTTGGCCTTGACCTCACCTGATGTTAAGTGACGATAAGGTCGAAGGTGGAAGCGCACTAAAGACGCACTACACACTTCCGATGGTGACTGCTAATGTTTGATGTTGCATTAAATGAAATAGCATTCGAATATTAAGCCCAAGTGGCAAATATTTCGAGTGATACTCACTCATTTATTAATGTTTTACGAAAAGATGGTATGTAAGGAGCGAAATCGTTCGTTTTACTTACTTATTTGTCCTAAATTTGATAAGTAAAGTAAAACTATAAAGCAACGAAACAAGGAATCTTAATTTGATGGAAAATTCCAGCTTTGCATTAAAAATGGAAATATTAGTAAATCTATAAAGAAATACAGTCTGACTTTAGTGAAATGAAAGAAGAAACTGTACGTTGTGTTTTAAGTTTTTATCTATTAGAATCTTATAATTTCGATTAAAAAAAGTACCTTGCGCGGAATTCGAACTAGGTTTTGAAACTTTTATTGTTTCGTTGCAGATTATGTCTTTACGTGGATTTTCGTCATATCATTGCCTCGCAGTCCTGTCGCAGGGTATTAATCACCAGACAATCTGCCTCTTCGTTTAGTTAATGAGAAAATCCTATTAAATCGATTCCTCACAAACGAGCGGCATTCAGGGGAACATTTACCGGCCATTTTGCTCCTTTAACGACCGTAATCTCCGCCTAACGCTAATCTATTCAGTTTAAAGGCTACACATTAATGGGACTGAGGCCTTTGATGCAGTCCATGGTTAATCTTGCCACGAGAGGACACGAGGGTGGCCGAGTAACTCCGAAGATGCATCGGGGAGACTGGCTAAAGTCTGCTTTTTACTTGTCCTATTTACGGCCAATTCCAAAAACCTATCCTCAGTAAGAGATACCTAGGCTTACAAAAGATTTGTTGCCTAAATATTTCCTTTAAATAAATTCTGTGAAATAACAACAGTTGCCTACAGATATAGTAGGTCCCTTTCTAATAGAAAATCAAAAACTACCCCCATTGAGAAAACTCCGTCAGCCCTCACAGTGATTTATCAAAGTTCGTGAACTCAACCGTCTGATAGAAATTTAACGTTAATTCACTTTCCGGAAACTTGTAAGCTGATTAATTTTATTTCGTTGTTGGATGTTCTGAACCGTGAATGGGATGAAATAAAAGATTAGCGAAGTAAGTAATACAATTTGAGTGTTTCTTTTTTGACAAGTAAGTAACTGAAAAGCTGAGGAGCTCGGTGTCGCAGTAGTTTAGCGCCTGACCCCGCGATTGTGGAAGTTAAGCATCTTTCGCAAGGGTCGGTCATGGGATGGGTGACCAAAAATATATTACTGGTTCCTTCGTGCTTTGGAAGGCACACACGAGGATGAAAAACTAGGCATTTATTTTTAAAATCAATATTTTTATTCCGTTAGTTCGCCGGATTTTGGCTATCATTACTCTTTACTTTGTAAGTGTTAGTTTACAGAAGTGACGTTGAAGACTTCTGTAAAACTTTTTTATGAACATGATGGTGATCTGATTTACATTAATAGGTCAGCAAACACAACTCAGGCAGCGCAGGACCGATCGTCGTGGAGATCCTTGGGGGAGGCTGATGAACACAACTTAAATTGACACAATGACACATGAATAAAGGCACCATCTGAGCACATTTGTGAACAAAACCTCATTAGTGTATCGATGTGTTCCGTAATTAGCCGGTGAACGAATGGCCTCGTCCGGATCAAGCCGGAATTGGCTCCGCGATCCGAAGCTTCTGCGCCCGAATGTAATAAATGGATTACTGATTAAGACGATGAAAGGGTTCGCTGGAGGGCCAAAAATAGACTCGACGGGAAGTGGATTGTAATCGTATCTTTTTGTCTATTGTTTTTTCTTATAACGCTGCTCTGAAAGTTACCATTTTCACTTCATTTTCCTTAAAAATCATAGAATTGAATGTATCACCGGCGCTGGGTGGTTTATGTCAGCTCTTGAAAATGGTATTTATTATGTATGTATAAATATGTATAAATTAGGCAATATTGTATCCATAAAATTAGTTACTTTAGTTTTAATGTTTTAGATGTATGGATGTTTGTCACTCAATCACACAAAAATTCACAGATTTTACAGTCCCCGCAAGAATCAGAGCATTGAAAATGAATACAAAAATTTACAATAAGCCAAAATCAAATCAAATGCAAAATCCTATAATATTTTTAAAGTAACCTAGGTATTTAGTACCTATTTATTTTTACGATTGTGATTGATTGAATGCCTCGACGCAGCCGAAATACTATTAACCGATTTTCAAAATTCCATCGAAAGCACTTCTCGTCTGCTTCTGCAATCATTTAACACTATTACCGTGTCGGATCGGTTTTTCTACAATTCCAAATCTAAAGGGACCACAGGTCACAATTATTAACCGATTTTCAATTTTTTTCGCCATTTTGTAGCTAAACTAATATTTTTAATAACCCATTTTTTATTTTTTTCTTAAGTCGGCTTTTTTCAGAAATATTTACAATTTAGTAAACAAACACCCCCCTTCAAAAACACCAAAATTTTTAGAATTTTTTCGAAATTCCAAAAAAAGTTACCAGCCGGTTTTCAAAATTCAAACGTTTACACGTGTCTCGATAAATTTCTCAACTTTTAGTACTATTCCCATCTCGATCCTCTTAAACTCCTCAGAGCTATAGCCAAAAATATGTCTCAGGCGATTTGCATCTGATAACCATTTTCAATGGTAAAACGACTTAATGAATTTGGATGAAATTTGGCACACAGTTTAGATTGGATTAAAACATAGGATACTAATTATCCCGGTCAGGGTTTTTTCTTTTGATAATCCACGCGGATGAAGTCGCAGGGCGGAAGCTATTTACCTAGAAAACTAAACGATCCTCGTGATTAGATATGAAAGAGTAATAAAGTTTAAAAATATTTAAAATTAATAGTTTGTTATTCTTGTTAGACAAACCAACGAATATAACCTTATCTCTATTACTTTGGCTAAGTAAATTGCTCCTTTATAAATACGAGTGTAAGTGGTAGGAAATCGATGTGTAAATACCGCTAATCCAGCACATTACCGGATTTCTATGTGAAAGTGCTAAAGATTATTTTTTTATTTTTCTTGGTATACCGAGGTACTTGAGATGTTTTGAAAATACTTTAGAAATAAAACACTTTTTACGGATTCCAGCGATATATTGGTTAATTCAGATGTTATTTAGAAAAAATAATATATAATACTAAATAATATACTAGAAAAAATACGACTCGCACCAGATCAATACTCAGACGGGAATCGAACCCGCGACCTTTGGATATCCGGTCCAATTGCTCTGACTAGTGACATCGTCGAATTTCTTCTAGTATATCCTTACGCTGCAAGCCAGCGTTATTTCACCAATGTAAGGAATTACCTCGACATTCAATTGAAATATCTTTCCAGATATTTGGCAATCGATTAAGATGAAATAGCTATATAATTTTTAAATTTGAGATTTTTGCATTCACAATGCTATTTTTATACAATACTAAATAATATACTAGAAAAAATATGACTCGCACCAGATCAATACTCAGACGGGAATCGAACCCGCGACCTTTGGATATCCGGTCCAATGCTCTGACCGCTGAGCTACCGAGTCACTAGTGACATCGTCGAATTTCTTCTAGTATATCCTACTCTTACGCTGCAAGCCAGCGTTATTTCACCAATGTGAGGAATTACCTCGACATTCAACTGAAATATCTTTCCAGATATTTGGCAATCGATGAAGATGAAATAGCTATATAATTTTTAAATTTGAGATTTTTGCATTCACAATGCTATTTTTATACAATACTAAATAATATACTTACTAGAAAAATTCGACTCGCACCAGATCAGTTTTTTTTTTAGTATATTATTTAGTATTGTATAAAAATAGCATTGTGAATGCAAAAATCTCAAATTTAAAAATAATACCTATATGTATATTAAAAAATGCTTGTTTATTTTATTCTTCTAGGAATTTCTCGGAATTTCTAGGAACCTCTGTTAAAGAGAGAAATATTCAACGCAATTTCGACAACATTATTATGTTCTTCGTTAAAAGACTCATTTATTTCGCGTGCGTTTTGTGTCGACATCAAAAGGCAGAGATACTATACCTACCTACACATGTTATAATTTGCATACATCACACGTTTTTAACGAAAACAAAATGGCAGTTTGTTTACCAAGATCAATTTTATGAAGTTTGTTCACGTTTCGTTTTCAAGAAGCTTAGCATTAGAAATTAATTTCGTTTAGAATCTTTTTATTTTTTATACCTATTAAAAACAAAACGAACTAAAAGATTATTATCAAGTTACTTGTCATTACAGTCGGGGGACCGTTCTGTAGTTTTTTTTAATCAAAGAGGTCTCCGACAGTTTTTTGTCTTTTTGGTTCGTTTTTGGTTAGGCAGTCGTGTTTTAAATATTTTTTTATTGATTATTTTTATTGCATACATTTTAGCAACAAAATAATTATAAGTAGTTTTGGAATGTGCTCATCAAGGCCCACCAATCCACATTGGGCCTACGCGATGGATTATAGCCCATCCTCCGAAGGCCTGTGCCCCAGTAGGAAATACTTTAATATAGATTATAATTAATAAATTATAAAATTTTGAAGAACCTTTATTTCATTATTATTTTCGTAATCTTGATAGCTATCTTTCTATTTCATCATTATTGTTACCTACTTACTTAAGGTAATATTTTTTTTTATATAAATGGCCGCATCTTGAGCTTATGAAGCTTGATATTTTCACAGCTCAAAGAGGCCATAGATCTTAATGTTCGCTCTTAATTTCAACTTGATACCAACATTCGTTTCTGAGGAAAGGGATCTTGACACACAGATAGAGGTGCAAGTGATTCCTTAAAGGTTCAATTTTCAATTCTTGGTACAAACTCTTAAGGTGGTACCCTGAGCGAAAGTGGCGCCGCGGTGAATTATATTTAATATTCTAATTATAATACTCAATTTTAAGAATGTTTATCGTGGAGATTTTAGGGCCCACAGTCTAGTATTTTTAGACGGTATCGTTACATTCCCTCGTAGTCTCTGCTAGAAGTAGATAGCAAAACTGCTAAAAGTGGCCGTTTTTGACACATTTGCTATCTACTTCTACGAATGACTACGAGGGCATGTAGTGATACCTTCTAAATATACTAGCCTTTCATTTGATACTCAGTCGTCAAATCACTTGAGACTTGAAGGGGGGGAGCGGGTATTTTTTATTGTTTTACGCGAGATTTTTAAACTGAAAATTATGAAAATATTGATCTTAATTTGTACCAAAAATACACGTGGACTGAGGGGGAGGGAGGGGTGAAGGATGTTTAGTCACCTTACAACGTATCACCAAAAGGGATTGCAATTAAAAGTTACTAAAACATCATTGTGATTAATGGACAACCCCTATTCTACTCTACCGGGACACCGTGGCTGAATTTATGCTAGTTTCTATTAGACAGTTTTTATGCAGAACGGGATAGTGCTTGGCCTTCACCTCACCTAAGGCCGAAGGTGAAAGCGCACTACACCCGGAATCCTCTTCACTGAGGAACTGGCTATCTTTTTTTTATTTTTTTTATTTTTTTTTATTGCTACTGCTCCCCAGACATGAGATCCGGGCCTTTTTATCTCTAATTTTTCATTCACTCCAGTTCTCGCGTGTGTTCTTCTAGCATTTTCATGCTTCATACGGTATCTTTCTAGCATTCATCACCATTTATTCTTTAGCGGGTGGGATGCCCGTCTAGCTGTTAACCTATTTTTTTTTTCTTTATTATTTCCAACACATGGGTAAATAAGATCGCACACATATTGGTATATTTTTTTTTTCAGTCCTCTTGTAACTATTCAACTTCCAACTTTCAACTACTTCATAAGTATTTTTTCTTACCTCCAACTGCCGGACTGGCTATCTTACCTCCAACTGCCGGAACACGACACTTTTTTAAATTGTTGTTATGGCGTCAGACTTAGGTAAGATGATGGTAGCTAGCGGCACTTATAATAAATCCTACCACCAACCAAACCAAGTACAAGTAACCAGTACTTTATATAAGTCCAGTTACATTTTCAGCTCTCGTAGTATTCTCGATTCAATTATTTTTTCCATTAAGCGTCTCGGGCTGTGAAGTCAGCGGTCGCGGCAAGGCGTTCCGCTCCAGAAATACTAACTTATTGTGTTAAATTACATTGTACGAAATGTGCTTTATTTATTTCGTATATATTTCGTGTTGTTAGACTGTGAAACACAACTTATTGCATGGTCTGTGTAACTGCCACACGATCGATGTGTTGCCTTTGCTTTATTTAACGAAAGATTCGTTATTGAACGTTGAACAAAAGAAAAACATAATATTGTCGATTATACTTTGATTAAATATTTAATAACTGATCTGATGCATCTTTCAAATTGTAAAAGTCACGACTTAAATAGGTGTAAGAAAGTTTGCATGTGATTAACAAAGAAGTCTTTGTGATGGTGCTTAAAAGCAATTTTATTTGCCATGATATTCTGACTGTTATAAAAAAAACTTCTGTACTTGACACTATCGACTGTTGTTGTTCTGCAAAATAAACGGTTATTAAAGAAAAGCCTGTTTTTCTGTCCACTGAATCGCTCGGCAATTTTCATAGGTAACTGCGTCAGATTTTTAATTTGTTACTTTCATAAGCCCGATTATCCAGTCGACGTAACTCAAATATTAATATTCCTGGTTAGGCGACTAATATCTGCCTTCTGCTTCTATGCAAAGCGGTAAGTTTAAGATGTAAATTGTCCCAACTTGCCATCTGCACTATTCCCCGCCAGTGACAGCGCAATCCCGGCGTCTTATGGCCCCGGGTCCCTATTAAGTAAGGTCTTTAGGACACCAACTAATTAGCATTCTAATTGGGCCATACTCGAGAAAATTGCGTGTTTAGGCTCTTAATTTAATGACTTAGGGTGTTGGTGATAAATAATGTTTCTGCAAGCTTTAATATAAACTCTTTATGAAAAACGGTTATAATGATACAACATTGTGCCTTCAAAATTACCATACTAACAAGTCTTAAGACTGAATATAAGTAATACTAACTAGGAGCCCTTTTACTAATAAAGTTTGTATAGCAGATGTATAGTTACACAATGGTTACTCTCTGTTAAACTATTTGAGTTTGACATTGAAAAGAAAGTGACAAAACACTGTGTACAAACAACAACTATACATCTGCTATACAATCTTTATAAGTAAGGGGGTAAGTATATACGTAAAACATAACCATAACTTGGATCTAAAAACCGTTACGTTGTTTCAGACGGGTTTTTCGAGAGATTTATCGTGACCTAAGTTTGTATAAGCTAAAGACGATACAATGGTTTTTAATTAAGATTTATCTCACGTTAATGTTTATCCTTAATAAAGTCTGAAGGACCAGATTAATTAATTCAATTCTTAAGGGGCTTTCAATTACGAATAGTTAGTTTATAAACCATCGTCTACGCGTTTTCCTTATTGTCGATAACTAGTTGAGGGCTAAACTATTCTGTGAAATAATTCATTTCCTCGCAAAGAAATTAGTAACCGCATCAGCTATTAACAAAGTTTCGTAGTAATTAAATGACTTTATTGTTGTTTGAAGAATCTCATTTATTTATTGCGATCAATTATTTAAGGACATCAGTGGCGCATTTAACGATTGAAGCGGCTAAGCATCCACCTCTATGGTCAATCATAGGATGGGTGACCAAAAATATTATCTTGAGTTCCCATTGCTTCAGATAACACGGTAATCCAGAGGTCCTAGCTTCATTTACAGTCGTTAACACCCAAAAATCCACATTGGGCCTACGCGATGGATTATAGCCCATTATACTTTAATATAGATTATAATTAATAAATTATAAAATTTTGAAGAACCTTTATTTCATTAATATTTTCATAATCTTGATAGCTATCTATCTATTTCATCATTATTGTTACTTACTTAAGGTGGTACCCTGAGCGAAAATGGCGCCATCCACGGTGAATTATATTTAATATTATAATTCTAATACACAATTATAAAAATGTTTATCGTGGAGATTTTAGGGCCCACAGTCTAGTATTTTTAGACGGTATCGTTACATTCCCTCGTAGTCACTGCTAGAAGTAGATAGCAAAACTGCTAAAAGTGGCCGTTTTTGACACATTTGCTATCTACTTCTACGAATGACTACGAGGGATAACTTCTAAAAATACTAGACCATGGGCCCTAAAATCTCCACGATAAACATTATTAAAACCTTTTTCTATTAATAACTTATTAAATAAAAACCTCTGAGGGCGCCACTTTCGGTCATACAACCGCAAATACATCAACTAGCACTCATTTTCTCGTTCTTGTTGTTGTTTTCTTTTACACCATAAATAATGAAGGCTTATCAAAAAACTGTAAGCTCGATAGATGACGTTGATAAAAAATTGTGTATCAATGTATTTATTTTTTTACTAAGCTTCGAAGAGTACTCAGGTAGGCAGGCAGATGTAACCCTAAAATGTTTCTCTTTGGGCAGATGTCAGCCAGCGAGCGCTTACTTTTCTCTTTGGTACAGGCCGTTACGGCCTTACCACAAATAACACTGTTTAACACGTGTTTAACTAAAACACTGTTTAAATGTGATGCTGTCACTTTTTTGTTCGTTTTTTAGCAGGGCAGTGACTGCAATGACGATTGTTAGGTATTTAACTTTACTTCGATTTTAGCAGGGCAGTAGTTTTTTTATTTTATTTTTATTTTTAACCATTTTACCATTTATAATTATACTGAGTTTTTGCATGTGTGAGGTCTAAACATTTTATTAATATCTCTCCTGTACCACAATTACTGCGAATAAAGTTTATTTCATTATTTCATTTCATTATTTCATTTCATTTCATTATTTCATTTCATTTCATTATTTCATTTCATTATTTCATTTCATTATTTCATTGACAATATTGTTTGAAAGAGACGGCATGACATTTAAACAGTGTTTTTACTAAACAGTGTTTTAAAATCTTTTGTGGTAAGGCCGATGTTTTAAAAGTCAATTTTAAGACTTCTCTTTCCATCAGTGAGGCAAAGAGTTGCTATTTTTATTTATTAAAATGTCACTTTGAAAAGCTCTCATTAAAAGGCACTTATACGTACGTACATATAATGCACTACCTTTTCCCCTATTAATACAATTTTTTTATTCAGTTTCAGTTCCGCGGCAGTCTGCGAGATTGGTTATTAAGAGAGAAGAAAGCACTTAAAAATTCAATATTCATCGGGCGTCGGGATTGCTTGCGATTATTATGTAAAAATTGAAAACCAATAGCTTCATGAAGACGGATAGTATAAAGAGAATATTTTAATGTTTTTGCCGGCTTTCGGATTAAGGTATCAAGTTAGATTTACTAGAAAATCTTAAGGCCAGTATATTCGAAATTATCGAAATTAGCCTATTTTTGATTCAACGGTAAACAATAGATAAAAATATTATGTTGAAGTTTTAAAAAAGATCTTGATTATTTTACGGTTAAAAATACGATATTCGTAGGTATCTTCACTCGACTATAAAAATATGCAAAGACAAAGAAAATTTTCGTTAAGTTTATATTTTTTGGATAATACTTAAAGTTTATTAATCCCTTATTCACGAATAATATATAGAAAGATAGGCAATGACTAGAAGAATATTCAACGGTTACTTTTTCAAAAAGTGACTTTATGCTCAAAATAAACAACAAAAACGTTGAAAAAATGAAGTAATTTCATTATTCCTCACACGTAAAGAAAAAGACAGACAGAGTTTTTGGAATATACTGGCCTTAACCGCCATCCAGGTAACAGCTTATTGTCTAAAGGCTAAAGCTAAAGCTCGAGTATTTACGTGCTATCCTTAGGTGTAAACAGTGTTAAAAGACAAATAAAAGAAACAAATCTTATTAATAGATAATATTTTTATTTTTATTTAAAATGAAGCTTAATTCAGATTATAATAAGCAGATTGTTTGGAGGCAAAGATTTTTTATATAGGTACATGAGAGATAATACATTGTAATCATAGATTGTTATACAAGGGTTGAAAGAAAAGCAATTCCCATACGAGGTTCAGACGCTAGAGTCCATTGAGCAGCTGAGCCGAAAAGCTCATTGGCAACGACAATCTATTCTGTAATTAAGTTCAAAGCTTCGAGCATAGACGCAAGATTGCAAGCTTGTTAAGTAACGAATTTAAGCTGGTTAAATAAGGATTAATACTGTATCCTTCTAAATAGTTTTCCAAATTACCGCATCGTAGAAGACCAATTTCTTAGAAGATATAATGGGTAAAGTAAGCTATTCTTGAAAGATAGATAATTACAATCACGGTTTTTTTGTAGATCTACAACGTGTTACAGAAAGGGGGTATCAACCCGAAAGGAGGTCACGTACTCGTGAAACTGAACACCTTCAGACAGAAAAAAAAATCAAAACGAAAAAAAAAAAATGGGCTTTCCATAGAAAATTTGTATTTGCCGCCAACATTTTGTATGGAGTTCAAAAAAAAAATTATTTGATTTCTTTTCTGTTGGAAGGTGTTCAGTTTCACGAGTACATTGACCTTTCGGGTTGATACCCCCTTTCTGTTACACCTTGTATAAAAGAGGAACAATTCATTCATACAATATTTCGTAATAGCTTATAAGGGTTATAATAAACGTTTTCGATGAAAGCTCCCGGTCGGCTTAATTTTTGTCGACATCTCTAACAATTATCGTCATATCGCTACCAATAATTTACATTACACCTCAACTTATTATAAACCTAAACCTTCCTCAGGAATCACTCATTTGGTGAAAACCGCATGAAAATCCGTTAAGTATTTATTGAGTTTATCGCGAACAGACAGACAGGCAGACGCGGCGAGGGAATTTGTTTTATAATTATGTAGTGATGACATTAGGTAGTGCCCATATAGCACAGTCGCCCGTGGTACATTTAAATCACGAAAAAAGTTACCTTTGCCTTTATGATATAGTTATTTATTACGCCATTTTAGATAATAAAACCCAAGATTTACATATCGCAACCCGCCGAAACCTATTTTATATGATCTCCAAAAGTGATATTTAGGTTAAACTTGGGTTTAAGTATCTAAAATGGCGTAATAAATAACCAGGTATATCACAAAGGCAAACGGTAACACGGGCGACTGTACTAATAGTTCAAAAGTAGATTGACAAGCTAATTAGCCTTGCACAAGTTGTTTCATCTTGACACAGCAAAGCAATCATAAGTCAAAGGCCCTATCTCACCGCACCTCCTCTAATCAAACTTTGACTTCAATCGCAACAGACGATTGCTACTTCTTCTGATACAGAAAGCAATAACATCGCGATAAAGTTGAAGAGTGCTGGAAAGTTGAAAATATCTTATGATTTTATCTAGATAAAAAAAACTAGAATAAGTTCATAGAGAAAAGTGTCAGTGCAACGTAATATTTTTTTTTTATATAAATGGCCGCATCTTGAGCTTATGAAGCTTGATATTTTCACAGCTCAAAGAGGCCATAGATCTTAATATTCGCTCTTAATTTCAACTTGATACCAACATTCGTTTCTGAGGAAAGGGATCTTGACACACAGATAGAGGTGCAAGTGATTCCTTAAAGGTTCAATTTTCAATTCTTGGTACAAACTCTTAAGGTGGTACCCTGAGCGAAAGTGGCGCCGCGGTGAATTATATTTAATATTATAATTCTAATACACAATTTTAAAAATGTTTATCGTGGAGATTTTAGGGCCCACAGTCTAGTATGTTTAGACGGTATCGTTACATTCCCTCGTAGTCACTGCTAGAAGTAGATAGCAAAACTGCTAAAAGTGGCCGTTTTTGACACATTTGCTATCTACTTCTACGAATGACTACGAGGGCATGTAGTGATACCTTCTAAAAATACTAGACCATGGGCCCTAAAATCTCCACGATAAACATTATTAAAATCTTTTTCTAATAATAACTTATTAAATAAAAACCTCTGAGGGCGCCACTTTCGGTCATAAAACAGAATTATTACAGATTACAAAATAAAGACAACAAAACAGCTTTGGACGCTTACAAATCACAGCGGCCTTAGAAACTAGTTAATGCTTTGACGCCTGGAAAATGAGACACAATAGGTTTTCTATTGTTGTCTGGCCACATGCGGCAGCGCGAGCATTGAAGAATTAAATGAAAGTCAATGCATACTGCAGCTATAATGAGAGGCATCTATGAATATATTCCAGTAATCCCGATGGCAATTAGCCGTGAGTCCCGCCATCGGGCAAGTTTCATGCAGTCGGGGCTCTGCGTCTAACACGATTACTGCGACCCGACCAATCCGGACTTGAAGGAAGGGGACACTATGTCGATAATAGTTGTCGATAAGGGACACCGCGAGAAGTACCGATGGCCGTTGGGGCGGAAAGGTTCTGGAATGGCGACCGCGCACCGGACGGCGCTCCGTGGATGGGCCAGTGATTATTTCCTTTGTGGGTAGGCCGCTGACAAGGTGGACCGACGTAAGGGTGAATAAAGGTCGCGGGAAGCCGCTGGATGCGGGCAGCGCAGGACCGATCGTCGTGGAGATTCTTGGGGAGGTCTATACCCAGCAGTAGGTGTCGTGCGGCTAAGATGATGATGATGATGAAGTGAAAACGATATGCCTTGTCTTGAAGTGGCCTAAAACTAAGTTCGTTTTAGTTTAGTTCGTTCGTAATATTACATTCAGAACTGAATGTAATATTACATTTTCATTTTATTTCGTCGTATCATAGAGCGAGAAAGGTTGAGTCATCTGTTCAGCTTGCACACGCTAAACAGGCAACCACTCTCCTTTATGATATGACAGCACAATACTGGGGCGTGTAAAATTGTAATTTACTCCCTTAGTACCTCTGGCTGAAATCCTAAAAAAAGGGTTTAATATGCGGTTAATGAAACATCGATACGTTTTACAGACATTCCGGACTCACTGGTTCGGAATCGGAGAAATCTGCCAATTCATCTTCCGCAATGGTCTAGGACGTAGTCTAGGTAGATGTTGAACACAGCACCAGATCTCGAGGGAGTTCGCGAGCAAACAGCGGTCGCTATGCAACTTATCGAGCTTGTTTGAAGACAATCGTTTATTTATGCAATATGTATGCTATTTAGTATCTTACAAAAACACAAAAAATGAGAATTAGCGCTTCAATACTCCAATGAGTAGGAATGCGTAGTGCGAGTTTGTAGATTTTATATTTTGTGTGTCCTGACGGGCTTTAGAGTTCCCTAATTTATTTATCTTACTCTATGCCCGATGCGCTTTGACAACCGGTTGCAGCACAGACAAAACGACGTTGGAGAGTATGAAATGCTATGGTTTAAGCACTATATATTATATCACACCGAACGCCGCGACATTCGGTGTGACATTTCGGTAAATGTGTGTTAGATGCAGTCTTTTTAAAACACTATTTCCTAATAGTGCTACTATGAACGACTGTTATTACGTAGATACCTACTGAAGCCACTTGAAGACAGTTTAAAACATTTTTAAATAATAGTTACATGGTACTAAAGTGGAATGTGCTATTTTGAGGTCAACCGTACCTAATACAAATAGAGCTCAGTCGAGGTATGTGGGTTTAGTATGTCTTGCGGGAGCTCTGAAGGGTGACTACAAAGGACGGCTGAGTAACTGTAATGTTAGATTGTCGCTTTGTAGTTGCAGTTTCTGTTTTTCTTCAAGTACTTTAGATTGAATGTTGTCTCTACTGGGTGAAATCGAAAATAGTCGACAAGTTTTGTAGTGTGGCTGAGGGCGGATTCGACCAAGTGAGAATAACTGTTATTCTTAGATAAAACGAGCAGTTATTCGAGAGTAAACCGAAATTACGTTTTACCTCATACTATTCTCAGAGTATATTGCCTATTCAGGAATAGTCACTATACCACCATTTCGCGGTGATTTAAGACCGTCAAACTAAACAAGTTTTTCTAAAGGGCCAACTTAATCATACCAAAAAAAATATCAGCCGTTTCATACATTTAGGGCGAGTAGAAGTTAACGTCTTCTATGGAACAGCTGATTATTTTTTTAATCTGATTAAGTTGGTCCCATAGACAAAGTTGTTCAGTTTGACGGTCCAAGTCACACCACAAAATTTTTCGACTGTTCAAAAATTCACACTGTAGACTAGACCGAGGTAGGTTTTATGTAACATAGAACTTTGGTTTGCAAATTGCAGTTATAGGCTTTTGTGAATTTTATTATTTACGTGACCCTTTTGAAAATTTAGAGCTCTCTGGTTTTGTGTTACAAGCCGTTGCTTGCTCGGCTAAATTGGATCTAAACTTTCATTTGAGATTTAAATTATTTTAAAAATGACGAGGGTGTCTCAGCTGTTTGATTTTTTATAAGGACACCGAGTTAAAGTACAACGGAGTCCAAAGGTCATCATCATCATCATCATCATATCAGCCGCACGACACCCACTGCTGGGTATAGGCCTCCCCTAAGGATCTCCACGACGATCGGTCCTGCGCTGCCCGCATCCAGCGGCTTCCCGCGACCTTCACCAGATCGTCGGTCCACCTTGTCGGGGGCCTACCCACGGAGCGCTGTCCGGAACCTTTCCGCCCCAACGGCCAAGTCCAAAGGTACATAAATATATTTTTTTATTAAATCTAGTGACACGTGTAAGGGACAGTACGAAAATTGGAATTCGCAGAATTCAGAGTATTGATAAAATCACGGTATTCCCGAGCAACCTGGCTCATGTCAACCGATTTTATTTAGCACAAAAAATATAATATCACGGATACCTACCTAACTATTAAAATTTTAGCGCTTTTAATTTTATCCCACTTAATATTGAGAGGGAAATCGACCCTGATTTTTTTTGGGTTATAAAAAAGTTACCGTGTTTAGGCACAGAATAGATATAAGTACATCGCACAGAAAGGACACTCCCCGCCCCGCCCTAGAATGAATTACCTCACCCCACCCCGCGAGTTCATGTGCAGAATCGTGTGCTTGTTAGTCGTGAGTTCAACTTTCGTGCACGGTGAGTTGCAAAAAGCAAAACAAAACATTTATCACTCATGGAAATATTTCTTATCACCGGTAAATACATAATTATTTATTGTTATAATGGTGAAAAACCAGTATGATTAGTTGTGTGTGTGAGGCGAAATGCTTTACACACACATCTGCGCGTGTACAAAACGTCGCGTGTGCAGTATCTGTGTAACATACATAATATAACGGAGTTTTGGTTAAGGTTAAAATGTTTTATAGGTACCTAACTACCTAGCTAAAACTGTACGCTGTTTAATGTTTACCGAGGCAGGTGTTGCCGACTTCTTTACCATTCTTCGATCACGATCAGCATCTTTTTGGGAAAGAGTCCGTGAAAGCGACAATAGGGATGTTGACTAATGAATAAAATAACGAAATACTAATCAAAATCGTAAACATATTAAACTTTTAGAGAAGCTTGTATACCTCTTGGTTTTATATATTGCATATTATTTGTTTTATGACCCTTCAAAGTTGGGTGGACAAGTCCATTTAAAAAGTATAAAATTTATTAAAATAAATAATACCTTTAATTAGTCCGTAAAATATATAGCAAATTTGTCTAAGAAACTATTTTGATAAACACAATATTTAATATAGCTGCCGAACAAATTTCCTACGCGTTGCATACAAACTAGCACGGCGTGACGTCATAACGTGCAAGCCATTAGTATGGAGCGTTTTTGATCGAGTCCATTTGTGTGCATTTCACACTGTGATATCTCGGGCAGTTTTCATGCTAGCGAATTAATTCTTTTACCAATGTTTCTTTTTTTGAGAGGTAATTTATGTAACATAAAATAAAAAAAATAGTCAACATCCCTATTCTATTCTTAAGAATATCAATAGTGATGTCGATAATGTGTTTTTAGACACTGGTCTAAAATTCACAGAGTCGCAAATGACAGCTTGACGTGAAGCAAATCATATTAGTGTAGTGTAGTTTAGCTTTTTTATTTTTGCATTTGGGTAAATTTAATGTATGGGTTTATTGCCGGAAATAAAGATATTATTATTATTATTAATTAATACAGAAGCACTATTTTGACAACACAACAATCATTTCAGTTGTTAAATTAAGCTCACTATAGTTGAGAGTGATATCTGCCAGTTACTAGTTAGTGACTATACAATATAGATAAGACTAGCTTCCTCCCGCAAATTTTATCACGTGGATAAGGGATTTCGGTACTAAAATTTAGTTTTCATCACTTCTGGATAATCTAGCTATCTACTGGTGGAGGAATTTTAAAATTTAATAAGTAGTTTCAGAGATAAACAAACTTATTTAGATTAGCAAAAGAAATAAAAACATGAACCCCCAAAATGTTCCCTCATTTCAGCAAACGCATTGTCCTCAAACTTCCATAATAATTAACCGGGAGCCTTTTTATCGCCCCCCGTTCACCAGTAACTCCGACCCCCACATAAATTAGCCACAAGTCTGATGTAGCACCTATGCGCCACATTAGATGCCTTCAGACATAATTACGGTTATTTAGCACTTCCACCTCCCACGTTAGTTGGTTTTCCCGGTGCGGACATGAAGATAAGTACTTTTGTACTAGAGGAGTTATTACGAATATAACATAAACTATTAATAGCTTCCTTATCTCTAAGTCTGCAACTGAAATAAGCAGAAGAGAACTATAAAATACTTAATACTTTGTGTAAAGTTAATGTATATGGTATGTAAATTGTCCCAACTCCGAAACTGACCACTGTTAAAAAAACCAAAAACCGACTTCAAAAAACCTACCTCTAAAAAGCAAGAAATAATATTCGTAATAATAAAAATACGTCTATTGAAGTCGGGTGGGGCTTTTAGAATAAAAAAAAGGAATTTGTACTCCGGCCCCACCCGACTTCAATAGACGTATTTTTATTATTAAGAATATTATTTCTTGCTTTTTAGAGGTAGGTTTTTTGAAGTCGGTTTTTTGTTTTTGTAAACAATTTTTTATTTTTTTATTTTTAGTGTACGTACCTTGTAGGTAAGGTATAGTAAATATGTAGAAAAATCGTCTCAGCCAAACGTAAGATAATCGCGGAGAAACATACTTAAATACGGGTCCAACTGAGAACCTCCTTTTTAAGTCGGTTAAAAAACTATACACTTAAAATATCCCTCTTCCAACAAAAAAATAATTATCTTATTCAGTTCATAAACAAAGAAGTAATACGACCAATCATCGAGGTAATTCACACAAAATCATACTGTTTTCGTTCCTTTTTCAAAATTACTTGAAAAGTACTGAACCGATTTCCAAATTTTAAATAATGGGACCAACTTGGGAGTGTACCTAATGTAATAACGTTTGAATCATCTCAATCGGTCCAGCCGTCTTCGAGTAATCGATGGACATACACAAAAAAAAAACAAATATACAGACGAACATAGAACCTCCTCCATTTTTGGAAGTCGGTTAAAAATGAGAAGGCAAGATGATGACAACTTGTGGCATAATGCATACACGCCAGCAGGTCGGTTCTGGCGTTGTTGGTCTTGGTCATAATGGAAGTGTGTTACATTATTATTATTATTTTTTTCTCTTTATTGAGGAACAAACAGTCACACATTTATACATATTGCAAAGAAAAAACATGATGTACTTAAAGACCTATAGTTCCCTAGAATTATTATACATATAAAGATATAAAGTTATCGTGAAATTTAACAGTAGATTTATGTATGCCAAAAGATTTAGTTAAGTGTATAAGGTTAAATAATTTTTCAATTTACTAAAGTAAGTACTTAATTAATAAAGTAGGATGAGAAACACATTTTATGAATCTGTTGATAGAATTTTAAGTGTATCTTTTTTAAATGTTCTTAAATTCAAGCTAAAGATGTCGACTTCATGCAGCTTATCATCATAGATTCTACAGGAACGTCTAGTGAAAGTGTTGCTTCCGTAACAAGTTTTTGCAGGCGGATACGAAAAAAGATATTTCTTTCTGCACGATCTTTCACGCAAACGGGGGACACGAAATGTGATATTTTGTAAGAGCTTAGGTGCATCGATTAAGTTATTAATTAATTTGTATAAAAATGTAACGTCAAAGAGATCACGGCGATGACTGAGCAGGGGTATGTTGTGATGCTTTACAGATGTGTCATAATCAACGTACGTTCGACCTGTGCGAAAGTCTAAAGCCTTGACAAATTTATGCTGGACTCTTTCGATTCTATCAGCATGAGTATTAAAGGTGGGTTGCCAGACAACTGAAGCAAACTCTAAGTGACTTCGGACATATGAGTTGTACAATAATTTGTAAGTAAGTGAGTTTTTAAATGGTTTGCTAACACGGAGTATGAAACCAAGTTGTTTGAAGGCTTTGTTAAGCATTTTATCGATGTGTGGTATGAAAGTCAGCTTAGAATCAAGCGTCACACCTAGATCAGGAATCTCATTAACTCTTGTTAGAACCCTATCATTTAAGGAATAATCAAAAATAATAGGATTCAATTTTCTAGAAAAAGTAACTGTATAGCATTTATCAGTGTTCAGATATAAACTGTTTTCTTTACAAAAAGCTTCGAATTTCATGAGGTCCTGTTGCATCAGTACACAGTCGTCTTTATTACGAATAATTTTAAATATTTTTGTGTCGTCGGCGTAGAGTAAGGAATTAGTATTGTGCAAGTTATCAGTGATCTCGTTGACATATAATATGAATAGAAGGGGTCCCAGATGGGATCCCTGAGGCACCCCTGAACTTATAGGCATTATATATTTTTAAAGTGCATTTATATATTCCGCCCTACCTAAGTCTATCGAAATTAAAAAGATACCATCACTGGTATTTTTTTTTAAGTACATTATACTTGCTGCTACACAACTCATTCTCTTTAATATAAAATGTCGTCTTATCCAAATAAAAATAATAAATAATGTATTCTGTTTCGTTTCTCATTTATTAAGGCACGTTATTACACTCTTTGATACCGTTTACTCATATAAAGTATCAAATTACAAGAACTCAGACAAAATTTGACATTCTTGTGAATACGTGTATAGCGGCCTTAATATTCTAGGATCTCATTAACGTGTGCTTCGAACCTTTTTGACGTCTATTGTTGATCCCTTGTTTTGCTCGAGGCTGTTACGAAAATGAGGTTTTATGTTAGTTAACTATTTTCGTGGGCCCTGCCCGCCCTGCCCAAGGAGATTTGCCTATACGCTTCTGTTAGGCAAATAAAAGACGATCTACTAAACTCATTACGAAATTATGACAAAAAAATTAAATTGGCGTCCCAATGGGTACCACCATATCGTTAATAAATTATCATGTTATTGTAATAAAATGTTGATAACAATATCATGACGACAACAGCTTATATGTCAGCGATAAAAGTGCTTTGATTGGAGATGTTTGTTTTCCAATCACATTATTTTATCAAAGAATAATAATAACTTTATTTCTCACCATAATTTTAAAAGTTACATAATGTAGTTTGGAATGCAAGAGTTTGTTGTACAGTATGAAAAACTTATCTAATCTTAATCTATTGAACAAATGACAATGGCGGGCTGCCACCCAAACTAGGACGGGTCCTGTGTCTCAGGTGGTCAACCCTCCACCCCACAAATGATCTAGAAAATATGTTATTTCAAGAACATAAAAATATATTGTACATTAACATTTTAAAAAAGGGAATAGTAAGATAGTTTGTGTATATAATAGTGAGAGCAAGACACTAATTAAGTTTATCTACACTCACAACGTAATGTTCCAAATATGAATTCAAAAAAGGTAATATAAATACGTACTTTATTTTCGTGAATAGGTAAAATAAAAAAAAAACTCATTACGATGCAGTCAGCTGCATCATAAAGTAACTTTTTTTCTCATTACGATACAGGGCAAATCCAAGAAGAAGGTAGTGCCGTGATATTAAAAAAAAACAACGATATTTTCCTAGGAAAATTGACTCTTCTCTTTTTTTTCTAATGGAGTGCGCGCCATTTTTAGAGCATTACAAAAAAGTTTTTAATTTTGATTTCAATTTTTACATTTTGTTATACTGAATTTCGTAGGTGTTTTTTATTCTTGCTTAAAAATGTGAAAAAAAGTTGACTCTACAAAATTATTTTAGATACAGCTAAGGAAATGACGTATTACAAGGTAGGTAGGTACATAGCTAATACAACCAAAGTCTCTTTCTTTTCTAACGTCGATCTTTTATTTAGTAGGTTCAATCCCAAATGTATGAGTGTAGATAAAGTAGTGCATGAAACTGCACATAACTAAGGTATTAAAACACTCATTATGCATCAGTATCATAAACTACTATTACAGCTATGTAAAAAATAGTGTAAAAACTTATTAGGAAAATCTATTTTAAAAGTTTCCAAAAATATTTGCAAAAATGAAGTATACAAAGTGTTTGGAAATAGCTTTATAAAGCCGAATATGGTAGATAGGGACCATTAAACTACGAACTCTGAAATTGCGAAAAAATTAGCTGATTTTATATGAAACAGCTGATTTTCTTGAACTTTGACCTTTGGTATAAACAAAGGGAGATCCAACAACGCATGACACTAACTTGCTTCGACTAGTTTTATAAGATCCGTCATCTATTATTGATTGAATAAAGAACTTAAAAGCTGAGACTGAGAGATAAAATCCTACTAACAATAAATGTGAAACTTTGTATGTTTGTTTGTTTGTTACTCAATACGCAAAAAATGGATTTAAATGATTGGCACGTATTATATAGTTTACAACAGCCTGTATTAAAACATAGGATACTTTTTATCATGGTCAAAGATTCCCTAGAGATATTTCGATGTCCACGCGGACAAAGTCGTGGGCAAAAACTCGCTATAGAATAAGTCGAACAAAGTTCACGTGAGTTTGTAAGCTGTTCTCATTGCCTTAATTTGTCTGTAAATCTTCCATGAACTTTTTTTTTAAATTAAATATAATGTAGCAACACCAATTGGTGTTAGTTTACGCACGATCTAACTCCTGAGGATGCTCTGGGTTGGGGCGAAACACGTGTAGAGTAGCCTAATTGGTGAAGGTGCAAGGTGTGTTGCTGTCTTGCTAAATGCAGGTATTATGCACTGATATTTTGTGGTGTGCATGTGCATATTTTTGCGGGCGGTGCATCTTGCATATATTGTTTGCGGAAGTAAGCTACATATATTTCTTTTTTCAAAATGGTTTGGGACTTCCGCCAAGTGACGCCTGATTCAATCAAATACTTCCATGAAAATAATATAAAATAATTAACTCAGTAACATACTTACTGCTGGCTTACTCCCACGCAAACAAGATCGAGTTCGAATCGAGTAAACGTCAAAACGATACTATGGAAACCGTTTTCAATGTACCAAAATAACAGATTTTGATGTTTATTTGGTCTCTTATCGTGAACTCGATCCCGTCAAAAATATAGCCCATTCAAGTTTAAACACAACGGCATAGTGGACCTTCACCTCACCTGATGTTAAGTGACAATAAGGCCGAAGGTGGAAGCACACAACACCCGAAATCCTTATCAGTGAGGAACTGGCTATCATAATTCTATCTGCCGGAACACAACAATTTTTGAAATTGCTTTTTGGCGTCAGACTTAGGTAAGATGGTGGTACCTAGTCAGGCGGACTTGAAATAAGCCCTACCACCAACTAAAACGAGTACAAATTGTAACCCCCTGGGAATCAAACCCGGGACTCCTACGTCTTACACGGGTGGGCGTACCACTAGACTACACAGGCGGTTAAAATCCGGACATTATCGACAATGTTCAAATTCTCAGCGATCAGAGCGATCCTTTGTCTCCGTGACGAGGAGCGAGCTGACGGTCCACTTTCCTAATTGTTCGAGTGTAAGTTCAGAGTTTAGGCCGAAATTAAAATGGCCTCATTTGTCAGCCGTGACGCGGGTATCCCAAAATTCGGCCCTTTTTCCACCCCGAATATTATCCATAACTTCTTCCGTTGAAATGTTGCTCTAACTTTTTTTGAGTTACAATTTTTAAAAGCCTCTATTTCTTGGTCTGAGCTGTCGCACTTCGCTTGTCAAAACTTTAAAGCGTAAAAACACATTAAAGTTTTCGAAACTTCTTTCTAAGTATTAAGTTTTTTATTCTTCCGAAATTACTGTTTGCGTACCTATTTTTTCGTTCTCGCGGTCTTCCTTTTCTATCCCATCCATCAGCGTTTTGTTCGCTCTTCTATTTATTTTATCATAAGACTAATGATAATATTATTATTATGATATTATTCTGTGTCTTATGTCAGACTTATTTTTATTCAATAAGGACTTTTCACAATGACATTTAAAAAATAACTTATTTATAAGCGCTTACTTACCTCTTTAGTACAGGACGTTTATTTTTATAAGCCAATATTGACTCATCTCTTTCCATCAACGCCATCCAGTGAGGCAAATAGTTACTATTTTTATTTTTTAAATGTCACTTTGAAAAGCCCTCATTAAGTCAAAGTCAACTAAACAAAGCAAAAAATACTTACGTAAACCGAAATATAGGTATCAATTAACATCAAAGACTAAAATGCATTCGATTTCCGAGTAGCTTTGATCAAGTTGGACTGCATTATCGACTGCGTCGCCTGATGGCAACTGCGCCACTTGATAATTGAATTATCGTTCAGTCTTCAGCGAACTCAATCGAGAACGGTTACTAATGGCGCATTTTGAAATAGTAATTCTACAAACGCTTGCTACGATCCTGTGCCGTGAATTTTGGTAGTGGACTCAAAAATATGTAATTGGAAACAAAAACCGACTTCAAAAAACCTACTTCTAAAAATCAAGAAATAATATTCGTAATAATAAAAATACGTCTATTGAAGTCGGGTGAGGCTGGAGTACAAATTCATACATATACATATACTGTTTCCTTTTTTTATTCTAAAAGCCCCACCCGACTTCAATAGACGTATTTTTATTATTACGAATATTATTTCTTGCTTTTTAGTTAGAAATTGGTTTTTTGAAGTCGGTTTTTTGTTTTTTTTTACTATTTCTTTATTTTTACCCGACTGCGGGTTTTGTTTTTCGCGCGTATCTTGTAAGTATGTATGTTTGTATGTAATATTCTTTATTACCACATATCTTTCAAACGGCTGAACGGATTTCTATGATTAAGATATCGTTAGATTTGTCATTTCAGCCCAAGTGTTCTTAAGAAGGTGGCGTTATAAAAAAAACAACATGGCGGCAGTACGGTGCTATTATACGTAGTGAAAAAAAAATTTTTTTTTTAGAATACTGCAATATGGGTGTCAAATTAAAGGGCTTATTATAAGGATTTCAAAAAGGTATATCATGACCGTAAAATATAATAACTAAAAAGAGATAAATAAAAAAATTAATTAAAAAAATTAAAAAAACCCGCCTGCATAAAAAGACAAGTCGACTGAAAAGATGGAAACAAGATTAAATAAATATTAAAGGCAACATGTCATAATAACATGCAGTCGGAGGCATATAATTCAATCATTCATAAGGTCACTTTCTTTATGCATGCCTCCGACTGCATGTTATTATGACATGTTGCCTTTAATATTTATTTAATCTTGTTTCCATCTTTTCAGTCGACTTGTCTTTTTATGCAGGCGGGTTTTTTAATTTTTTTTTAATTATTTTTTTAGTGTAGGTACCTTGCAGGTAAGGTATATTATAATAAGTAGAAAAATCGCGGAGAAACATACATACGGGTCAAACTGAGAACCTCCTTTTTTAAGTCGGTTAAAGAACCTACATTTAAGATATCCCTCTTCCTACAAAAAAAAATATCTTATTCAGTTCATAAACAAAAAAGTAATACGACCAGTATCATCGAGGTAATTCACACAAAATTATACTATTTTCGTGATTTATTCAAGATTACTTGAAAAGTACTGAACCGATTTCCAAATTTTAAAAAATGGAACCAACTTGGGAGTTTACTTAATGTAATAACGTTTGAATCATTTCAATCGGTCCAGCCGTCTTCGAGTAATCGGTGGACATACACAAAAAAAATATATATATACAGACGAACATAGAACCTCATCCTTTTTTGGAAGTCGGTTAAAAAGAGTAATTCTACAAACACTTGCTACGATCGTGTGCCGTGAATTTTGCTAGTGGACTCAAAAATATGTAATTGGAAACTTAACTGATGAAATGAAATCTTAACATCCTCCTACTTTAAAAGCTGAGGCACAGGCCTTCCATAAATAAACAAATGATTGATGATTAATCCTTAAGGATGGACATAGAGCATGGACCATTAGCTACCAGGTGGACCTAATAGTGGGTGTTTCTCGGTCTTTCATTCTCCAGAACGTATTTTTCGATAATTTTGTAGCGGCATCTACCTAACGCCGCACATTAACACACGGTTGCAACAAGATTCATCACCGTGTGATTAGATGGCGCTGGTATCGTAAGAACACAAAGATTAGTAAGGAATAACAACTCGCAGTATGGAGAATATATGGAGAAACCTACATCTCGCTATCGAAGTTTCATTAGCGACGCAGCATATATACAACTGCCAACCATCATCGGTAGGACCGCGGTCCCCGGGCTAATACCTCCCAGCCCGGAGGAAGATCTTCCCCTTTGGCCTTCCTACTAGTGGCTACCTTCTCCATACTACCATACATCATTCCTACAATTTGATTAATACAAGTATGTAGAATAGTTTTCTCAAGTATTTAATTACACCACTTAATAAGAAGTATATAAATCATCATCATTGCCACGTCTTAATGTTAAGCATGTCCAACTGTGGAATAAGGAAATCTTTTATCAGATTACATAACGACAATAAAAAATATTTTAACATTTGATTTTTTTAAATTACAAAAAACCTGACAATATTCTAGTTTAACATTACCAGCAGATAATGGAATTTAACATAGTTCCGGGGACGAACAACTAACTTGCCGCGTATTTAACTTTCGGCTAGTTGCCCGTCCGCTCTACATTAAATCAGAGAAGCCGGACAACCGGACGGACGAAACTAATGGATTCATTATTCAGTTGAAATTTCATAAAACTTACTTTCATTCAACTAATGCACGGGAGTTGTTAATAAAATTATTTACAGAAATAATAAAAAATACATTGTTCTTTTTTCCTGATCATGTTTCATTTGTATTGTTATATTTTATTTTTATTTTATGATAAACTAGCGACAGCTCGCGACTTCGTCTGCCTGGATAGTATTTTGTCTATCCCTCGGGAATAGTTCCATTTTTCTGGATGAATGGTACCCTATGTCCTTTTCTGCTACCCTGACAATATGTATACAAAATTTCACGATGTTCGGTTCAGTAGTTAAGACGTGAAGGCGTAACAAACAAACAAACGGACTTTCGCATTTGATGAGATAATATAAATATTACTAAAGAAAATACATACATGTTTAATTTTAGTCGGAAATCAAACTGCTTTTGGAATGTTTTTCCATGAAAAATTCTATAATGTATTTTTCACTCCTCGTGCTCAAAAAGTGCGTCATTGTAACGTACAAGAGTCGAGATAAAATAGCATAATAAGCCCTAGGGGATAAAGTTTTTTCTTTTTTAATGTTTGTCTATTACCAATGAGCGTACTAAAACGAAAAAGTCTTTATTCATAGTCACGAATAAAAACTCGCTCGACTTAATACTGGGGGTCTATTACGAAAAGTTTAATGCGATACACGCGGCTGCGTCCGTGCTTCGTTCTGATTGTAGTGCTTTGTAATAGCACTTGCGTATGCGATATTGCAAAGTGATTGCGTAAATTTGTCAGTTTCTCTCTAGTGGATCCGTCATTATTCGTTCAATAGACTATGGACTACGATAGCTACATTGAAAATATTTGTAATAACTATAACCGACGAACTGCGGACGACTATCGTGACCAAGTTTCGTAATAGGCCCCCAGTTTCTCATTCTTATTTTTGAAAATGGAACTAAAAGCATCTCTTCGGTAAAATCATAGACTTATTTAAACTCTGTGTACAGAGTGAATCGTAGAATGCGTGTTTGTGTTGCAGCAGAAATTAAAAAAAGGTGCCATGGCGCGAAATCTTTAGATTTTTTTTATAATTACAAACTGATTGAATTGTTATTGAATTGTGACTGTAATAGGAAATAAATAATTTTAATCTTCTGCCGTCAAGCACAAATCATTTATTTAAATATTGTACAAAAAGTTTATAAAGTGGAGGAAAGAAAAACGAGTGGATTCGTTTACGGAAGTAAATAGGTATAAACTATTTGATATTGTATTTTATTTTCTCGCAATCGTAGTGAAAA
The DNA here is from genome assembly GCA_950108535.1 of Agriphila straminella. NCBI lineage: Eukaryota > Metazoa > Arthropoda > Insecta > Lepidoptera > Crambidae > Agriphila > Agriphila straminella. The sequence continues at coordinate 14,756,039 of OX467323.1, read as the reverse complement.
GTATAGTGTACCACACGACGCTAAAACCCATTGTAACTCGGTTTCTATTTATTCCCTCGCTAAAGCTCGGGAATAAAAATACCTCGTATGCAATGGGTACTTTTAGCGTCTTGTATAACAATCTACTATTTCAACACACTTGCTCGTAAAGTGAGCCTTAATACATCGCTTTTAGGGCCATAAACCGAGCTATAACAAACGCGTGCAATAATATAAAAACACTAGTACGTAATAGAATTAACCCTACAAAGTTAAATTAGTACCTTACTGCAAGTTTTAGGCGAGTAAACAGAGCATTCCCAATTTAGCCGGGTAATACAGTTATTTTTTTAGTAACAACAAAGTGGTTTTTTGCTGTTGAAAATTCATATAGATTTTTGGAATAAATAAATGTGTAAGTCCTTAATTAAGTCAAACAAATGTTTATTATAATTGATATAATTATTCATAATTCACAATATTTTGTTATAAAATATTAAAATATTTGCATTTTATCACTTAAAATTATAATTTTGAAGTAGGCTGTATTACAGCTATGCTCCTCACCCCTTTGTTCGAAAAATATTCTTGCGTTGGGCGTGTGAAAAAAACAAAAAAAAACCTGCGCGCCTTTTCCCATAATTGTCATAATTATTTTGTTTTTGTCGTATTTGTTGCTGTGTAGTAAATTACTTTGTTTTTTCCTCACAAATGTGTTGAAAAACGTCGTATAAAACTCGTGAGCTCTTGCTTACTTGTCTCATAATGTACTATTACGTTGGTAACAATATTAGCCATCGATTTCACGCATGTAATTGTACACGAATAATGTAGCTTTACTAAGTAGTCTGTAATAATTATCTTGATAATTAGACAATGTTTATGAATGACTGTTTGTTTTCCAAATAAAGATAAATAAAATTTAAAAATAAATTTACTAGTACAATGATATTCAACGCGTTCTCTAAAAATATTCAGTAAACGTCTAACGAGGAGCTCGGTGGAGCAGTGGTTTAGCGCCTGGCCCAGCGATTGCGGAAGTTAAGCAACGTTCGCAAGGGTCGGTCATGGGATGGGTGACCAAAAATTTATTATCTCGAGCTCCTTCGTGCTTCGGAAGGCACGTTAAGCCGTTGGTCCCTGCTGCATTTTGCAGTCGTTAACACCTCACCCACCAATCCGCATTGGGCCCGCGTGGTGGGTTATGGCCTATCCTCCTTACCACCCATAAGGAAGGCCTGTGCCTCAGCAGTGGGGACATAAAAAATGGCTGTTGGACAAACGTCTAACAATAACTGTAGTCCGTCTCCATATCCACTCAAAAGGCATCGCGAGCGTCTCCAACAATAAGAATATAAAAATTGTCCATCAACTTGGCTCACTTACTGTGGGTAATACAATTCGCTTTACCCTAGCAATTTAAAAATAAACTCCACAATTCAGAGCAAATCCTTTCTTTATCTCCCAAAATAAACGTAATGACGAGACGCACATACCACATTCGCAAACAATTGAGTCAAGAAGTCTTTCAAAAGTAAGTAGGGAGAAGAGAAGACGATAAAAGAAAGAGACATTTAAAAATATGTATTTGCTTACAGAGTAAATAAATTGGACCAATCCAATGCGGGCCCGCCGGAATAACAAAGACGGTGCAAATAGCTTACGTAAATACTGGGACACATAGGGGTGTATGGGAGATTTTATCGATGATAGATTTTTGGTAATATATTCGAATAAGTTGAAAATGTTTGATCAATTCGATTTGTATTGCATGATTTGTATGAGTATAATATTTTTAATTGCTAATGTCTAACATAAATATAATTAAGATTGCATTTAAAGTGTTCTTCATTTTCTTTTTGCTCTGCATGAATGATTTAATGTTAATCTTGTTGATGTTAATAAATTAATAAAATAAAGTATGCTTTAATATTAAAATCAACGGAATCGTCAACAGCACCTATCTATAAAAGTTAATCATAGTTTTGCAATGTTTTTCTTTAATATAGTAACGCGCGTAAAAACATTAAATATAGTAATTTTGTATGGGAAATTTGTACAGCGCCATCTACCGCCGAAAAGCGAATTGTTTTTTTTCATAGATAATTATTCTATCGAGTTTTTTTTCAATAGATGTTCGTGCTACGGGTGCTGAAACATAATATTCGAATTCTGTGAAACTGGTCCTTAAAATAATTTCAGACGAGTAAAAAAAGTTGGCAGTTTCCCGTCTGATGCAAAATAAGTGGTTTGCATAAAACTCTTGAATAAGAAAACACAATATGAGAAAATGCAGTAAGTAATCTTAGAGCGATAATGTTAAGTCGGCTGCAGTGCGCGGCTGCAGAATACACTCGATTTAACTACTATGGAAAAGCATTGGAACGTGCAAAGGAATCGATATGCGATTCCTATTCCTTTTAAAAGCGTTTTGCTCGCGATCGTTGATAGCGCGTGCAATTTCCAACGATTGGTTTGGAATGTAACTTAAAAGTGCGTGACATACAAAGCGTTCAAGGGATTAAAATTATATTTTAATCCCTTGAAAGCCAATGTACTTTGGGTTGATAGCACGTTTTTAGTTTTGTATTGTGTTTAGATGTATAAATCTTAATGACTAAATTATCAGAATTTCTGAATAAATAGGTACCTAGCACTTAGTTTCTAATTGGTAAAAAAAACAATTTAAAAGTACTTCCTTTAAAATAAAGGTTTTTTAATAACTAATACGATGTCGTGAGCATTTATCTTTTTTGGTGGGTATAATATATGCCTACCTGAACATGCTATTAAATTACTCTAAATATTTTCTTGTTGTACCTACTGCTCATTTATTATTCACGGCGACACATTATATTACCCACAACTTATCTAAAATATCTACTTAAATGTATATAACGGGTGTAACAAGACCCTCAACGAAGCCGAAGTCCACGCATTCCGCCCATCATCAGGATCATTTTTGTCTTTTGGACTACACCTGGGAAACCAATAGCTACGAAGTTATTGAAGGTCAAAGTTCAAAAAAAAAAACAATTTTTTTATGAAATCTTATTTTATTCGTTATTTCCTTAATTTTGTCCAAAGAAACATTTTGAAAATTTTTTGTATTTCGTAACAAACAATGGCTTCAAAACGTCATCTCTCAATGTATTTACTGAGCACACACATAAACGCTGCCTTTCAACTCGGCCGCACACAGCTGTGTAGCATACACTCGCAGGCGCGGTCTGTTGTACGCGCTACATTGCGTGGTAATATATACAATGCTTTTTTAACACCAAAAATTAAAATCGTTTCCCAGCAATAATTTTGAACAGAAATGGTCCTGATGATGGGCAGAATACGTAGACCTCGGCTTCGTTGAGGGTCTTGTTACACCCGGTATATATATATTTTAATGTATTGAAGTACACTCTTTTGTTTTGTGTTATTGCTTGCGACCAAACGATGACAGGGACTCGGCTGAAAATCAGTGTCTGGTTCCTCGGAACTATCAACACTGAGCTTGAGTTCTTTTTCAGACTGCCACTGCTGCACACTCCGGTGCGGTATTATCTTGGACAATGTGTTTAGTTTTTAAGTTATCACATTTTTTTGCATTTTATCAAGTGTTCCTGTTGTTGTTGTTGTTGTGTTGTAGTGGTTTATGAATAAAACTTTACCTATCTATCTAATATAACTCAAAATATAATTTTCTTTTTGTTCAATTTATTGTTTGTCTGTCTTAAAACTGCTCTAAAATACCCAAATTAAACACTGGTAATGAAAAACAATTGTTTTAACATTATCGATAAAAATAATATTACTCGTCTAATCGTGAAACAGCCTTTCGATCCTCCAAGTCGGTTGCAAATAAAGCCTACCCCTCTTCCGAAATCCCGGGACTGCGGCGGGACAACCGTAAACAATCTGGAGCGATATCGATAAAAACTCGATATACTTATCGATTTCAGTTCACTCGTTTCGATGCGACCGACGTCGATATTAATATCGCTGTTTGAGAGATCTATTCCTATCGAGTACCAAAAACTAATACCAAATGGTATTTTCACTTCTCTTGCTCAAAAAGTCCGTCATTGTAACGTACAAGAGCCGAGATAAAATAGCATAATAACCCCTAGGGGATAAAGTTTTTTCTTTTTTAATGTTTATCTATTACCAATATGAGCCTACTAAAACGAAAAAGTCTTTATTCATAATCACGAATAAAAACTCGCTCGACTTAATACTGTTTCTCATTCTTATTTTTGAAAATGGAACTAAAAGCATCTCTTCGGTGAAATCATAGACTTATTTATACTTTGTGCACAGAGTAAATCGTAGAATGCGTATTTGTGTTGCTTAGCTGCTACAGCAGAAATTAAAAAAGGTACCATGGCGCGAAATCTTTAGAATTTTTCTATAATTACAAACTGATTGAATTGTGTGACTGTAATAGGAAAGAAATAATTTTAATCTTTTGCCGTCAAGCACAAATCATTTATTTAAATATTGTACAAAAAGTTTATGAAGTGGATAGAAAAACGAATGGATTCGTTTACGGAAGTAGGTATAAACTATTTAATATTGTATTTTATTTTCTCGCAATCGTAGTGAAAAGTATAGTGTAACACACGACGCTAAAACCCATTGTAACTCGGTTTCTATATTCCCTCGCTAAAGCTCGGGAATAAAACTACCTCGTATGCAATGGGTCATTTTAGCGTCTTGTATAACAATCTACTATTGTTTATTGCCGTTATAAAATTCTAATCCCAATTTTTTGGTATGGAGAAAAAAAGAAAAAATATATAGAAAAACCTTCTCCATATTTATGTAATCCTGGTAAAAATGTATTATGGAGTGTTATAATCGCTACATTTTAATATGTTTGAAAAGACAGTTTTTTTATTAAATAACACTACTTATTAAAATTATATCTTAAAACCATTTTTATTAGTGACTGTACCTCGTAGCATTTAACTTGTTTTAGGATTCGTTTATGAGTTGGGAATAGAATTTTATAACGGCAATAAACATATACCATTTGGTATTAGTTTTTGGTACTCGATAGGAATAGATCGTTTGATCTTTTTTTACGTAAGTAATTGTTTTGACGTGGTGTTTGTTACGTACAAACACCACGTCAAAACGTATTATATATTCAAAATTAAATAATGAAACTGGTAGAATAATGTAAAAGTTAGTATATTTATGTAGGTTAGGTGCCTACCTACCAGTGGCGAAGGGTTCATTATAAGCCGATCCGCATCGGTTTACCTTTTAGAAATTCCACCCCACTGATCCACTATGCAGATCATAACATTTTTGCAGAACGGCTTACTTTCAACTGCTACCTATACCTTTATATTCCTGTCGTCCAAAATGCAAGGGAAATCACGATAAAATATTATTTTTCTTATTATTGTCGTGAAACCCTAGGTTTTCAGAACGCCAATTCCCATTGAAAGGCACCCATTTCCGGGCACTAAGTTTAGGCGGGGAGTTTCCCCGAAGCCTCCAGCGTAGCGGTGTACATTAGCGGTGCATTGCCGCTGACGACGGGCGGCGTTTGTTGTCAAACAACGCACTTAGTCATTTGAGGACATTACACATACCTACATATAGGTAAACACAAAACAGTTCAGTACCTTTATCATGAACATCAATCGAGAAAAACGCGCGCAAAATATATCTATTTAGTAATTTTGTATGGAGCGTAAAGCGAACTAAGATTTTCTACACTATCGAGTTATTTACGCGCGTTTTTATCTCGATTGTCCATCAGCCATTTTTAACCGACTTCTAAAAAAGAAGGAGGTTCTATGTTCGTATGTATATTTGTTTTTTTTTTGTGTATGTCCACCAATTACTCGAAGACGGCTGGACCGATTGAAATGATTCAAACGTTATTACATTAGGTACACTCCCAAGTTGGTCCCATTTTTTAAAATTTGGAAATCGGTTCAGTACTTTTCAAGTAATTTTGAAAAAAGCACGAAAATAGTATGATTTTGTTTGAATTACCTCGATGTCCATGTCCATCAGTCATTTTTGATGTCCACACTGCTAGGGCACAGGCCTTCCTTATGGGTGGTAAGGAGGATGGGCCATAACCCACCACGCGGGCCCAATGCGGATTGGTGGGTGTTAACGACTGCAAATGCAGCCGGGACCATCGGCTTAACGTGCCTTCCGAAGCACGGAGGATTTCTCGATTGATGTTCGTGAAAAAGGTACAGAATCGGAGCCTTCATTGAAATGGCCTAATAGTTACCTACCTACCATCTAGCCACTTAAAAAGTTGGCCAATCGATATACATTGAAAATTATTACCTACCTTCAATCTATAATCGTGTGACTGATGTGCACGCAGGCCTTTTATGATGTTTTCATCATAAAAGGAAGATCTTTGGCAAAAAATAGCCGGTGTGTGTGATACAACATTGAAGATATTAATAAGCCGAAGATTATCATAAATTGCCAATGTAATTACCTCTAATTACAAATGATGTGCCCCAACAATTAATCTAAATAAGACATCTATTACAATAACGTTAATTATTACATCAAGAGGAATTCACAGTTTGAAGGGTTGTAATAAACGCCAGCTCATGCATTCAGTGTGATTGCCTCACATAAACCTTTGCCAATTAGCTTTAAGCTAAGCGATCAACAATAAATTTGATCTTAAATCTTATACGTTTAAGTATTTAAATCTTACCCCTTTGTTTTAAGTCTCAAAGTTGTATTTATCAAAAACCAGTTACGTTTGTAACGATCAACAAAATGTTTTAAATTAACGTAGACTCCTGAGACGTTAATGTGTACCTATAGTGAATTTATTTTATTTACACGTGGAAAATTCAAAGTGTGGCAATACAACAATTAACATCATTTATTTCTAAAGTTTCCAACAAAACAATGATAGAAAATAGATAAAAAAATCACAGATTTTGCAGTCCCCGCAAGAATCGGAGCATTCAAAGTCAAATAAGCTTTATTCAAATAAACTTAATTATTAAGTAGGTACTTTTGAATCGTCTATATTTTCCTACCACCCGTTTCAGGCTTTTTTAACTGACAAGATGAACGAACGCAAGAAACTTATCAGCTGTAACAGCCATAAGTAACGATATTTACAAACTTGAATATAAATCGTTACCAGATAATTACAACAACATTGAAAATGAATCCAAAAATTTACGAAAAACCAAAATCAAATCAAATACAAAATTCTATTATATTTCTAAAGTTACCTAGGTAGTACCTACCTATTTATTTTTACGATTGTGACATTCGGCTACGCCTCGTGTCACAAAAGCGTCCGCTGAATGCCTCGACGCGGCCGAAATATTATTAACCGATTTTCAAAATTCCAACGATAGCACTTCTCGTCTGCTTTTGTATCGTTTAACACTATTACCATGACGATCGGTCAATAATCATACAAGCTACATCACTTTTTATGTACGGAAACACCCGTTTTTCTACAATTCCAAATCTAAAGGGACCACCTACCTACAGGTCACAATTATTAATCGATTTTCAAATTTTTTCAGCCATTTTGTAGCTAAACTAATACCCTAGGACGCATTTTATAAATTTTTTTTAAGTTATTTTTTTTCCGAAATATTTACAACCCCCCAAAAAACCCGAATTTTGGAAAATTTTGCTAAATTCCAAAAAAAGTTACCAGTAGATTTTCAAAATTCAAACGTTCACACGTGTCTTGATAAATTCCTTGATTTTTGGTACTATTCCCATCTCGATCTTTCCTAAATCCTCGGAGATATGGCCAAAAATACGTCTCAGGCGATTTGCATCTGATAACCATTTACAATAGTTAAAATAAAAAGTATTCGTAGTATTGTTTAACAGTTCATTGAAAAGTAAAAAAAACATCTGTTTATTTGTAAACAGTAGAAATATACGAATGAAATTTCTCGTTTTCGAGTCTACATTGCCAGCAACCGTCTGTCTACATCTGTCAAAGTCCAGAGAATCTCAAAGGAAAGCCTTTTGCTAGTACGGTCAGCAACGAAAATCGGTTAGTATTTTAGTGCTTTGTCATAGCAACTATTTTGAGAAATGTTTCAAACTGTAAGACGTCTGTCAAAAAAGATGCTATGACAAAGTACTAAAGTGCTAAGTGGCTTTCATTGCTGACTGTACCAGTCGCCTTTGAGCCAAACTTGAGTTTCCACCGGGACAGTGTCCAACTAAGATCAACTAAAAAGTTGGCCAATCACGACGTGCCCCGAGGGACACTCGGTTTATTGCCCGTAGTGCCACAAAAGCTCGCAAGATAGGCTAGTTTCGTCATAAACCTTAATATCTGGCCCCTTTGGGCCGTTTAGAGGTTTGTGTGCTTACCAACAATATTGTTATTAATATTTGACGGTTGAGTTAGTGATAATAATTCTGAAACTGTCGTGTTTTCGTTTATCTCTGGTGTCTAGTCTTACGTTCAATAAATGGGATTGTATCTTTTAACTTTAATAACTTGTTTGCAATTTGTAAAGCCGTGATTGCAGAAATTTTCTGTTTCAATACAATGTATTCAATTCAAAATAGTTAACTGATCAGTATTTTTTTTATCATATAAGATTTATACAGCTGCTAATAACAACAACAATAAAATTGCCAATAATTTAATTACAAGAAAACCCATGTATTTATTAGATACCATATTTCCCGGATTTGTACCATAATTTCTCGGATTCGAACCCGTGAAAAGTGATAATTATTTTTGGTCTTTTATTTTTCCTTTTCTTTAATATGCAAATATATAGCATTTAAAAATTGTAATAAAAGCAATATTAATATAATATAGTATTAGAAAGTAGGAAAACATGAATGCAAAAACAGACAAATAGATTTTAAGATGTATTGTAAAAGAAAACGCTAGAAAAACTAGGCTACCCTTATTTCCCTGTAAATTAATAAAAAATAAAAAAAATTGTTAGAAATAGGCTGGCATCCCACCAGTTAAAAGAATGAATGTGGATGGATAAGAGAAAGACCACGGATGAGGCATGAAAGTACGAGAGCTATTTATGATGGAACTGGAATGAAAGTGAAACGTGTTGTATACAGGCCTGGACTCCATGTCTGGGGAGCAGCGATAAATAAAAAAAATATGCAAATATATTGTCACTAGCATTTGTGTATTCTTTCAGTCAAGATTCAAAATTCAAGATTTACTCAACCATTTGATAAATTTCTCTCGGCGGAGGATTTCTTTCAGCTTTTCAACAGAATGTCATTCGCGTTAGATAACAAGAATTAAAGGTGTATCAAGTTTTATTTTTGCTGTCAATTCTCGACTGTGTTGTGGCTGCAAAATTTTTATATTGGACTGAATTTTTGATAGGACCAACGCCCGTAGACCAGCAAATTGCGTTAAATTCTGCACAATGTCAGTGCTGAAATTGTCACACATTTTAAATTTACGTGTAAATTAGGATTTTTCTTATCAAAGTTTTTTTTAAAGTCATCAATATGTAAATTCTGTTATGCAAATATTTTATTAAAGAACGTAATATTTAAAAATAACGTGGATTTCGAAGCAGTATTAAATAAAAATCACAAAAGGTTTAGAAAAATTAAAACAAAAAGGCTTTTTTAGTTACTTACCCCTTAAAACGTGATAGGTAGGTATTGTTTATCACGATAACAAAATAAAAATACGTTTGATTTTCCGGTTCCTAAATAAAACGAAATATCTTCACAAATCCGGATCCAGAACTGAAATTGTTTAATCTTGGCCTCCATTCTTACTCGTCATGCCGCAAAATTAGATTTGATCCTATTGCGAGTCATACTTTCACTTTCGTACTTACACAAAACGATCTTGAAATACAATAAAACGGATTGGTATCACCCAGCTGAGCCGTGGCTAGTAGCATAGCGATCGGTGGGCCTGAACGCTCTAAAAATATCCATACATACATACACACACACACACACGAACACGCACACGCACGCACGCACACACACACACAATCACTTACACACATACACGCACTTTCACATACACATACACACACATTAACACACACACACGCGCACATACACATACACACAAACACACACACACCAGTATTTTGGTGAAACTAGATGTAAACTTATTATTATGGCAGCTAATGTGGTATTTACACGAGTCGATTTGGCAGGCAACTTGGCAGGCGACTTTAGTCAATTGGCGCTTTTAATCGGCAATCACTCGTAAAATCAAATCGCCACCTAATTTAAATTAGGTTTGCGATTAGATTTTACAAGCTTTTGTCGATAGAACGCACTAATTGACTAAAGTCGCCTGCCAAGTCGCTCCATGTAGATACCCCATTAACACATAATTTCAAGATTTACTGCAAGTCTTGTGACTTGCAGTAAATCTTGAAATTATGTTCAGCCAGTTCACTTGTGTAAAAAGGGTGTTTCAAAATTGGAAGGTTAGCAAACAAGTGACGCCCAGCTGCTGAGGCGAAGCAAAATGACTGGCAATTATGAGTTTTTTTGTTACTTCCTGTGTTGAAAAACACATTATGTACCATTCAACAAGTTAAGAAAACCCCACATCGTACAAATGCCAAGAGATAAGTAAATCTTTTATCGCCCCGCTCGTCGCTACGCCCCGAGCCGCAGCCCTACCCGTGACGGCAGAAGGAGGCTTTACAGGAATGTCTAACATAAATTGCTCTCGTAACATCCTACAGGAATATTGTTTGAGACAAGTTTCTAGGGGAGAGTAATATTCTTGAATGTTTTTATTAATCACTGTGATGATAAAGTTGTTTTCTTTGAAACTGCTACAGGAAATAGGAATTTTAACCGACTCTGTGGTCTAGTGGTTCGCCCACCCGTGTAAGACGCAGGGGTCCCGGATTCAATTCCCAGAAAGGGTACAATTTATAATCGGTTTAGTTGACGGTAAGGCTTATTTCAAGTCCGCCTGGCTAGCTACCACCATCTTACCCAAGTCTGATTAATGATAAAAAAATTGTTGTGTTCCAGCAGTTAGAAGTAAGATAGCCAGTTCCTCAGTGATGAGGATTCCGGGTGTAGTGCGCTTCACTTAACATCAGGTTTCACCTCACCTGATGTTCAAGGCCAAGCACTATCCCGTAGGCATAAAATAAATAGAAATACTTATGTATTTGAACTCAATGTTACTTTGAATAACAGAGGGAAATAATTAATGAACCAAATAAAATGTAATAAGCTCACAAGAATCATCCACACAGCAAAATTAAAAATACACTCGATTTATTGCACTTTTCGATCTTATAAACTTTCAATGTAGTGTTATCCTAATAATATTATAAATGTGCAAGTTTGTGGGTTTGGATGTTTGGATGTTTAGATGTTTGGATGTTTGTTCCTCAATCACGCAAAAACTACTGAACGGATTGGGTTGGAATTTGGCACACAGATAGATAGATAGCCTAGATTAAAACATAGAATACTTTTTATCCCGATATTCCCACGGGAACGGGAACCACGCGGGTGAAACCGCGGGCGGCCGCTAGTCCGAAATAACTTAAGACTCGCCAATACCAATAAAAAAATGTTGATGCGAATGACGTCGTTTAAAGTTCCTTTGCTATTTCAACGTAACAAATACAAGACCGAAACGCGTTTAAAATTCGGGGCTTGTTCGAAATTTCGAGGAAATACCAACTTATAATTAAGGCGATGTAGCTTGGTAGTTATACAAATGGATGCTGCTTCTGCAAATTGCTGTTTTAAGGCATTAACTGCTGTTAACTATTATAGTTCAATTAAAAGTTTTAAGTAGGGTATCTGTGGTAAGCGACAGATTAAACTAAACCAACTTTAATGCTGCGAATATTAGAAAACTGTTTTCGTTATTTACTTTTTATTATAACATTTTAAGTACGTGTAAGTAAGTGTAAGCTGATGCACTTTTGAAGATAAAAAGTTACGTCACTAACTCAGAAACACTTACTACAGAAGACTTTGTACGTAATAACCGGTTAAATGTAACTCTGAAGGACACAAGTTTAAGATCACCATTACTTTTATTTTATCCAAAATCAACGACTTTGTACTGAAAACTAAAAGAACTGAAAAAAGTCTGGAACGAATTGTAGGAATATAATAATTGCGTAAGCTTGCCGTTCGGTGATTTTCACACTATTCGCAAACTAAACGAGGTACGTCATTCCCCCGTTCAATTCCAATGCAAACAATGGAATATGAAAATGTAAAAACACGCAGGTGAAAGTTGATACATGGATGGGCCATCGACAACCCAATAAAAGTTGCCCTCCACTCCCCAAACTTTTGCGTTTTTCCATTCTGCCGCTGTTTGGTGTACACTTCATCATTTTAGTTCGCGAAATGAACTGTGAAGCGAATGAAAGTTGGTGCTGATATTTCGAAGTTGATAGAACTCTTGATGATGTTTTGCTGTTTGATGTTTAAGCTGGTCTGGTGACAGATCAAAGACACTAGGTAGGTACATATTATGTTAATTTAAAAATGAACCAGAATTTTATAAAGATTGTCTGTTACACGTCCGGATCTTACCCAGAACCTGCGAAACTGGCCCCTCATCTCTGGTACACATTTCCCATTAGCAATCGGGCACAGGAATGTACCCAATCCATTCTGGGTAAAGGCTGATTTACATTAATCCAGTAAAAACGATCCAGTAGGTACGTTAAGAACTAGAGATACATAAGATGGTGTGTTTGACGTTCTATTAAGATCAACGAACATGCCAGCCAACGTACCTCTAGGGATCTCTCGCTGCCCAGTGTGGCACGGGCCATGCTGGCCACCGAGAGATCCTGGGAGGCGGTAGTCTCCTTTTGTGAGGAGGTCATCTTCCAGAAGGAGGCATCGGAGCGGATTTGCGAAGAGGAGGCTCATGCGAACCGGCTTCGACGCAGGCGTTTGAGCTTTAGGAGGAGGCGCTTTGCGCACCTCATACCGCTCTAACGGGGACCACGCGGGCGATGGGGGGTGACCCATCGCCTGCATTGAACGGTCCCCGACCGTCTGGGGAAATGGCCAAAGTTGCCCGGCCATCTCCCAACCGCGAGGCCCGGGTAGCCGGTCGTGCCACCGGGTCAGTGGGGTGATTACAACCCATGGCCCCCCGTATGACCAACCAGTGGCGAGTGGGCAAGAGAAAAAAAAGACAACGTACCACTCTATTAGAACGTTTTTACTAGATCAATGTAAATCATCCATGATGTACCCATTCCAGTAAGCAATCTAGTCCAGTAATTCAAAATGCTAAGTGGAATAATGTTACCGTATATTATTTACTACTTTTCTGTCTCAAAGACATAATTGTAATAAGCCTGTTAATATATCGTGTTTTTTTTAATCTGTTAAATAATAATGATTAAGTTGATCATGCTCTCTTTAATCATTTCTGCGGTGGTGTCGTGTGAGGCGGGTCGTTACGTTCCCTCAAATATGGTTGAGCGAAGCGATGGCTGGTTCATACGTCATGCTCGTGAACGGTTGCTGCCAGTGGGAATGAGTCTGCTTCTGACTATCTTAACGCATATTGAATTGTATGAATAGATTTTTTTTGTAAGAGCCTTTACTGTATAATTACTTAATTAAATATTGTTATTTTTTTGTTAATCTATGTTAACATAATGTCTGGAAACGATTTAAATATTTGTAAATATCGTTCCATCTGATAAAGCTGGCAAGTTTTTTGCGGCCATTTTTCTTATCAGTTAAAAGACGTCATAATGGGTAGTAGGGTAAAAGAATTGACGATTTAAAAACGCTTATTAAGTAAGCTTATTTAAGTAAAGATTATTTCAATTTCAATTTCACCCATTCAATATCCAATCTTTTCATATGTTGCTTTTTCCGACCATCGCCGAATATGCCAATCAAAGCCAATATCAATACTAAAACAATATGTGATAATCTGATATTGTGGACTATTGATTAGCTAGTTACTCCACTGAATGAAACGCTAATTAATATACTAACTTGCCTTTGCCAAACCACCATTAATCACGATTAAGTGAGACTGACCCAAGCACTGAACTGAAGTTAAGAGCGTTTATGCGCTATACTAGCGCCGCCAATCGAAAAAAAACATAGTCCTTAAATAAAGATGAAATTGTAAATTGTGTTCTTCTAGTGTACTCCGAAACTGTCGTTTAGTTGAAGTTTAGTTTATTGCCAAAAGTAGCCACTTTTAGCAATAAAACTTCATTAAACTAAACGACAGACTAGAAAATATTGTTTAAGCGATAATTAGTACCACAAAGCTTCTTTGGAGTACACTAGAAGAACACAATTCACAATTTTGCCTTTATTTGAGCACTATGATTTTCGATTGGCGGCGCTAGTATAGCGCATAAATGATCTTAAACAATATAGCGATTGTTCTATTGGTCGAATGATGGAATGACGATTGTGCGATTCACGTTCGGCGTAAGATCAATAATTGCAGGATGAAAAAAAAATTTCCATGTTGTAGATGTAGACCTGTTGTACGTGTGCATATGGGTTACCTTCCCAGATATTTTCAATTAGTTATGCAAATAAAGATTTATGATTTATGATTTATAATTTATGTCTAAAAATGTTTGATATTAATAATTATTATTATGAAAGTAGGAATGAAGAAGAAAACGAAAATGTGTTCGAAGAAACATTGATATTCACGAAAATTCACTTCCAACATTCAAAAATTTATAGAAAGCACATAGCAAAATACAAAATGACGTCTACATTTACACTAGCACCAAAGTGGTGATAGTGCGACGACTTGTGGACGATTTGTCATTCAAATCGTCCACAAGTCGTCAAAAGTTGTCAGCAATATCACAGTACATATATAAGTTTTGTGGCAATATTATCCTGCCATTGTGCGATGAACGTTTGTGCGATAATCATTTTTTGTTTGCAATAATGGATAGTAAAAAAGTCATGAAATAAAACACTAGCGCGGTTTTATTGAAAGTACTTTGGTAATTAGTTGGTATTTGGTTTGATTTTTGATTTTCCCGACGTTTCGGCACCTTTGCAGCTGCCGTGGTCCCCGTCCCCCGTGACCACGGCAGCTGCAAAGGTGCCGAAACGTCGGGAAAATCAAAAATCAAACCAAATACCAACTAACTACCAAAGTACTTTCAATAAAACCGCGCTAGTATCCGTTAAAAGTGTTTTATTTCATGTCTAGTGAGCGCGTAAGCTTGAGAAGTGAGTAAAAAAGTCGATAATTGATGACTTTAGCCTTTTAATTATATAATTTTACCTCAAGACTCTGTAAACACGATAAATTAATAAAGAACAAACAAGTTTTAAAACAATAAGGTTTCTCGCAACTTTTTGTTCGCTCGCTGCCAAATCCGGCTACTGCCAGCTCGCTTGCTAACTAGACTTCGAGCACAGGAATAATAAACAACCAGAATAAAAGCATAGAACAAAGAAACTTATAAACAAACTAAGCACTTGGATAAATGAATGCTATACTGTTTTCCAGTCTTTGTAATTAACTGCGTAAGACATGAATGAGCATTTCTGAAAGTTTGAACTTTTGAAATGGTTTGACAAAAGATGGAGGACCACGAATTGAGTAGGTAATTACGCTGCTTTGTGCTAGATCTTAGTTTTCTGCTATGCCTATATATCACTCAAAGAGTCACTCACACTCATACACACATATCACGAAAAATTATAGGTATATTATTGAATGAGCGAGCGCAAAACGTCTTTGCTTCAGCTTGGGCAAAAATGCTTTCGTAACTCTATCAGGCCGTCTGTTTTCTAAAGCTCGCATTTCTCAACCGATTCTCATGAAAATTTGCGATAATTACATTTATTTTTGTCGTGCTAGTTTTTTGAAAAATAGCACCAACTCGAAAAATGTACAAAGCTCCATTTAGCTTGTATATAATAGATTTATAATTAATAAATCCTTACCTACCAAACAGCACATTTTTAAAAGCAGTGTCAACCTCATGGGGACATCAATTAGATCAATTTGACGACCTATGTGGTGCAGTGGTCAACATGCCACCTACCACGCAAGAGGTCCCGGGTTCGATTCCCGGCCGGGTAGAAATTGAAATGATGAATTTTAATTTCTGTGACCGGTCTGGGTGTTACTATGTATAATAAGTATATGTCGGAGCGAGAGCGTAATGCTGGTGACAATTCGGAACAGAATCGGTGCAGGCTGGATACGACTAAACTTTATGTTGCTAAACTCCTTTGATTATGGTAATGGGTGACTGGCTGGTTGGAGAAATGTCAAGCGTTACGTCAGTTTTAACTTATGTTAAAACTGACGTAACGCTTGACATTTCTCCAACCAGTGGAGGAGTGTTGGAGTGTGGTCTGTGGATGGGCCGTCTTCCTCGTATAGCGATTCGGTGAGCTCAGTGTGAAAAGATGGAGGTTATAATATTGGAAAATGGAGATTATTGATTATTGCGAGTTGTGTTGTGATTGTGATTCATTCATGGAGAATCGTGAAAGGCCTACTCAGAACTCACTGCGTTTCTCTAATCAGTCTTCATCCTGACCGTACTGTAGTTAACAGTCAACTTTAATTGTGAAATTGTAATAAAATGGGATTAGAGGAAACGTCTGCGAGTTTATTTTAGAAAAATATACCACAATCAAGAATATCTGATATCGGCAAGAAATACTTGAGAAACCAATAGGTCTACTTCGACATATTATATATTTAAAAAGTATATAAGTATTATATCTGTTGTCTAGCACCCATTATACAAGCTTTGCTTAGTTTGGGACTAGATGGCGCTGTGTGAAATTGTTCAAGCATTTATTTATTTATTGAATTTTTAAACAACATATAATTTGAGCGAGGCCTACTGCTCACTGAGCCACTAGTTTTAAGTATTTCTATCGACCCAAACTCCGTTTAGGTGAATAAAATTGTTTCAGCAAGAAAATTGAGTCTTATCCAAAAAATAAAAAACTGTGTATAAGTATTGAAAATCAGCAGACCAGCTAGCAAATCACTTTTCTTTTCAGGCTTAAATAAATCAAAAACTTCCCCAAATTTGCATTGGAAGTGTAACTGTCTGGAGATACAACTCCTCGCAAATAACTGGTTGTCGTCATTGTATCGGCATTGCTGAGCCGCTTCCTCCGTGGAAGCAGATTTATGCCTTCCGCCCGATCCGACGGCGATGTGGAGGAGCCACGAAACGCCCGATAAATCGCTCACTGCACGCTTAGTTCAAGATTTATTTTTACGAGGTACTTTTGAACAGGTTTTAGAAGTTGGTTTAGCGAGAGAAATACTGACATATCTAATGGATCAAATAGTGGTTCAGCTACCCATGAAATATTTGTAGGGGTTCCAGGTTCGATTCTCAGGATATAATAATAATAATAATAAATAATAAAAACACTTTATTGCACACTAAGACAGGACATATTACAAAGAAGAACAATAAACAGAGAAAGCACACAAAAGGCGGCCTTATTGCTAAATAGCAATTTCTTCCAGGCAACCTTGAGTAGTAGAGTGAGAGAAGAAGAGGACAGTGGGAAGTGGGTGCAGATATGGGACGGAGAACAGATATAGTAGATATACAAGAATAAATAGAAAGAAATGAAGTTTTCTAGATTACTTGAAGTGATAATAAGGAGAGGAAATAATATTTGTAGGTACTCGATTTGGTTATGGTAGGGCTTAGTTCAAGCTTACCTGAGCTACCACCATCTGACGCCATAACAACAATTTAAGGTATCTAGTTCCTCAGTGGTTTAGGATTCCGAGTAGGTACACTGCGAATCTACCTTCAGCCTTATCTTCTCTTAAAATCTGCCCAATGATTTTATAACTTTGTTGCAATCTACTCTGACAGAAATCGCAGCTACATGCTGTTTTAGTAAGAACCAATGGTGACAACTATCTTACTTATAGCAGCAATGTAACTGCGGTTACAATCGAGATTGTTAGCTACAGAGTAACGTAATCAGGGGGCTGGTGATATGAAGGCTAAGTACTAAAAAACTTAGTTTTATGGGTTTTTTAATCTTTTTTTAAATTTGAGATTTTGGCATTCACAATGCTTCTTTTACACAATACTAAATAATATACTAGAAAAAATACGACTCGCACCAGATCAATACTCAGATGGGAATCGAACCCGCGACCTTTGGATATCCGGTCCAATGCTCTGACCGCTGAGCTACCGAGTCACTAGTGACATCGCCGAATTTCTTCTAGTATATCCTACTCTTACGCTGCAAGCCAGCGTTATTTCACCAATGTGAGGAATTACCTCGACATTCAATTGAAATATCTTTGCAGATATTTGGCAATCGATTAAGATGAAATAGCTTTAAAAATTTTAAATTTGAGATTTTGGCATTCACAATGCTACTTTTACACAATACTAAATAAACATTGATACCTCTGCGTATCCGCGTTTTCCCTAGCCCCTAGACCTTGCCCTCCAAAAGTCACTTCTTCATATTTTTATCAGCTTCCTTCCTTCTTTCCTATAATAGAGTGGTGATTCTGTTCCGCGCCATGACGATGCTTAAGGCTCGAACTCCACCAAAGCGGAGACGAGACGAGAGGACATGAGATGTGTTTTAAGCAACTAATTTTGTTATAGAAATAATCATTTTTCATTTCATATTTACTTATTTATTTATTTATATTGATTTCATTATTTATACATCTCGTCTCCACTTAGCTTCAGTGGAGACTGTTTAGGGGAGAGAAGAAGAGAAGTCTTATATTTGTGAACTTTTCTTTGTAAACTTATTGGGAAATAAATATTAATAAATATTTGACAACATCACATACATTGCTCCAACTCCAAATTACACCCAGACCTGAGCCAATATAGAAAAGTTGATTTTCTACATTGACCCAGACGGGGATCGAACCCAGGACCTCAAGAGATGGTGACGCCTTGCAAACCGGCGTGCAAACCACTCGACCACGGAGGTCGTCAGAATATGGAAAAACATTTTTTTTTATTTTTTTTATTTGTTTTGTGTACTGGTTCCACTAATGTTAAACTCAGATACAGTTCATACGCAGGGGAACTTTGTTCGTAGGGGTCATAGCGACCATACCCAGTAATTTATTAAACTTTGCAACTTTTTTTTACATTCAAACTCATTCCAATTGTACAGTCACAAACTTTACAAAATTTGCACTGTAAGTCCTTAAAAGTGGTTTAACTTTTATTACATTAGTATTTACCTTATTTGGTGTATAACAAACTACAATATTACAGGCCCAAGGGCTCTATTTGAAGCGGCCACAAACAGGGGGACTATTACGAAAATAACGTACGCAATTGCGTAACGCAGTCACATCACGATAGTCGTCCGATAGTCGGTTGTAGCTATTACAAAGATTTTCATTCTATCGTAGCTCATAGACTATTGAACGAATAGTGTTCAATCTGCTAGATCATGGGACTCCCAAACTTTTAGCATAAGGGCCACACTAATTCCTACATGAAGTCTCAAGGGCCAGGATCTAGCTAGCTCGATACCAGTCCGCATTCGCAGGCCGGATTGTTGCTGCTCGCGGGCCGGAGATGGCCCGCGGGCCGTAGTTTGGAGACCCCTGTGCTAGATAGAAACTGTCAAAGTTACGCAATCACTTTGCGATATCGCATACGCAAGTGCTTTGTAATAGGAAACAATCAGAACGAAGCACGGACGCAGCTGCGTGTATCGCGTTAAACTTTTCGTAATAGACCCCCAGGTTTAATCGCCCGACTTTGTTTGCAAACGAATATTACTTTCCAAGCTTCAAATTACGCTTTTTATTTGACTTGTTTTTCAATAAAAATCCTCATTTTTAACCTCCGACGCAAAAAGAGGGGTTTTATGTGTGTGTGTGTGTATGTGAGTGTGTCTCTGTGTGTGTGTGTTTTGTGTCTGTCTGTCTGAGGCAACAGTAACTGCCAAACTAATGTACCGATTTTGATGCAATTTTGAATGGCACTATTTTTGGTCTAGTATCAACTTGAAATTTTGAATAGTTTAAGATGACATTTGTCCAACTATTTTGCAAATAAGAAAGAAATATATTTTTTTTTACAACAAGGTCTTAAAAATTTTAAGTGGGGCGATTAGGGCATTTAGGTACCATATGAAAAAGCGCTGTTTGCACATTTTAAAACTTTTTTTTCTTATTTTAGGCCGCATAGTTTTCGACTTATGATGAAAAATGTAAAAAATACCGTCCCCCCCCCCCCTTATCTCCAAAGTTTGCAAAGAGAAAAATCTGAAATAATTCTATGTGATAGTAGTTTATGTTAGAGATTACAGGAAAAATAAAACTGATGTCTCAATATAACACACTTTTTTAGAAATTCAAAAAACAAACAAAAAAAATCATATGTTCCTCTACCAGTCAACAAATGGCCCTGACCTAAGAAAAATTAAATTAGTTCCACTATCGGTCAAGAGATAGCGCTGGCCTAAGAAAAAAAAATTCCACTATCGGCCAAGATATGGTGCTGACCTAATACTGCAATAATAATTTTCTTATTCTACAGCTCTGCAGTGTATTTATTATGATGGTACGGAAAATCTCGGTGCGCGGGTCCGACTCGCTCTTGACCGGTTTTTTTCTAATGCATTTGCACGAATCTAAGAACCACAAACATAATAAATGCCTGATTGCCTGCCAAACTGCTCGAATTCATCAATTACTTACCTGTAAGAACCTTTGCCTTTTATTTACAGATAGACTAGTGGCTCCGTTAGCTGGACTGGAAGCCTGATGATGGAGCCGGACGAAGGACACAGGAGCTCTTTAATAAAACCACGCTACCCCATCGAGTTTGGGCTCGTTTGAATCGTCTTGACTAGATCTTTGTTGGGAAATAGTTTCCAGGGTCTGATGATGGAGCCGGAAGAAGGCCACTGGAACTCTATAAAATATAATAAAGGTAGGTACGCAGTTTCCTAATTCCAATATAGGCCAGAAATGTTTTGATAGATTTTGAACTAACTTCTCAGAAGTTATGCTTTGTTTTTTATAAAAATAAAAAACAAAGACAAAAAAGTTTTGTTACATTTTTGATCATTTTTCGAAACGGCTGAAATAAGTTTTTTTACATATCTCCGCCATTTTGAAAAATTTCCAAAAACTGTATCGAATATAAAATTCTATTTAATTATCGAACATGCTCACAAAATTTCACGAGAATCGGTTGAATAATGCGACCAGGGGCCTAATCGCGCTATTTTTCAACGATAAAACCAAAGCTAAATCGTTACCGTTTCAGTTTCGTTTACAGAAAAATACTCGCTTTAGTTTTGTTTAAATTGTTGAATACTCTGCCTAAGGAGTCTAGGATTACAATCTGGGACAAATAAAGTGAAAATTATGAAGCTAAACCAAAGATTTTTAGGTAAATAATGACCTAAATGACAACGTAACGTTTTTGGTTTTATCGTTTAGCATTACCGCGATTGGCCTCCTGTAGAGGAGAACAAAAGGACATACATCCGGCGGACAGACACACGAAAAAACTATTTATTTAAATTTTTGCCCAAGCTGAAGCAGAAACGCTTCGCTCGGTCAATAATATTTATTAACTTTGTTAAAATCACAATCCCCGTAAGGACGTGAAACGGACCCGAGTCCCGAAGTCGTCCACGCGCTAATTGGCCAGTGATTATAGCCCGGCCCGTTTGTACACAGTTTGGGCCCGCGGGACAAAACTACGCAACTTTGTGAACCCGACAATTTGTTTATACTTTGAATTCAAACGCACGTAGGATGGGTTGTTTGGAAACACGAATAAATGTTTTAGTGATTCAATCAAAGCGTGAAAATAAACAATTGTAGAATTCGTATTTAATTTACACACCTCTATTGATAATTTGGTTTTTTTAACTAAACGACTCTAGTTAAAATATTTTTTACCATCGCCACTCGAAAAAGTGCGTTTAATTCAACGATAAGAGTGAATAAAACGCTGTTTTATTCACCGAGTGAATAAAAATATTTTGAATTTGGAACAAGCGCGCATCGTATGAATTATGTAGAAAAAAAAGAAAACGTGCTGAAAGTATGGAGCTATTCCATACATAAAGCCATAGTTATACAAATAAATAAAAAAAATTTAGAGGTAGGTTTTTTGAAGTCGGTTTTTTGTTTTTTTTTAAACAATTTTTTTATTTTTTTATTTTTAGAGTAGGTACCTTTTAGGTAAGGTAAATTATATATTATTATGTAGAAAAATCGGCTCAGCCAAACGTAAGATAATCGCGGAGAAACATACTTAAATACGGGTCAAACTGAGAACTTCCTTTTTTAAGTCGGTTAAAGAACTTAAGATATCCCTCTTCCAACAAAACAATAATTATCTTATTCAGTTCATAAACAAAGAAGTAATACGACCATTATCATCGAGGCAATTCACACAAATCATACTATTTTCGTGCTTTTTTCAAGATTTCTTGAAAAGTACTGAACCGATTTCCAAATTTTAAAAAATGGGACCAACTTGGGAGTGTACCTAATGTACTTAATAACGTTTGAATCATTTCAATCGGTCCAGCCATCTTCGAGTAATCGGTGGACATACAAAAAAAAATATACAGACGAACATAGAACCTCCTCCTTTTTTGGAAGTCGGTTAAAAATATACTTACCTGTAATCGAGTAGGTATACAATTAATTGTCAAAGGCACTCTCAAACTGCACTAACCAATCTGGGGGTTAAGTCTGTGAATGTTATCGTCAAAAACATGTTTCTTAAACACTGGTGTACGTGTCCCGCCTGCATTACTCCACAAAATCTGATGACATTGTGGAGTACATCAGAATAAAGGCCAAATATACGCTGAGGGTCGAGCGGTTGGAGTCCCGCCATAACGTGAACTTCAATTCATTTGTGGTGAGGGTGCCAACTGAACATCTGTCGACCTTCATGAAGGAAGATTTTTGGCCGAAGGGTGTCCTATTCCGCCGGTTTCGAGGTCGGCTACCGGACACTGCGTTGCGTAACACGTCGCCGCCTTCTATACGTGTAAATAAATAAGTAGTTAAGATAATATAATATGTATGTTAGTCTGTAAGGTATTTATTATATGGGCCTAATATTATAAATGATATTTCTCTTGCCTGAAATAAACGATTAATTAATTAATTAATTAAACCCAAAACGGAAACACAAATGTCTCGATTTTGGGTTTAAGAAACAAGAACTGTGTCAAAAAGCATTACCATTCAAACACCATTGAAATTAAATAACCAATCTGGTTAGGATTTTTCATGCTAAGTTTACAGAGCCACGAATATTAACGGTGAAGTTAACATGAATGGTAACCACAGCCGACGGCCGCAGTTTGTCAACAAAACGTTTGATCCTATAAGGCTAAAGTTTATGCCAAAACATCTACCAAGTTTCCGTGGCTGGTTTATAGAGGAAATGGAAGTTGACATAGTTTAAAATACACTGGGCCGTGAAGTAAACGATAAGATAAGATAAGATAATGCTTTATTTTCAACACCACAGTAACATATAACAAAGAAATAACAATAAAACATAGTGTCAAAACATGGCGGTCTTATAGCTAAGAGTGATCTCTTCCAGACAACCTATGGTATGGTGAGATTGACAAAAGAGGAATACAGATACGATACTTTATTCCAAACACTTATCATGTCGATGAAGGCCGAAATATTCAATTGACCAATAAACTTGATTTGATTTGCATTTATTTTATTGTAGGTAGGTACTCTTTGAATGTAAAAAAAATAACAGTTAAAAGTACTTTGTTGTTTATTTGAAATAGGTAAATAATTTCATTTTCATCATTTGATGTGGGCCGTATATTAAGCTACACTTTTTAGATCGATTTGTGATTCTAATTAAATTTTTCGTGCTGCTTTTGATATCTATAAATATTTTCAATCTCCCTCCACAGAAATCAAAAATACACTTCAAATATTTTTTTCTTACTTATCAAGGAAAACTTAAGACGCGTGTATTGGAGAAACAATACACCTGGAGCGCCCACGCTCAGAACAAATATTAATTTAATTTAATTTTATTTTATTTTATTTATTTATTTATATTCAGGCATCGATGGCCCATAGATATATACCTTAAAAACTAAACATATATAATTTATAAAACAATGTTGTTAGTAAATAACTTAAAACATATGTTAGTAAAATAATCAAGTAGACACTTTGTGTGTCGAATCCGTGGCACAAGGCAGCGTCCCTCTGAAGCGCCTGTACACCACGCCCTGCGGCCAGAAGTCCTCCTTCATGAAGAGGTCCAGCCTTGCTGTCGGGATGCGCACCACATACGCCTTAAAATTGGTATTATGGCGCGACTCCAGTGGCTGAACTCTCAAACAAAAGTTGGATTTCTTCTTTATGTACTCGATCACGTCCTGCACTGTGGTGGTATGGTGCAGGCGGGACAGGTACACGGCCGTGGTCGGTATGGCAGCTCGCAGCAGGAAGTTGGGCCCTGTCGGTGCGGTGCCATGGTGGTTCTTGCTCTCTCGCTGACGACGTCGCTTTTTGTTCCGAACCTCGAGGAAACCGTCTTCATCTTGGCCCGGTACGACGGCATTCAGCGAAGGGGCTTTCCTATCGACGAGAGTTTGCTGCTGCGTCCGCAAACTTGATTTAGTAGCAGCAACAGCAGCAAAGTCGCGCTGACAGCTGGCGGGCACACTCGTCACAGACGCGCGCGGCGGCGGCGCCACCGGCGTAGAGTGCGGCGGCAGCGGGGCGCGGGCGGGAGACGCGCAGCTCGCGGGGTCGGCGCTCGCGGCGGGAGACGCGCAGCTCGCGGGGTCGGCGCTCGCGGCGGGCGGTGGCGGCGGCGGCGCTCGGGCTCGGTCGGGCCGTGGCGGAGACGGCGTCGAAACTGCTGACTTGCAACTCGACGACGATATATCGAGGCAAGCCCCACGTCGCATGTTTACATTTGAGCCTGCAGTCAGTGACCTACTTACGGCGAGTGATTCACGTAAATCATCAACATCTTTACGCAATTCAATCACCGTGTTTTCGGATGCTTGGAACTTTAGCATCATTTCAGCCAAACTCGCCTTAAGGGTCACGATGTCCTTCAGGAGGCAGGTCACATCGACGTGATCGAAAGTGACGGGAGGCAGCTTGTTAAGGTCCCTCGCCACGAACGTCGGCACGACATCAGGGTCGGTTTCCTTGAGCAGGGTGGTATATTCCACCTACTTTGATATTAGATATGACCAAAATCTCGGCTAAACAAATAAAACGGCCCACAGGCCTAATTTCTAAGCAAATAATTGCAAACATAAAATTGTACTTATTCAAACCGACCGACCGACGTGACGACGCTCCGTGGGTAGACCCTCACAACATGGACCAACAATATGGTGAAGGTCGGGCGAAACCGCCGGATGCGGGCAGTGCAGGACCAATAGTCGTGGAGAGCCTTGGGGAGGCTTATGTCCAGCAGTGGGTGTCATGCTGTTGGCATTTCAATACATACAAAAATATTACCCATGTATTAAATAATTTCACCCGTGACTATTGACATTTACAAGTGCTTGTAACAGCCTAGACTGAATAAATTAATTTCAATTTATCTTGCTGCTGCAGAAAGGATTTCATACCATTCATACTTCCTGAGTTTAGTTCCCTTTACAATCTTCCAGGTGAAAAATAACCTCATCGATACTTTCGTCCAACCTAAACCTCCTTTAAAACATTCAAAGTTCCCCCAAATCTGTGTCCACTAAAAACCACTCCACAACCTTAGGCTTGTACTGATCAATCACGCACTTATTGCGTGTCTACCGATATTGGGCGGAACTGCCTCTCGAATTGAAAACTTGATAAAGAGTGTAGCCGCCCTTGAGGACTGGAGATTGAAGGCGGTTAGGAGTAAGAAGAGAGCTGTGCTCACTTCCATGTTTGAAAAAAAAACAATTAGTTGAAGGACGAACTGTCTTAAATGCGTATGGACATGTTTCACAGTCTAAGGGTACTTCTGTTTTAGTTAAAAAATATAACTATGAATTTATCTGGCGAGTAAACTGGAGCATAATAATGTTTTTTATTTTTTTTATTAGTAACTGGGCAGACATTTTACCACAATCTTGCTTCATAAACAGGATGTGGTCTAAGGTGTAGCATGCTTGCCCAGGAAATGAGTATTCACTGTTGCCTTGAAGAGACCAAGGTTGTAACTATTACTACTACATGTAAAATACTATTAAGTACTTACTTATAAAATGGTCCCTATAAGTTTTTAAAGAGGCGAATCATAAACAAAAGTAATTATACTTGATTCGTCCTTCGATATTAGTATATTGACTACTTGTAGTATCGCTCGTATACTATCACCACTTAGCACGTTATTTTAGAGTAATAACCTAAAAAACCTAAAAAGAGTAGCTTTTTACTTCAAATTGACAGATTTGACATTTCCTGTACGAGTTCTCCCCGTCACTACTTGGCGCCAACACTTCATTTCGCTTTTTGTGCTTCGCCACGAACGCACGTACAGTCTCAAAGTGAGAATTCTTTAGGATATAATATATTCAGTGAAAATTAATTTAAAGTTAAGTAAAAATGCTTAGTGAAGAAAAGGAGAAAGACTAATAAAAGTAATGTTACTAACCAAAGATCTATTGCAATCGAAATAGTCAAACGGACTATTTCACCGCATAGGTCGGTTTAGTATTCGGCGGCATCAGTGATTTTGCGGCATGAACCAATAATATCTATTGCACTCGAGATAGTCATTGGATTATTTCACCGCATGGATAGGTTCTATTATTTCTACAATGAAAAAGAAGATTATTTTGTCGCATGAACCAAAAATCTATTGCAATCGAGATAGTCATTGGATTATTTCACCGCATAGATCGGTTCAACAACGCAACTGTAACAAGCACAGCAAAGCAACCCAAAGCGCCGCTGACGACAGTGACGACGCGACAGTGTAAAAATCAATCTGCTCAACACCTCTCGGGTGACTCCGCCGTCCGCCGAATCCGTCGCCATCCGCCTCCCAGGCAGGCGAGGCGGCTGCTGTGCTAGAGCTGCTGCTGCAGCAGCAGTTCGACAACAGCGTTGCTCATCAGGTATGCATTTTGATATCTTAAATATCCTTGGGTATTGGTTCTCAGATTGACATAATATTATTATGTATGATTAATTCATTGTACTCATTGTTAAAAACAATGTGAATGTGAACCAATGATGAACTGCCAGTATAGGTAAAACCTATCAACTTCATGGAACCACATAATGAGTTATGTAACTAGTTGATACCTTATGCCTCACACCTATAATGTGATAGCTTTTATAATCTAGGTAAGCCTCAAACATGAGTCTGCTGATAGAAATTTCAATATGAAATGGAATAACAAACTCCTTAGTTTATCATCCATAAATTCAGTTAGTGTTTATGGTACAATTAAGTTTACATTAAATGTACCTGAACTAGAAGATGCTGTGTTTCATGCGAGTAGAACTAGCATGATAAAAAACTAGTTAATCAAATCACTAACTATGTATTTCTATTTCTAAACTGTGCGCCCTTTGTACCCTTCATGCCCGTAGTACAGTTGGGATTGTCCATACAAATTACCTGTCTATTTCTTTTCAAATTAAATATTCATTGATTTTAATGATAATGATTAGCGAAAAAGTATTAATAAAACATATATAACACCTTTTTAATATCAGTTTAAGACAGTAAATGTATATATTTTTTTTTGTTTACATTACGCGGGCAGACAGTTTTTTGGTTATAGCCTGTATACGGTCAAATTTTGTGCATCTGATGCAATTCACACATACCGTCACCGACAGTTCAGTCGAATACGGTTGATGCATTCGCCATGGGCCTAAAGTGAATGCACCATTAGTCAATATCTTGAACAACGTAAAAACTGCAAGTAAATCGGGCGCAGAACTCAAATGAAACATTTTTTAATTTATTTATTTAGTTATTTATTAGACATTGTTTTTAAAAATAATCAAACTGGAAAACAACGAATGAAACACGCAGCCACGTATGCAGCATGCTCCAGCTCCGACGACATATGAACAGCAGGACGCCGCCGGCGAGGAACACACACGAGCGATTTGTTTTGTTGACCGCAGCAGACCTACAGGCGATAGGCGGCGTTTCATATATATATAATACAATTATTCGCCAATGATCGATTCGTCTACATTCGCCTTCATCGTACGCAGGGTAAGGCCACTCGTACGAGTAAGTACTTGTAAGGGTGCGCGCTGGTGCGGCATTTGTCTGTTTTTCGGTAAATACAGGTAGTGGTCGCCAACCACAGGTCCGTGCGTCCACACAATCGTTTCATCTATATATCCGTCATATGTGTGGAAGTACCATTTATATTTTATTATAATGAAGTATATTTTTTTGGTGGAAAATCTATACGAGAGTGTGTAATTAAAGATTCACTTTCGTATCACACCCAGAGATATTATAGTCTCTTACTAATAGTATGATCAAAATTCAGGCATAATGTTACATTCACAGAATAGATCGTAGTACTTAACAGTGACGCCTTTAACCTTTAACATTCAACAGAATGTATGTATACTGTATATGTATAACAAAATAGTTAACTATAATAGATTTTTATATGTTGTCGTTGTCGTATATCTAGCTATTATACAATTAATAGTAATAATAATTAATAAAATAATAATAATACAAAATATAAATGCTTATTGTTTGTAAAAATATATCTAAGAGATCTTATCTCCTTTAAGGTTTTAATACGGATATGAAATATTGAATGGAAAGATGGGACTTTCTTTCCATAATGGAAAGATAAAGAAAGTCTTATCATTGGATCCTATTTTACAAAACTATTAGCTAGTATAGTATAATATTATCTGTGCTATGAGACAGTGTTTAGACATCATGATTTCCTTGTACATGATATTTAAGTACATAGGTACTATAATAGTGGGTCTATAGAATATTTTTTGCTTTTTATGTCACGGTAATTTTTTTTTTACACCTACCTTCATAACCTTCCATTCTATCACGAATGTAATGGTATATTCATTTAACCCCGAGTGGCCTCATGGGGCCGCACAACAATAGAGTATCCGTTGTGTCACATTTTTTCGGGCTTGAAAAGTTAAGTTTTTTCTCAAGACAAAACTTATACAAATTTGCAAAATTACGCAAATTACGACCATTTTATGAAGTCATTGTACCGGTAGATATCGGTATATTATCGATATTTTATCGATATTATAATATTGTACATGGTAATTGAATGTGATCAATACTTACACCAAATATATTGTATGGTTATGTATATACAACATATTATTGTAGATAGATTTTGTCTGATGCCTCTCAACAAAGGGGTAGACTGGGACACTTATGTGTGTCATGTATGTGTGGTCAGTCATGATTGCATATTATTTATATATGAATTATAATTATATATTAAATAAAACACGTTTTTTTTGCATTACTGGGTAGAGTTTTCTATATGGAATTATTCTGATACTGAGTAATAATAATAAAAAATAAAAAAATTTCCAGTTTCAGTTTTCTTAGATAAAATTGAGTAAATTCGAATACAAGTCGAATAAGTTGAAATATTAATGATTTCGTTTCCTAGCTTGGATGCCAAAAACGACTATGTTACTATTAGTATTTTCCATCAGTTTCTTATACTAGAGGTGTAACGATCATGCCATCATGACCGTCACAACCTTGAACCTTGGTACCACTGGTTCACATGTAATAATTAGTGTCTTATGTAAAGTAATAGGATTTAAACCTTGAACATCTTATAATTCCCAATTTCAGGGATGGAATATTCATCGCACAAATAAACTCATATCATTCATCAAATAAACTTACATATATTATTATGTCATTATTTTTTTATATTATGCTATTAGCTTTCCTGCCTGTTAATACTATCAGACTGAACAGAGTTTGATCACCAAAATGGTTTGATAATTTAACAACAAAATATATAGTAAATACAATTATTTTGTAAGTGAAAGTGAAATAAGCTTTATTCAAATAAACTTAGATGTTAAGTACTTTTGAATCGTCTATATTTTCCTGCCACCCGTTCCAGACTTTTTTATAGACGTAATATATATATAGACAAAAAAAAAAAAAACTCATTTTTCTTACAGATGTGTAGAACAAATTTACCAGCATTACTTACATAATATTGGGTTCATTGATGAATGTACAAAATTGAGCTAACCTTTAGTAAGTGTGGTAAAAAAAAAAAAAAAAAAAACTGTTTTTTGCGCAGATTTCCATTGCTTAAATACAACATTTTACAGTTTAGATTACCTAATATGGTTCTTTTAATTTATTACAACTTTATAAAAAATATGTGAACAATACTTACAATTAATTATAAACAATTCATTGTTCAGTTCAATTATAAAACATAATTTACCTAATTTGACGCAAATCATCTTACAATTGTTTTTCTCAAGAAGAACCGCTTTTATACACAGCGTATAATATAAACATTTTGTAATTGATCTCAAGTATTTGAATTTCAAGAGAATTATATTACCTACACCATTTGTGTAATAAATATTACAGATTTTATTCAATTGCAGATAATTTTAAATAATAAAAATAAAATAAAACCTAATTCCTAATATCTAATATTATTAGAAAGCTGACATCTATTGATAGTGGAAAAGATTCGTGTCCATTGTCACGTCACCAAATTGTAGCAATCGACGTGCGCCGATACCCATTACCTACCTACTTATAGCTATAACATAAATGTTATTAGAGACATTCCACGTAGTACGAGATGGTCGATGACACTCCACTATCTCTCCAAGATATTTAAACAAATACATTATCTTCGATTAATGATAATTATAGGTACTGAGTTTTCCAACCGTATGTACATAGGTATAACAAAATATTCAGAATTATATTAAATATGAACGGTATTCTTTTAAATTTAAAAGACACAAAAGATGATATTTCCTTTTTTCTTATACTCGTATAAAACTCTCAACATCTACAAGTAGTCAATATACTAATATCGAAGGACGAATCAAGTATAATTGATGATTAAACGAACTTACCTTAAGTGAAGTTCAATCATAATTATACGAAGGATTCGTCCGAAGATATTAGTATAAAGTCCCACCCTCCCTACTGATAAATTGTAATTACAATATTCACCCACTGAGGAAATATCATACGATTTGGACTCTGAACTAAATGAAGTGTTGGCGCCAAGTAGTGACGGGGAGAACTCGTACAGGAAATGTCAAATCTGTCAATTTGAAGTAAAAAGCTACTCTTTTTAGGTTTTTTAGGTTATTACTCTAAAATAACGTGCTAAGTGGTGATAGTATACGAGCGATACTACAAGTAGTCAATATACTAATATCTTCGGACGAATCCTTCGTATAATTATGATTGAACTTCACTTAAGGTAAGTTCGTTTAATCATCAATTATTCGCAATCTTTATACCTACTCGAAGCTATACAAAAATTTGGTGCCAAAATACAATATCACGACATTTGTAACTTGGCCTACGACACTGACGGATGCCCACATAGGTGACCGTGGCCCACATAGGTGACCGTGGCTGTTCGATGAGCAACCCTGACTGACTGTAGCTACAACTCACCTGGTCAAAGTAAATAACAAGTTGGAAGAATGCTGCCTATATCATGAAAGAGTATGTTCTTCAAATGCCACATTCAGCGCTTTCGTAACTTCTTCACTCGGCCTATGACACTGATGGATGCCCACAGGCGACCGTGGCTGATCGATGCGCAACCCTGACTGACTGTAGCTACGACATACCTGGTCAAGGTAAGCCCGAGCGTGTTTGTGAGTTGGTGGTGTAAGAAAATACAATTTGACCTACAAATACAACATAAGTTAAACATAATTTAAGATATAATATAGAAGATAGTTATATTCATTGTAACTTCGCCTTGGCTTATTTTTTCTTTACTATACGTCGGAATTGTGAATAAAGTAGCATTTGCATGCGTTTATTACATAAATTAAAAAGTAAAGTTAGTTAATATAGAAACTGTTGGTATGCAAAATGCAACTTCACTGAAATAGTTTGTACTAATTGGCAATATCATATTTAACTAAATATTAACTATAAGTATATTAAGTTCCTACGTACATTGATCAGTTTCCATGTCCATTGATAGCGCTTCGACGCGTCAGATTAGCCTAATTAACTAAGCTTGTATAATAGCTATATACGTATATAATGTTGTTATGTTAAGTTAGCTGCCAATTTTGTTGCCAA
The DNA here is from genome assembly GCA_950108535.1 of Agriphila straminella. NCBI lineage: Eukaryota > Metazoa > Arthropoda > Insecta > Lepidoptera > Crambidae > Agriphila > Agriphila straminella. Next base: position 14,723,790 of record OX467323.1, on the reverse strand, counting down.
CATTATGTAGGTACTTGATTGAGGCTTAACAGTTGTATCTATTCAATGTCGGAAAATAGGAAACGTATTTACCTACTGAGTTTGATTATGTTAGTTATTATTCTAATGAACGAATACTCAAAGGCTTCTTAGCTAAAATCTTAAGTTAAGGTCTCCTTAACTTTAAGGAAGCAGTCAGTTTCATAGATTTTCTGTCAAATCTGACAACTTTTTTGATTTTAAAGTGGCATTAACTTTAAGATTTGTTTGAGTATTTGAAATCGTGACAATTTGTCAAATGTCATGTCAATTTTATATCCATTGCGGCAACCAGTTTGAAAATAGAACAAACTACTCACAGCTACACCTACACCGCGCAACGTAAACCAAATTAACACGTTTTTTCATAGCACTTTACAATTTGTCACTTTTATTAAATATGGCTCTGCCTGTTTAGCATGACCAATTTATATCGCGTGATATTAGCATTTTATCGTCACTCAACTGTCAAACTCCTTTGTCTTTTTGACAGTTTAACGTGATAAAACGCTATATCACGCGATATAAATCGGTCATGCTAGGCAGGCAGGCCAAGTCTGTAAAGGTTATTTTATTTTACTAGATTTTTTTATACTTATAATAATACCTCTACTTTTTATTTAAAGCTTGTCGTAACATACTTATATAATTTTAGTGTAAGTAAGTACATAAGTTTTTATTTACTCAGATCACATTTCATAAAAGTTGAATAACAAAGGTAAAACTCACAAGCGCATTGAGTGCATTTTCTATTGAATTCCCCAATATTACTGCGTCCTTTGTGCCAGCGCTCGATATATGCATTTTTCGAACAAAATCTGACCTAAGATTTTCCATTACTGTAGAAAATGCACCATGCACTATACGAAAGTGGTGACACTCTTCGCTACTTGTTGGAAAACTGAATTTGTGGGTCGTTGAAAGCTCTTTGAGTCGGCAAAGAGAACCGAATATCGTAGTCGTAGGTATACCTACTTGTGAAAAGAAAAATATCGAAGCGCTCATGGCGGAACTTGACAGACTGATCGTACTCGATCACTTTTGATAAGCAACTCTTAGTCTGGCCAGGTGTCGGATGGGTGACCGTTAAGTGGCATTACAACTGAGCGCTTCCGTGCTTCGGAGGGCAAGTTAAACCGTCGGTCCCGGCTGTTGTCATCTGATAACAGTCGTTAAGCCAAGTCAGAGGCCTTACATGCGGCTTGATAAACTCTAACACAAGAGATGGCCACTATTACTATTACGCGACGGTCAGGCATGGCTTGTCAAGCACGTACATTTTTCAGCTTGACAATAAAATTTTGATAATCTAGGGGCGATGCTTGACATCAAGCACGAGTATGAGCTCACCGTAATGTGTCATCATTAAAATGAGTGAGCCTCACTTCTTTGCTATTAAATGGCTATCAGTGCTCATTTAAACACAGTGTCAGTTATTTCGAGAAACCACGTGAGAACTTTTTAAATTGCCGTCTTGTGCCTTTTATCTGTGCATCAACAATTATAGAAATACAAATAAAGCAAAATGGTGTAACATTAACATTTCACGCGTAAGTATTTAGATTTCAATTATTATCGAAATTTATTTTCCTTCCGTTGTCAATTTCCGATGGACGTGCGCCATTTTGACAGATTTGAAATAATGCTACAGATTTTTAGTACGAGGATAGATCTAACGATTTAAATCTTTAATTGAAAAGCCATGCTTGACTGTTTAAGGGTACAGTACATAGTACATTATAGTGCTGCAGCTAGTGTCCAAGAACCGTAGTCTTGACTTATTTGTCGACAGCTATCGAGTCCAAGAAAGTTACAAGGCCTTCACGCATAGTAATAAATAATACATTTCAATATTCACAACAATATCGCTAAAAGATTAAAATAATAATAATAATAATAAAAATCTTTTATTGTTCCAAAAAATATTACATAGCTTAATAAATTGACACTTAAACGCGCTCAAACACGCGCACACACATACACACACAAACATACAAGCATACATTCAACATACAAACGCTCACATGCATAGCGCACACAAACCATTTGTTAATAAAGAGCATAAGTGCCTATAAGAACAGGTTCGACCTAGTTTAGTGTACTTAAGTGTCAATTTATTAAGCTATGTAATATGTTTTGGAACAATAAAAGATTTTTATTATTATTTACGTTAAATTTTGTTTTTCTCAGCTTAAAGCTTATTATTATTATTATTGCTCATTCGATAAGAAAAAGAAGAAAAGAAAAATAATTCTGAATCTGAGTTTCTTTTTTATATTTTTAGCTATGAGTTGCCATGGCGGCCGAAAGGGATTTGAAGACATATTAACGATATTTAGCTAATGATTCAAGTATCGACATTAATTTAAGAGCAATATTAAGTTTTTTTACATAGTTAGCTGTTACTTTTACGACAGCGAAATAAAAAACCCATCCGACCGACAAACCATAATACTAATCTAGATTGGGAAAAAACTATTTTTAAGGATCTTTTTTTTTAACGTTTTGTGTTTTTATTTAAAAAAAATCCACAACGGGATAGTGCTTGGCCTTCACCACACTTGATGTTAAGTGACGATAAGGCCGAAGGTGAAAGCGCTCTACACCCAGAATCCTTATCACTGAGGAACTGGCTATCTTACCTCTTAACTGCCGGAACACAACAATTTTTAAATCGTTGTTATGGCGTCAGACTTAGGTAAGATGGTGGTAGCTAGCCAGGCAGACTGACTTGACATGAAATAAAACACTTTTAACGGATACTAGCGCGGTTTTATTGAAAGTACTTTGGTAATTAGTTGGTATTTGGTTTGATTTTGGTTTTCCCGACGTTTCGGCACCTTTGCAGCTGCCGTGGTCACGGGGGACTGAAACTACTTGTGAGCCTACCCTCAAGCGATGATTTTTTTAATACGTTCAGAAATTAAAATTTAACAATTTTTTAATTGGTTTAAGTTTTGGTTTGGTTTTAATTTAATTTTATATGCTAAAAATAGAGAATCTACTGAAACTACTACCTTTTCATAAAATTGGGAGGCCCCTCCACTGACTTGAAATAACCCCTACCACCAACCAAAACTTACGAAAATAAGGATTTATTTACATCCAGCAATGAGATGCGAGAGACATTGGCCGCCCCTCTGTTTCCTTAGCATTTGACTTGCATCTGTTGACACGGGACAATTCCCGGAATGCATTCCTGGAATTGAGTTGGAATCGCCGAATCAGTCGATTCGATACTCAGAGCTACTGGATGCAATAACAGTGATCTAATGAATAAAATAATGAAATACTAATAAAAATCGTAAACATATTAAACTTTTAGAGTAGCTTGGTTTTATATAATATTGCATATTTTTTTATGACCCTTCAAAGTTGGGTGGACAAGTCCATTTAAAAAGTATAAAATTTATTAAAACAAATATACCTTTAATTAGTCCGTAAAATGTATAGCAAATTTGTCAAAAAAACCACTTTGATAAACACAATATTTAATATAGCTGCCGAACAAATTTCCTACGCGTTGCATACAAACTACTCAGGCGTGACGACGTAATTGAGTAGCCGTTAGTATGGAGCGTTTTTGGGCAAGTCCATTTGTGTGCATTTCAAACTGTGATATCACGGGCAGTTTTCTTGCTAGCGAAATAATCAATGTTTCTTTTTTTGAGAGGTTATTTATGTAACATAAATTAAAAAAGTTGTCATCATCCCAATTAGTGGATATAATAAATCAAACATAACATAATATCCACTCGTGTGCCGCGCGACCGAAAAACAGTCTCCAAAAAAATTTGTGGACAATTCAGATTTAAAATCAATATTTAGAATAGAATAGAATAGAATATATTTATTTAGCACATAAGAAATACAATCAACTTAAAACTATTCATAAGACAAGGATGTGCCAAAAAGGCTTCCACTCAGCATTGTGTCGCGGAACATTGTGATTGCACCACGACGCTGATTTTCAGTGGTCGCCTAAGGTGAGCAGCATAATTGTACTTAGAACTATACTGAAATATTAACCTATTGTCCTATTATATTAAACTAACACACAGTAACAAATAACACACAATAACAAATAACACTCAATTGAAAATATAAAGCAACTTTACGAGCAAATGTTCGAAACAGCCAGTACGCGCAATCACAAAAGGTCAAAACACAAAACATAGTGTTACAATCTTTTTTGTAAGTCCAGTAAGTACGCCTTAAATCTAGTATTCTCTCATAAAATACGATCGTGAGACCATACCAACAAAAGTGTAACATAAAACATAATGTTAAAACCATCTTATTCCGTTAATGCTGTCTTTTATATGTGACAATAAACACCATGAATGCGTTACGTGCGTCTCTTCCTTTATCACAGAGACAGTGAAACAATCAGAGGCAAAGATTCTTATAGCTACTCTGCAATTTTTCCTACTGTAAACATTCCATTTTAGTTATTCCATATAATCAGCAGCAGGCGTAGCATGACGAACTCGACAAATTTTGTCTACCACCAAATGTCATTTTTGACAGTCATTCGTTGGGATGTCATTTTTGACATTTCAACGTAGACAAAAACGCTCTCGAGCTCGTCATGCTCATAGGGAGGCCATTGCAATTTATGTGAAACCGCACCAACAACGTCGCAACGCAACGATGTCACAGATTGCATGACCATCGCATTCCATTCTAAAAAAAAAGGTTTTTTTTTATATTATGCGTTGAAACCATTTGAAAGAAATATGATCATTTGATAAACTTATAATAAAGTGATGATTATTTATACACGCTATCAGTTTATCATTTGGTTCCCGCCGTGGGGTGGTTCCACTCATGATTTCATTACAAACAACTTTTACTATGGGGCCAACTCTTCTTCTCGCAAAAAAAATCTGCTGTTCCATTCATTAAGGTCGAGTAGGTACTTCACCTTTGTATATAACAGTTGTTTTTTTTTGCGAGGAGACGAGATGGCCCCATAGTAAAAGTTGCTTGTAATCATGAGTGGAACCACCCTACGGCGGGAACCAAATGATTAAAATTTCACGCTGTATGTGACAAACTTTAATAGAAAATACCTTATTAAATAATATTCAGCGCCCAATAAAATTGTATGGATAGCAATTTTATGAAATAAAAAGAAGATTTCTCTGTTCTACGAACTACCCAAGCAGCCGTGTGCCCATTAGTACCACATTAAAATGTCGTTATAGAACTATCGAGCGATGTCAGTGTCCCACCAGATCCAGGGGGGGGGGGTAAACGGATTTCGTTATCAGAATAGAAAATTTAAGTCTCCATCCTCGCTGCAAACTTGGAATACTTCAAACATTCTCTAGAGATATGAAGACGGTCATTGCAAATGAATAATGATAACTTTAGAATAGGTCATCTTATTTTTGTTTTGGCAATCTAGTTTCCTCTTGGAAGTAATTTTTGCCAGTGTCAAGTGTTGAATAGTGCAGTGGTAAATAATTATGGTTTTAATTTTCATTAGAATGCGGGTGCATCACATTCCAATGCTGCTTGGAGCATTTGGCACGAAGTATATCAAGACAGTTTCCGGTTAGTTCTGCCGAGAGGTAGCCCCCACTACAATAAAAGTCTCACAACCAAGATCGCGCCTATTTCAATTATCCCCACATATTGATCAGTTGCGTAGACACTTGTACCACAAAACTGCACCGATTATAAGACACAAAATCTACTATAAAACAATTTGCTAAATAATTAAAATGGCCACCAAACTGAACTGGACAAAATGGCGCCAAAAACTCACCTTAGCATAGATTATACACTCGCGAGCAAAGAAAACGGATCACTTCACTACCTACACATGTTTCATACAAATATCAAGAAATATGCTTATCCACTCAACCGTCCATTGGGAGTTGGGACTACAGTCCCCAAAAAAAAACACGCTTAACCGTCCACGGGGACTGTAGTCCCCAAGCGACATCGCACTAGCAACATTCAGATTTATGCTTTTATTGCAACGAAGGTAGTGCGTAGTTACATGGACTAAAAAGTAGATGGCTCTGCTTTATATAATCGAGCTCTGTGAATAACACTTTTCTACACCACGGCAACACAAATATTTTTAAAAATATAAAAAAGTTGACAGTTCGCCGTTCTGTTTGGTTCTGTGGTTTTTGGTGCTGGAGCTTTTGCAGAAATATCGTGGATTACGTCGTATTTCCTAATTATATGCACATCAAATTAATCGTAAGGGTTTTGCTATCCGAAATAGCCGAAATAGTATGATCTAAACAGTGTAATCCAAATAATATGTATTTTTTGAAATTAAATTGAAACTTTCGAAAATTATACCGCTTTTTTCAAGTTTCACATTTGTTTTCTACAGAATACAATAATAGAGACAGTTAAAAATATATATTTATAAGCGGTAGACTCTTCTCTAACCGTAGGTGTTTTTTGTTTAGATATAGCTAGTGTAGTTTTCGAGCTTAAACTGTTTTTGTCAAGAGCGAAAACTGCACGTTACGGTTCGTGCGCGATCGACGGCGGCTGGACGTTTGGGGCTACTTTGACCGCGCGCCTTGGACGTTTGAGTGGTTATGGGTAAACAACAGAATTGATATTTTCTTTGTCAGTATTTGTAATAAAAACAGCTAATTATTTTGTTTATTTATTATAGTAAATAAATCATTTCACAATAGTCAATTATATCATTTTGGTTATTCAGCTTAAATATCATACCTATCATAACTTTTAGTAGAATTTAAAAGGCGTAACATTGTAATATAAAAGCATTTTTTTTATTAAGAAATAATGCACACAACAATGGGTTGGCTGGGAGAGATCTCTTTTAGAGATAACCCTGTTGCTATGGGGGCATTTACACGGGTTGATTTGCCAGGTGACTTGCTAGGTATAATAATAAATAAAATATTTGCAAATAGCAAATATAATATTTATCAATCAATCGCTTGTAAAATTAAATTGTAAACCTAATTTAAATAAAGTGGCAAACCAGCGATTGCAAGTCGCCCAGAACATCGAACCGTGTAAATGCCCCACTGTTACTATTTTGTTATTAACAACAAAACAGAATAAAGTTTTTAAGGTGGCACCCTGAGCGAAAGTGGCGCCGCGGTGAATTATTTAATATTATAATTCTAATACACTATTTTAATAATGTTTCACGTGGATTTTTTAGGGCCCACAGTCTAGTATTTTTATACCGTATGGGCCCTAAATCATTATTAAAATATTTTTCTATTAAAAACTTATTAAATAAAAACCTCTGAGGGCGCCACTTTCGGTCATACAACCGCCTTAAATTAGTTTGTCATTATTTCTAACATTATTATTTCGAATCACATACATTAGGAAAACTTCTATGCAATAGCACAAGACAAATTATTTAAAAGTCCATTAATTAAATAAAGAATACAAAACTACAGCTGATTATTACATCATTATCAGAAAATTATCATAAAGGAGCAAAGTCATTCGTCTCTTTGGTAGTTCACATATGTTTAATACTCAAAGTAGTTTGAATTACTTATAAATATACTCTAATTACATTTGGCACTGATTATACTAAATAGGTATTTATTATTAAAGTAAATATTATTATTGGCACATTTTTGCACTCATTTTATTTACCAAGGCATGAAATTGGCACCAGTTTTTTGAGTATTTAAGAAAGTAGAATTTGAACTTTTAGCAAATATACATGGTTCTATAGGTATACTAAGCTTTTTAGCTTTTAGCTCAGTGCCTGTATTATGAGTTTGCACAGTTACGTTTTTATACTCGATAGCGACTTACTTCAGAAGTAATTTTGTATACAAATTGGCACAGCGCCTCTGAAGAGGATTGTCAACCACGTGGTCTCCATACAAACGGCGATAACGTTTCCCACCCTCTAAACCTTAACCTACAGTAATTAATTTTTGGTATTTTTTTGAAACGCCTAAATACTAGGGCTGTACGTTTTGATTTTTTTAATATCTATAATAGATTTCGAAATATTTGCATTTTAGTGATTTCATACAAAACACAGAAGTGCCAATATTTTCAAATCTACAATGAATATTTTGAAAATCAAAACGTACAGCCCTAGCTTTTAGGCATTTCAAAAACATACCAAAAATTCATTGCTGTAGGTTAAGGTTTAGAGGGTGGGAAACGTTATCGCCGTTTGTATGGAGACCACGTGGTTGACAATCCTCTAGTTGTCATACAAATGTCAAAGTACAGTCGCTATCAATTAGTATATAAAGCGTTAACTCATAATACGCCGTTCTTCAGTACATTAATAACAAAAATACGTACAAGCCGAAGATTATTACATAGTAGAGATAATTCATGCTTCAACTGAATTCATAATGAAATAATCTATACGGTACTAATTAGGAGAACCACTAATCATCTTTCTTTGAATCCTCCAATATTAGATGATCAATGGGATAATAATAATCCGAATAATCCGATGCGATAATTCGTACACAAGGTTATTAATTTGAAGACTTTCCGAAAAATATAAAACAACTTTTCATACAAAACACGATCAGCTGTTTGGACATTTGTATGGAAAGTCGATTTTTTGGCTTTTTTCGTAAAAGTCGTAGAGCAAACGTTGTTGCCTATGATGTTAGTAATCTACTCCTGCGAGGTTGTTGGTGTTATACAAATAACCCTGTATAAAGCAAATTTTAATATATCATTAAGTTTTATCTGCAATCTTTTATAGTTACAGATAACAGTGGCCCTACCAAGATTTAGGCTTGCAAAAACGAGAGGTTCATTTATGGGGAAAGGCATAGCCTTTATTAATAAAGTTCCACAACAAGTGATTGATCTTCCTTTGCATGAATTTAAAAACCATGTTAAAAAACGCTCATGGGTAAAGGTTATTATAAAGTTGACGATTATCTTAAAGATCAAAATGCATGGAAATGATGTAGGTAACACATAACTTGCTAATATAAGTACTTTATTGAAGTAATATAATAAGTCTATGTTGTTGCCAATAATTCTGTCACCCTTTTGTAATTATGTTACCCTGGTAACGATATATTCAAGTTTGTAAATATCGTTACTTATGGCTGTTACAGCTGATAAGTTTCTTGCGCCCGTTCTTCTTGTCAGCTAAAAAAGTCTGGAACGGGTGGTAGGAAAATATAGACGATTCAAAAGTACTTAATAATTAAGTTTATTTGAATAAAGCTTATTTCACTTTCACTTTCATGAGTTGATGCAAACTGTTAACGTTACCGTAATCTATCGTTTTGTCTCTTTCACTCGCACTGACTGTGAGCAGTATATCCAATAGTTTACGGTAACGCAAAAAGTTTGCATCAACTCATGGTAGGGCCACAGGTTTGTTTAGTCGTAAAATTATACTGTACCTACTAGCATAAGTACAAGTTAATGTACAATCGGATTTACTTGGCAATTTGGACATGTCTGTATGTGTTAGATTTTGACACTCATGACATTAGGTAGGTATTTCTTGTATAAATATTGCAGTGCACGAGCATAATTTGTTATATTTGATACTCCTTGTAATTCCAATTCCACGTTTTGTTCAATGTGTTGTCACCGCTAGCTAATGTAGGATGCTTGGCTGATTGGTCCACCTGCAAATTTAATTAAAAAATTATGTTACTTATTTGTAAATACGTATAAATTACTAGGCGAATCTAGCTTGAAATACAGCTGCCTAAAATTCTCATTATTTTTTCATCCTTGGTACGAGTTTATTTAACTTCTCGTAAAGTTGATAAACAGTCAGAAATAGTTAAAAGTCATATTGGTAAAACCTTAGAGCATTCAAGGTTGAATGCTCTAAGGGTAAAACAGTCGATACGAGGAGACGAGAAATAGAGATAAAGTTCGAAAATGTAGAAAGCCTCATTCTATTCCCTGGCAATATTTCATCAAGATTCCTGATTCAAAGGCTTCTTAGCTAAAATATAGGACCCCTCAACTTCAAGCTGTCAGTTTCACATAGTTTCTGTAAATCTGACAACTTTTTTTTATTTAAGTTGGCCTTTACTTTAAGAATCGTTTGAGTTTGGCCGTAAGTGGGCTTATTTCTTCAGTCTTATACACTTACATCAGTAACAGCGAGTTCCATGTTATATTGTCTGACGTTAAAGGTAATGTGACAATGATAAGGATCATGAAACCTTTTTGCAGTATGTCGAGTGTGAAAAATTATATGTTCGATAGGACTGCGCAGGAGCAGCACCCGGCCCCAGTGGGATGAACGTGGGTTGTTGCACCACCCCAGGCGGGGGCAACGTAAGAAGCGAGCTCGTGATGTGAAGTGAGTGGATGAGGAGATGACGAGTCACAGAAAGGAATGGAAGAGAAGGACGCACTGCACCAACCCCTACTAAATTGGGATAAGGGTAAGGAGATGATGATGATGATTACCTTCTCATGTGTCCCATCAATGTCACAGAACACCCCTTCAGGAATGCTGGGTGGTGGTACCATCGAGTCCAGGTGCAACGGCTCGTACTCATCAGACAGCCCGCTGTCTGGAGACTGTGGTAATTCCAGACGGTTCACGTAGCCGTGCGGGGCGCTACTCTTGCGCACGCAGTAGTCACCAGTAAACGGGTTCTGGTACGCTACTACTGTCCTGTCAATCAAGAACAGCTTTAAATAAAATAAATAAATAAAAAAAAAAAAAACATTTATTTCAGGCTTAATACCCATAAGTAGATCAGTTTTGAATATAAACATTTGAACAATAATAATAAATTAAATCATAAACAATTAAAATTGACGGCATTTAAATAAAATAAAATCATTTATATAGTTCATTATTATCAAATTAAAATAAGCTAAAATTAAAATTCATTTGGTAAGTATATTAAAATCAAAATAAAATAAGTAAAATTGAAATTAAAAATAAAATAAAAATAAAAAATAAAAATTGCTCATTGTGTCCTATTTTGAAATAAAAATATAAAAATGTCAATTCGTTATCTATACCTATACTCACAAAATGCTTTATTGAAGCAAAATCAACTACGTTTACCAAACAAATCTTTTTAGAAAATATTTATTTTAATTTCATGAGCATTTTATTCCCTTAGGAAGGGTTTAGTCCGTACTAAGGCAATTTCTGTAAAATTATCCATAGTAAAATGTAGGTTTTACATAACAAAGACACTGATTAAACCAGCCAAGCTATACACAATTTGACAATAAATTACAGAAGCCGCTTATATTGGATTTTCTCTGTTGCTTGACTGGAAATCAGAAAAAGATTTGAGTGCAATCATCTTCAAAAAGACCTTCGTTTAAATCGTGACTCTATAAGAAATACTTTGTACAAAAACGGGACCCTATTGCTAAGAGTCCACTCTGTCTGTCTGTCTGTCGCCAAGCTGAGTCTCATGAATCGTGATAGCTAGACAGTTGAATTTTTTACAGATGATGTATTTCTGTTGCTGCTTTATCAACAAATACTAAAAAACAGAATAAAATAAATATTTAAGTGGGGCTCCTATACAACAAGCGTGATTTTTTTGCCGTTTATTGGTACGGAACCCTACGTGCGCGAGTCCGACTCGCACTTTGCTGGTTTTTTTTTATATAATCTTACATCACTTACCGCAACTGTTCCGTACTCTGTCCTTCCTGTTTATGAGAAAATAACACCCTGGTAGGCTTCAAAAGGATATCAATCTGAAATTGATAAAAGGTATTTTGAAAATCGGTTCACAATTCGAGGAGATATATAGAACCTCCTCCTTTTTTGAAGTCGGTAAAAAATATTTGTAAACTTAATGAATGAGACTCAGTGAATCGAATCATAATTTTATTATTTACATGTCATCAGTAAGTATTATAATTTTAAGTAAATCAAATATCTTCTGTCCATCTCTGACCACATATAAAATTATATAGCCTAAACTTTCTTTTAGGTATTTCTTAATTAAGGTTACATCAAAAATTATACAAAACTTGTTAGGCACGTGTTAAAAGTTTTAGTTATTATTGTAATTTTCTACAATATTCAGGAGGGAAACGAAAAAGTCGAAGACAAAATTAAACAACTTTTCCATCAAATTAATGACATGAGTTTTCGTCGCGCGTGTAAGTCAAAAACAACATTAATTCAAGTTAAGGTTTTCGTTTAAAAAAACCTAAAAATACTTTCTTACCTAAATGAAATGCTTGTTATTGGCAGTATCATCAGCATTCAAAGCAAACTAAATATGCGGTTTATTAAATATTCTATTTTTTTAACCAATATAATCTGGTTAGCTGCCTTTTTAGACTCATATTAATGTGTCAAAACAATACATTTGAATAAATTATTTTTTCACTTTCAATATGATTCATCGTTACAAGTAATTGTCGTTTAACCACACGTAAGCATGCATCGCGCATTTATGATTTTTGGGGTAAATTATATTTGAAAAAAAAACTTGTCCCTATGACTTACCAAACTCATGACCTTTCTATATTCGGGCGAATGCTCTGACCGCTGAGTTATCGAGATATTAGTAGGTACACTTAGCACGAACAGCTATCGAAAAAAAATAACGCGTGTAAAAGTTTTGATAGAGTTTTTGTATGGGAAATTTGTACAGCGCCATCTACCGCCAAAAAGCAAAATGTAATTTTCCATAGATACTTTTACTATAACGACTACTTTTACGCGCGTTTTTTTCTTGATAGATGTTCGTGCTAAGGGTATAGAAGTTTCCTTCAAATTGTTTAGTACGTAATTTATTCCGCTGATATAATCATCAACGTGAGGAAGTACGGAAGTACCCTCGACATCCTATAATTAAAAAAAAATGTGAATGCAAAAAATCAATTTACCTGACCAGTCCGATTCATTAAGTAAATGTGATAAAAGCAGTAACAGCACGCGAAAATCGTCAGGAAAAGCTGAAACAAAAGTAAATATTAGCTACGGCGTAGCACTTGTAACGCCGATTTTGCTACGACATAGTTTCGTAGCACTTTTCGTCCGTAATAGCGCTGTGACAGGACTCGCAAATCAGCTGCTATGCTATTGATGTTTATTTGTTTTGTTTTCTATCAATCTTTAATTAAGTTTCTTTGTTTTGTTTCTATTCTGAAATCTATTTCAGGCACCACAGTCCATCACAAATATAGAAACCCTCCATGATGTAGCTTAGTTGCTACTAGACTGAAGTTCTATTATTTGTATTGGGAAAATAAACAAACATTTTATTTATTATCAATAATCTTCACTTAGTAAGCAAGGTTAATGCCTAGATTATCTACTGATATAATTATAGGTACTACTAATGACGACAGTTTATCAACTGATCCATAGTAGACGTACGTTTTACAGATGATATAGCCATCAGGTAGTCTAGATCATCATAATAAAACAGAAGTGACCAACTTCAGAGTGCTTGTGGTACAAAACGACGTAGGTATTTTAATCTTTAAAATCACAGTCTTTACTTTGGTAAAATTTTCTCTTTGCCTTACATTCCCTAGTGAAGTGAGTCACTGTATATTGTCAATTTAATTGCATTGTATATTATACTACTCTACAGTAAGTGTTTAATTGTTATTTAAGTTAATATTAGTACCTATATAAGTTGTCACTTTTTTAATTTTGTAGCAAACTTATAATTAAATATAAACTCACTTTTTTCAGAAACCTAAATTCTAAATAATACAATATCGTTTTATATTTTGCTGTTTGCAAGAACGATCCTTGCTTCCAAGATCTACCTTGGTAAGATATTGGAAGCAACACTTAGCGACAAGTGACTTTATGAATAAGCTCCTAAAAAAGTTATTGCAAACGTCACAGCTGACTTTCAAAGTGACGCATTATTATAAATATATATTTTTTACTTACCAACACAGCTAACAACACGTAATCAATATTCACTACAGTAGTCATCGTAACATTTTCACTAAACAAAACACTTTTGGTATGTTGCTCTTTTCGGGAATGTTGTTGTTTTTTGAACAAGAATACTGTAATTGTTTGAAGAAATATACATGGTGCTTTGCGATTGGTTGGTTTGGATAAGAAAATGCTTCCTATTGGTCGGTAGACTCTGGATATAGATGCGGCACCAATAACCGAGTATTTTGTGAGGGATGGAAAGTCTGCATTGGGGATTGCAAAGAGTAAAAGATCACAAGTCATACTATTATGCCTACGAGTATCATACAAGATGCCCGATGTTATGTTAGTGTTCTTACCTCTAAGCCTATCATTTGATTCAGTTTCATCAGTAGCTGTCCAGGATTTATAGTAAAAAAGATCATTAATATTCCAAAAGAACCAGAATTGAATTATTGTAATTTGTCTTTGCTTTATGATTCAATAATAAATAATTATGGGTACCTAAGTCGGTTTATCTTTACTTGTCCAATTTGGAAAACAATCTTCTCGCAGCTTTTTATTGAAATAATCATTTATAAAAAAACAGCAAAGGTTTTTCACACATAGAATACGAAAATATCATTAGTTATTAGTGACAATTTGACTTATAACGACTCCGAGCTTCTTGTTAAATAGACTAAATCCATTTGAAACATACAAAAAACTTCTGCTTAATAGATCTCTCGGGAAATCTGATGTAAAAATGTAAGGCTTCTAAATAAAAATAAAATAGGTAAGTACAAAAATACCTATCTCTCTCTTATTTTTTGTTTCAGTCACACTACTTTTTTAAAGAATTACTAAATTGTTAGTTCTCTGCCTACTTCACCCCTCTGCTAGCCGCCTGCTCTATGGCGGGGCCGTCCCGCTGGCGCCTGGTGACGCGACGGTGTGGTGCCCGCATCCCGGCTAGAGATGTAAATGCTGTGGGTATTTTACAGTAAGAATAATTGTATAATACAGTATTATACCAACATGGACTGTATGATATTATGTATAAATCACTGTAACACAAGTAAATAATTTAAAACCGCTTTTTTGACCTTGATTTGTCTATGATTAGATATTTTTCGTTCTAAACTTAAACTACTATCAAAGATAGTACAATTGATTCGAATACCTTCTTGGTACTCGCATATTTGAGTACCGAAAATACCTACAATAAGTATTCGAATACATAAGTACTCAAATAAAGAATTCACTAAAAGTATTTGAATACCAAATCGGGTCGACAATCATGTAATGCTAAATTTAATTGTTAATTGTGGGAATTAGTACATAAAACCAGTGTCATTTTGTCTACTAATACTTATTGAACTATTATGTGTGTGGAACAATGCAAATTCACGTTTTACTAGTGTCAAAACTGTATTCGAGTCAATGCAAAATTAAGTATTCTCAATGCGAGTATCTGGACTCGAATACTGATTGGATTTGTTTAACAAATGCTAAAATACTCGAATACCAAAAATACCACTACAATTAAAATGCCAAAGTGGTTTAAGCCTGATTTATAACGAATAAAACATTATTTCAAATAGTTCACATCAAAAATTACATAAAATACAAATCATACAGTATTTTATTGTATAATACCGGTATAATACATAGCGATTGGGTATTATACGGTACGTTACTACTCTAATCCCGGCGACCTACATCGTTGGTACAGTCTGCCAGGCTCCGTGCCACTGGCTCGGTGATACGTCACGTGGAACACGAAGGTCGGATCCTCACCCGTCACGAAAAACTTTCGAATGACACGAATGTCAATTTTTGTATTGAAGTGTGTACAGTGCCCCTATCACTAAAGCTGACGTAGGCTTCCCATTGACAGTACAGAATAATAACACCTAGAACGATAGTTCTCTACAAAGCGCACTGTCAAAAGTGAGGCAACTAAAACAGCCAAAATGGCCCTGTTTTCAAATTTTTATTCTCCATAATATTACCTAATCATACCGAATAAGTTCAAAACAGTTAAAATTTTCCTATTATTAGATTTAAGTTACGATTAGGTAACGTATGAAGGATATAACTTAGTATTACTTGCCTCACTTTGCATACGAGGACACGGTTTCTAGGTGTTATTATTCTAAGGCTAGATTCGAAATTCTATTGTCATTCTATAGTTTTTCGTGCTAAGGGCACTGAAATGAGACCTTAGAATAACATAGCGAGATTTCAGTCAGGGTAGCTGGTACTTTTACATCATAACATAACTGCCTGTGGGGTCTTCCAAAAACCGACTTCAAAAAACCTACCTCTACAAGCAAGGAATAATATTCGTAATAATAAAAATACGTCTATTGAAGTCGGGTGGGGCTGGAGTACAAATTCCTTTTTTTTATTCTAAAAATTCTCTTTTTAGAGGTAGGTTTTTTGAAGTCGGTTTTTTGTTTTTTTTAAACAATTTTTTTTTTTATTTTTAGTGTAGGTACCTTGTAGGTAAGGTATATTATAATATGTAGTAAAATCGGCTCAGCCAAACGTAAGATAATCGCGGAGAATTATACATAAGGGTCAAACTGAGAACCTCCTTTTTTAAGTCGGTTAAAGAACCTACACTTAAGATATCCCTCATCCTACAAAAAAAATATTATCTTATTTAGTTCATAAACAAAGAAGTAATACGACCATTATCATCGAGGTAATTCACACAAAATCATACTATTTTCGTGCTTTTTTCAAGATTACTTGAAAAGTACTGAACCGATTTCCAAATTTTAAAAAATGGGACCAACTTGGGAGTGTACCTAATGTAATAAGGTTTGAATCATTTCAATCGGTTCAGCCGTCTTCGAGTAATCGGTGGACATACACAAAAAAAAACAAATATACAGATGAACATAGAACCTCTTCCTTTTTTGGAAGTCGGTTAAAAAGGATTTTCTACTGGAAACGCTTGCAATTTTTGGCTATTAAACTTAGTTACTTAACGTTTGCTTTTCAAATTCAATTCAATTCAATCTATTTGAAAGTCGACCCAAAAAGAGTCCTGAAATGATAGCCAAACATATTACTTGAAAAACAAACATTTTCCCAGAATGCAAGCAACTTACAAACGAGTGTTTCATAGGTTTGTTTAAAACTTTCAGCCAGCCCTGTCCCTCTGCTAACACAGGTATGTTTACCAACGAAATATAAATAGCAGGGCACGACGTCCAAATTTGACAGAAATAACAAGCGATTGACCACCGTATTACAATGGAATAGAGTTTAAACTAACGGTCTTCTGTGTCAACCCTTTGAAAAGTGGTTTGTTTGGGAAAATTGTCCCGGTAGTTTGCAGGAAGTTTGCAAAAGGTTTTGTTTGACTGTTTATTTGTTATGTCTACTTTTGTAAATGAGAAGGAAATGCATTTTGTTTTTTCGATTAAATATAGTACCTAGTTTACAGCTATGGTTTACTATGATTTGGAATAACTAATACTCGTTGAAAAGTAAATTACAGAAGCTTGAAGTAATGTAGGTGTTTATAGTGCAACGCGAAAGTTTAAAAGTGTATATAACTTGAAGTTTATTAATGAACTACCTACATAACGTTAAAAAGAAACTTAATTTTATGACCACAGTGGTCGAGTGGGTAGAATAGTATGCTGAGGATTCCAGAGCTATCTGGAGGTTCGATCCCATAACGAGCAGATTTACAGTTTTATTTACACCGATAATATGGTTGGGGTTACTTAAGCTAACGCTGTTTCTGATTTCCACGACAATCTATCTAGGTGCTTCAGTTGTTTATCTTAGCTTTGCAGCAGTGTAAAGGCAATATTCGAAAAGTCTTATAAAGCAACACTAACCTAATTGCAAAAAATCGACAAATGAAAGACATTACCAATTGAAAAACAATAAAAATATAACACGTCACTTCCTTTATTGTAGAAAGTACACAGAAACTGTAGAAGTTTAATTTTCACGAAATACGACACTTAACAATGGATGGCTTCAGAGTCAAAACAAACTGAAAGTGAAACCTAGCCGATATGCGAAATGATATACCGAGGGTTTAATATACTCGTAATCCAAACTTCCATACAAAGGTTAAGGCCAGCATCTCGATAGCAGTTAATTGGAAACATTTGATATTGATAAGTGTAGATACTACTAGGTACTTTATAAATAACAAACAAAGAACTCAATGGTGTAAAATAAATATTGTAAATTCGCTTCCAATGTTCTGGGCAACTCTCTTAAGCCGGTAGTACCCTCCGCCGCGAAACAATATCAGCGAAACTCCGCTCTCCGTCCGCTATGATTTGTCCGTTGAATGACATGTGAAACAGCCTGTTCTAATACATAGATTTAACTATGCTGCTATTTCTTTCACGCGCTATTTCGCCGTTTCCTACGCTACCGCGAAAATAATGAGGCGAAACTGCTACGTATTCATTCATTAATCGAATGACGAATAGTGGCCACCTCTGGTGTTAGAGTTTATCAAGCCGCCTGTAAGGCCTCTAACTTGGCTTAGCGACTGTTATCAGATGCCAACAGCCGGGACCGACGGTTTAACGTGCCCTCCGAAGCACGGAAGCGCTCAGTTGTAAAGCCACTTAACGGTCACCCATCCGACACCTGGCCGGACCGAGCGTTGCTTAACAAACGTGATCAAGTACGATCTGTCTGTCGAGTTCCGCCATGAGCGCTTGTAGCTACGTAGATGTGATGAGATGACTGATGTGATCGTATTCCGAGCCGATCGGCGAAATCGCACGAGAAAGAGACAGCATCATAGTTAAATCTAGGTGTTAGAACAGGCTGCACTGCTGTTTCGCTTGTTGTACAACGGACAAGTCATGTCGAAACTAGGTATCTGTGGTTTAGCTGGTATTGTTTTGTTGTACGATCTCATCTGTAACTGATTTGTAAGAGTGAAAAATTAATATACAATTGTAATAAAAATGTAAATCAAACCAAAAAATTTACTTGGTCTCAAAACTCACAAACTCGTTCGTGTTAATTATTTGATATTTTGATAATTCAAACTGTATGAAACATCAATATACTAACGAATATACTAACTAAGTTGAACATGCAGAATGTAATTTAACTAACTGCCAGTTAAACAAGTCCGCTCAATAAAACTGATTCCAATCTACTACCTCAAAGTTGCGATCAATTTCAGATAGCTCGAGACTGTATTATTACTGGATCTGTTTAATTTGCTACTTCTTCTTCTTCTTCTTCTTCTTATCGCATGACGAATAGTGGCCACCACCTGGTGTTAGAGTTTATCAAGCCACCTGTAAGACTTGGCTCAACGACTATTATCAGATGACAACAGCCGGGACCGATGGTTTAACGTGCCCTCCTAAGCACGGAAGCGTTCAGTTGTAATGCCACTTAACGGTCACCCATCCGACACCTGGCCGGACTGAACGTGATTAAGTACGATCAGTCTGTCGAGTTCCGCCATGAGCGCTTATATAGTAAGGAGCAGCTACGGAATCATATAGTCAAATAAAATAAAATACGGAATGCACTAGGAAACATTTATCGTTTTTACTCGATGCGAGATTTTTTCCGAGAAAATCCGTCGAAGAAAATCAGCTTTCAGTTATAGGCTACAGCTTATAGCCATACCGCTTTTGTCACGTTTACCACAACACAATCACCTAAATCAAAGCAAAAATTAAATTTTCTTCTTTTTCCAAAGCGGATTATCGGATCCTGATTCTAGTTATATTTTTTTTTTCAAAGTCAAAGTCAGTGTTTATTTGCAAAGAATTAAATATAATTTCAACCGCTATTCAGTTAAAACTTTAACATGCAAAATTTAACAATTTAGAAAATCTTTCAAGCTATAAGATAAGATAAGATAAGATAATGCTTTATTTTCAACACCACAGTAACATATAACAAAGAAATAACAATAAAACATAGTGTCAAAACATGGCGGTCTTATCGCTAAGAGCGATCTCTTCCAGACAACCTACGGTATAATAACATTGTTGTAGGTACTAGCCATTCACGTAGCTTTCTCGTCATTAGAGTTACAGGTCTGAGTTTAAATTGGTTGGGGATCTTGTTATATACTTTAACACACATGCAGTAACAACTCTTTTGACATGCAGATGTTCTTGGATGAAAATCCAAGACATGTTTATGACTGTCTCTAGTATTCCGAGAGTATATATATATATATCCTTGGATTCCGAGGGTATACCGGGTGTAACAAGACCCTCAACGAAGCCGAGGTCTACATATTCTGCCCATCATCAGGACCATTTCTGTTCAAAATTATTGCTGGGAAACGACTTTAATTTTTGGTGTTAAAAAAGCCTTGCATACATTACCACGCAATGTAACGCGTAAAAAAGACCGCGCCTGCGAGTGTATGCTACACAGCTGCGTGCGGCCGAGTTGAAAGGCAGCGTTTATGTGCGTGCTCATGAGATACATTGAGTGATGACGTTTTGAAGCCATTGTTTGTTACGAAATACATAAAATTTTGATAATGTTTCTGTAGACAAAAATTAGGAAATAACGAATAAAATAAGATTTCATAAAAATGTTGAAAAAAAAAATTTGACTTTGATCTTCAATAACATCGTAGCTATTGGTTTCTCAGGTATAGTCAAAAGACAAAAATGATCCTGATGATGGGCGTCGTTGAGTGTTTTGTTACACCCGTTATATTGAAGCAGGTCTTAAAGCCATTTGAATACCTACTTGATCGTCGTTTTAAATCGATAATTTTATCACTTTCTGTAAAGCGGGAAATACATTAGGTAGACGTGGGTCACGTACGCCGATCTGGACGCGTCCAATAATGTACTCTAGGTACGCATCAGAATACATACTTTTTGGTTGCGTCGCGTAACGTGGTAACATGACGCAAGGCGTGGAAACACGTGGATGTAGTTAGCTCTAAACGACTAGCCTCTATGTTATGTATGGGGACCGGCGCGCCCAGATCGGCGTACTTAGCCCACGATTGCCTAATGTAGTTCCCGCTTAAACATATTTATTAATAGGTATCTATCTATGGTATGTATCCATACCATTGGTCGTACGATGCGGGGTCCGTCCGTCCAGGTAAGAGCAATGTTTTAATATAATTCAGCCATCGCTCACACAGATCTGCTGCAATCAAATAAAAAGCCTGCCCGCGCACGCGCTGTGAAGGGTGCATTTCGATAAATCAATAGCAATCTTCTCTGTACTATTGACAACGTGTTTGTAAAATGTCATGATGATCAGGTCTGTACCCTTAGCACGAACAGCTATCGAAAAAAATAACGCGCGTAATATCATTCGATAGTGCAATTTAGTATGGAAAATTTGTACAACGCCATCTACCGCCGAATAGCGAAACTAAAATTTCTATAGATAATTCTCTATCGAGTAATTTTACGCACGTTTTTTTTCTCGATAGCTGTTCGCGCTAAGGGTACAGTAGTTAAGACGTGAAGGCATGACAAACAAACAAACAAACGGACTTTAGCATTTATACATAAAATTAGTAATATTAGTAAAGTAAGGGTATCATTACTAATATTATAAATGGATGGATGGATATGGAAAGCAAGTGGAGAAATTCGAATAATAATTTTTTGAACAATAATACTGATAGACTTATTTTCAGCGTTTACGTTACTTCCTCGTGTTTGATATTTGATGAGACTGTTGCGAGTTAAAACTAAAAAAAAACCGGCCAAGTGCGAGACGGACTCGCGCACGAAGGGTTCCGTACCAAAAAACGGCAAAAAAAAAAAAGAAAAACACGTTTGTTGTATGGGAGCCCTACTTATTTTTTTTTTTAGTATTTGTTGTTATAGCGGCAATAGAAATATATCATCTGTGAAAATTTCAACTGTCTAGCTATCATGGTTCATGAGATACAGCCTGGTGACAGACAGACAGACAGATGGACAGACGGACCCCGGAGTCTTAGTAATAGGGTCCCGTTTTTACCCTTTGGGTACGGAACCCTAAAAACCAACTAAACTATTTTCTACAGCTAAAATTTTTTTTTAAACGTTAACAGCTTCCTGTAAATCGTTATTAAGAAATTCACCTGCCCGAAGCTTACAGGTCGCGGTGACAAAGCGAAGTCGTTCCGAACATCGAAATACTTTTATTCGGGCTCGTTTGTCCCCGTGTAAGCACAGCCGTGGACCGCAGATGTTCCGGGACACTTTGAATAAACATTTGTATTAGAGAAATATTAGAAAAAATACAAGAAACAATCGACCCGTAGCACCTCAGACGGGACTCGAACTCACACCCTTGGCATTCCGGCCCAATGCACTGACCATTATGCTACCGAGTATTAGAAAAAGTATTAGGACTTTGCGGAACGGAACGCAACCGGTCTAGCTGTCAAATCTAAGCAGCTGATTTTAAAATTAATTTTAATTAACCAAATAGTGTTTTCCTTTAGTAATATTGTTTTTAAAGTGTTTATTAAAACTCAAATATTATAAGGAAGTGTTTTCAAACAATTCCATCGGGTAGTTTTTGAACTACCATAACGACCGAACTCACCTAGCCACCGCCAATGTTTTCGTGGTGAATCTTTCGTAGAAAAGGACAAATCTGTGGAATACTACGCACTAAACCGGGGAAGTACTTTTGTTCCTTAATTGTATTTATATTATTACAACATAGACTACAACACTAAGCCAATCAGACTGATATCAAACATTTTATTTTGCAAAGCAACGGAGGTACCTTCATAAAGAAACCTACGGCTTGTGTAGCATTTTATGTCATTTTAATGTAAATAAACTTTTGCACAACAAACAATTTGGTTTTACGAAAGGTCGTTCCACAACTGATGCTGGGGTTGCGCTTTTGAAGCATGTCTTTGAGGCTTGGGAGGGGTCTCAGAATGCCCTTGGCATTTTCTGCGACCTGTCCAAGGCTTTTGATTGCGTGGACCATTGCACGCTGCTGTTGAAGCTGAATCATTACGGTGTAAAAAATAATGCTCAAAAATGAATACTGTCGTATCTCAGTTCCAGGACTCAAACAGTTAATATCAATGGAATAAGTTCGTCAGGTTCTCATGTAAAAATGGGCGTTCCGCAAGGCTCCATTTTGGGCCCTTTCTTATTTTTAATATATATAAATGATTTACCCTTTTTTGCAGAAAAATTCTGTGATATTGTTTTGTTCGCAGATGATACTTCTTTAATATTCAAAGTTGACAGGAATAAAACTGATTTTGACGATGTGAACAAGGCACTCTCGCAGGTTCTTGCTTGGTTTAATGTTAATAATCTCCAGCTTAATGCTAAGAAAACAAAATGTGTTAAATTCGCTTTACCTAATGTACAGGCGAATCCAACTGAAATTGTTATCAATAATGAGAAATTAGATTTGCTCGATTCAACAGTTTTCTTGGGTGTTACTCTTGACAGTAAACTTCAATGGAATATGCATATCGCAGCTCTGGCTGGCAAGCTTAGCTCTGCTGCCTATGCCATTAGAAAAGTTGGACAGTTAACAGATGAAGAAACTGCCAGATGAGTGTATTTCAGTTATTTTCATAGCATTATGTCATACTGTATTCTTTTATGGGGGATAGCAGCCGATATAAATACTATTTTTGTTTTACAAAAACGAGCAATAAGAGCTATTTATCAACTAAGTTCTAGAACATCTCTTAGGGATAGATTCAAAGAGATTGGTATATTGACAGCAGCATCTCAATTTATATTAAACTGCATACTTTTCGTGCGTCGCAATATTAACTTATATACAAAACATAGTGATTGGCACAATCGGAATACCAGAAATAAAGACAAACTTGTAATGCCTCAGTATAGATTAGAAAAAGTCCGTGGTTCTTTCATAGGTCTTGGTATAAAGTTTTATAATAAAATTCCAAGTAATATTTTGGATTTACCATTTGAAAACTTTAAGTCTCATGTAAAAAATTGTCTTCTCAAAAAGGATACTATACCGTTAAAGATTATTTAATTGATAAAACAGCCTGGTCGTAGATTTTTCTATTCTATGTGAAAATTGAGGGAATTGTCCTACCTACTTAAAACTTATTGTAAGCTTTTTGACTCGACGACGCCTTAATGCGAGTAGCTTTAGTATGTCATGCTCACTTTAAACATTTCTGCGGTGGTGTCGTGTGGGGCGGGTCGTTACGTTCCCTCAAATATGGTTGAGCGAAGCGATGGCTGGTCCATGCGTCATGCTCGTGAACGGGTGCTGCCAGTGGGAATGGGTCTGCTTCTGTCTGCTTGTACTAAGGGCGTCGTATATTTATATATATTTTTTTTCTCTGTTTGATGTTATCAATATGTATGGCACTTCTTACTCAAAACATAAAACTAATAGGCAAGTAAACCTTGTTTTGATTTCTCTTTTTTTTTATTGCAATCATTTTGCTTTCTATAGTCAGTAGTTTTTGTAAGTAAAGGCCTATGAAAAGCTTTTGGATATTAGTTTTCAATTCAGCGCCTTAGGATGGGTAGCCTAAGTATGTCATGCTCTCTTTAATCATTTCTGCGGTGGTGTCGTGTGGGGCGGGTCGTTACGTTCCCTCAAATATGGTTGAGCGAAGCGATGGCTGGTCCACGCGTCATGCTCGTGAACGGGTGCTGCCAGTGGGAATGGGTCTGCTTCTGAGTACCTATCTTAACGCATATTGAATTGTAAGAATTGCGTTTTTTATTGTTATTTTTTATGTCTTGTCTCAAGTATTTTTTGGTAAATTTTGCCTACTTAGGTGCACTTTCGAGTAGCAGACATAGTGATTACTGATTTCTCAACTAGTTGAAAGTTATTTACTCTCACAATTACCTATCCGATATGTAGTAGGTATTTAATTTCAACCTACCTACCCATTGTGTACAAACTTTTGTTAATTATTGTGATGGAAAATGACCTCACTTTAAATGTGGAGCTCATTTTTCAATGTTGACGACTCTGTATGAAATATACAGGGAGAAAAAAGCAGCCCTTGACGAGTTTCTTGCCGGTTCTTCTCGTTACAAGGTCTCCCGCTCAGGGTTTGCGAACCGATGGCGTAGCTTCTTTGACATTCACAAGTGCTTGTAACAGCCTAGACTGAATAAATGATTTTTTTGATTTTTTTTTGATTTTGATTTTGAGTCGCTAGTGGGAGCGACGAAAAAAATGCCTCAAATCTGAAAATTCAGTAAAGATTTTTGTAGCTTGGATACACTTTTTCGTATTCATCCCGTGATCACGGCCACTGGTAAGGTGTCAAAATGTTAAAAATATTCTATATAATATATGTTAAAATATTCTGAAATAACACCGGAATTAATAATATAGGTATACGCGCGGTGCAGTTACTGATCCTCATTCTATCTAGTTATCCTTTTCTCACATCAATTTTACAAGTCCTTGTCACTCTATTTCTTTTTTATTCATTATTTCAAACGGTGGTGTTAGAAATTTAAAAGATCACTTTGCCGTTTTGAGTTTTGATTATTTAGTTTTGAGTTTGAGTTTTTACGTGGCAAAAGCACCCTTCTCGTGCTAGAGAGGTGAAAAGGAAATTTATCTTAGAAGGATGGGGTTATAAATAAAACATCCAAATATAATCAGCAGTAATATTTTAAATTGCTTTAGCGTTTTATTTTCAATTTGTAGCTTGATTTCAGGTCATAATAAAATTAGTAATATAAAGTTATATGTAACAATAAATACAGAAGTTGACTTTTCCTGCGCTTTCAATATCAGAATACAACAAGATCGAGTCGATACTTTCTACGTACTTTATAGTTATTTTAAATTTTAGGACAAAATGCTTTTCACTTGAAACGTGGATATCCCTAGAAAATATCCTAAGCATTATAATCTCATTGAATTCTATCGTGGCCACACGTATTGCAATTAATTTTATTAATAGCATCGCGTCAACGGTATATACGATGACAGTTTAATTAAGTCGTGTTACAAAATAACTGAAAATATGAGCATCAAAATATAATAATGCAAATAGAATAACGTGGCAGCTTTACTTGTCTTTTCAGAAAACATTAATATAATTCAAATTACATGAAAAACATAAAACAAATAACTTGGACGAAAGACGCAATAAAACCGAGTCAAATAATTTGATTTGAACCGTAACATGCGCTTCGTTCAAATATATTAAATTTTCCAACGAATTAGGCAGCTCGTTTAGGGTTCTTCATCTGTATGAAACCTTCAGAAAAAAAAATAAGATGTTTTTCAGAACAATTTATTTTATTCAATGTGCGTATGCGTTTTGGAACCGACTACAATAGTACATTATGAGACAAGTTAGCTTAGGTTGCTCATTGCTCACAAGTTTCATACGACGTTTTTCAACACATTTGCGAGGAAAAAACAATAGTAGATTATACAACAAGTGAAAAAAGAGGGAATTTAGTTCGAGGGACTAAGTTGGATCCCGAGAGCAGCGAAGGATTCTAGAGTTGAATCCCGAGCGTAGCGAGGGATTCAAAAGTAGAATCCTGAGCGAAGCGAGGGATACAAAGGACCGAGATGAAATTTTTTTTTTCACGAGTTGTGTACTCTACTTTTTACCATTGACTGCGAGAAAAAAAATAGCAGTACCTATAGTATTTATAGTTGTCCTTCAGCCATTTTTGATGTCCCCACTGTTGGGCACAGGCCTTCCTTATGGGTGGTAAGGAGGACGGGCCATAACCCACCACGCGGGCTCAATGCGGATTGGTGGATGTTAACGACTGCAAATGCAGCCGGGACCAACGGCTTAACGTGCCTTCTGAAGCACGGAGGAGCTCGAGATAATACATTTTTGGTCACCCATCCCATGACCGACCCTTGCGAACGTTGCTTAACTTCCGCAATCGCTGGACCAGGCGTTAAACCACTGCGCCACCGAGCTAACTAAGAAGGAAACTACATGATCAGTCTGGCATCAGTCCACTTCATCAGTTTGTATAGACTTTGAATTTTTACAGACTGAAGATCGTACCAGACTGATGGAATGGACTGATGCAAGACTGAACAACTAATCTCCCTCAAATATATAAAAAAGAACCCAAATATAAGACACTAAAAAGGACCTAATTGATTTAGCGGGATATTTTTTAGAAAAGAACCCAAAGATAAGACACTACAAAGAACCTAAATAAAATTGGCGGGATTATTTTTGTCATTTAATTGTAGAACTATATCTTTATCTATGGAATAGCTCCATACTTTCAGCACCTTTTATTTTTTTTGTACCTGATTCATACGATGCGCGCTTGTTCCAAATTCAAAATATTTTTATTCACTCGGTGAATAAAGACGCGTTTTATTCACTGTTATCAATGAATAAGACGCACTTTTTTGAGTGGCGATGGTAAAAAGTAATTTATCACACGGCAACAAATATGGCAAAAACAAAATATGATAATTATGGGAAAAGGCGCGCATGTTTTTTTTTTTGTTTTTTTTTTTCACACGCCCAACGCAAGAATATTTTGCGAACAAAGGGGTGAGGAGCATACAGCCTACTACTTATACTTCAAAATTATAATTTTAAGTGACAAAATGCAAATATTTTAATATTTTTTAACAAAATATTGTGAATTATGAATAATTTGATAATAATTTTATATTTATTTGACTTAATTAAGGACTTACACATTTGTTTATTCCAAAAATGTATATGAATTTTCAGCAGCATAAAACCTCTTTGTTGTCAAAAAAAAATAACTGTATTACCCGGCTAAATTGGGAAAGCTCTGTTTACTCGCATAGAACTTGTTGTAAGGTACTAATTTAACTTTGTAGGGTTAATTCTATTACGAACTAGTGTTTTATATATTATTGCACGCGTTTGTTATAGCTCGGTTTATGGCCCTAAAAGCGATGTATTAAGGCTCACATTACGAGCAAGTGTGTTGAAAATTATATTTCTAAATAGGGATCGGTTACATTATTTTATAAGTCAATAGAAGACTATCTTTTGTTTTTTTTAATTACCTAAAACTAGGTAGGTACCTACTTTGTTAAACTTGTTCGGTGTTATTACAAAAGATTGAAGTTGAAATTGAAATAATTCTTTATTTAAATAAGCTCACATAATAAGCGTTTTTAAATCGTCAATTCTTTTACCCTACTACCCATTATGACGTCTTTTAACTGACAAGAAAAATTGCGCAAAAAAACTTGCCAGCTTTATCAGATGGAACGATATTTACAAATTTAAATATTGTTTCCAGACAATATGTTAACATAGATTAACAAAAAAAATAACATTGTTTAGTTAACACATTTCATTATGAATCAATTTACAGGGTTCAAACTAAGTTCAATTTTTTTATGTAATTATACAGTCTAGGCTCTTACAAAAAAAAATCTATTCATACAATTCAATATGCGTTAAGATAGGTAGTCGGAACCAGACCATTCCCACTGGCAGCACCCGTTCACGAGCATGACGTGTGAACCAGCCATCGCTTCGCTCAACCATATATTTAAACACCTGATTTACTTAGACACTGTTTAAATGTGACGCTGTTACTTAGACAAAATTGTTTGAGAGAGCATCACACATTTAAACTGTGTCTAAGTTAAAAATGTGTTTAATTCATTAACGCCGGAGCGGTCGCTGGCGACCGACACACAATAGATTTTCTATTGTGTCTCATTTTCCGGGCGTTGAAGAGTTAAAAATCTTTTGTAATAACACCGGCTTTCTCTTTAACATTTGAAAGAAGCGAAAGAAGTGTGTAAGGATCGTAGCAGGTGGCGATCCATAGTCTCTGCCTACCCCCATGGGAAACTCTGCCTACCCCCATGGGAAACAGGCGTGAGTATGTATATGAGTATGTATGTATGTAAAATGTCCACAGTTTTTTCTTTAATTAAAACGGATCATCCATCTGCCGTGGCAATCTTTACCTTATTTGAGAATGCAGTACATAAAAACTGCATTATTTCTCAGTATTGTTTTCATTAAATTAACAAGATTTCTGGGATCCACCAGGAAACAGGAATAACGGAATAGAGTAAAAAACAAAAAAACCGACTTCAAAAAACCTGCCTCTAAAAAGCAAGAAATAATATACAAATCATTAGATACGCATTATCATTGTTATAATAAAACACGTCTATTAAAGTCGGGTGGGGCTGTACGTAAAAATATTGTCAATTAAACGCATTTAAATAAATAAAGCAAATTCATTGTTTTATTTTTTCTTTAGTAGTAAATAATATCATCTATGATTTTTTTCTACGCCTACGTGTTTTAGCACGCACGTTAAGTTGTATTTCTAACTACCCTCGTTGAAAGTAGTATTTTTACACCGGTTTTAATCTTTGCGTTCGTTGGTTTTGTAACATAATACTGCAAATCTGACTATTCGATGTCGTAACAATCGATGTTGCGAAATTCAAGGTGGTATACCGTCGATTTGATAACCTTTCGATGATTTAACCTGTCGATGCTGTGATCATTCAATGTCGAGACATTCGATGTGGCGTACCATCGCTTTGACGACCGATCGGCGTACCGTTTTCGCCGTCGCGGCGTTCGATATATCAAGTTTCGATATCAAGTAGGGAACCCCTGGAGTACATCTTCCTTTTTTTTATTCTAAAAGCCCCACCCGACTTCAATTGACGTGTTTTATTATAACAATGATAATGCGTATCTAATGATTTGTATATTATTTCTTGCTTTTTAGAGGCGGGTTTGTTTGAAGTCGGTTTTTTGTTTTTTAAACTATTTTTTTATTTTTTTTATTTTTAGTGAAGTACCTTATGTATTAGGTAGTGTAGGTATATTATTTAGGTAGAAAAATCGGCTCAGCCAAACGTGACATAATCGCGGAGAAACATACATACATACAAACTGAATACCTCCTTTTTTTGAAGTCGGTTAAAAAGACTACACAAAGGTATCCCTTCCCCAACAAAAAAAAATCATCTAATTCGGTTCATAAATAACAAAATTGTCAAGTTAGTTGATTTAATATAATAGTATTTTTAGGATTACTTGTAAACTACTGAACCGATTTGAAAAAAAAGAAAATCTCGCCATCGCCGCCCGTCCATCTCGCAAGAAAACTCAATCGAACAAAAAAAGAATCATCTAAATCGGTTCATAAATGTCGAAGATACGCGCGAACAACGATAAAAAAAAAACATACAATCGAATTGAGAACCTCCTCCTTTTGCTGAAGTCGGTTAAAAATAGTTGAAGTGTGTTTCTCTTTTAAAGCTTGTTCCATTTTTCACAGAAATTCTGCCAATATACCTTTGTAAAGGATGTACACGTCACAGATATTCACTGGTAAAAGCAGGGCATACATTTTGAAATCCTGTTTCTTCCTTTGTGTCCTATCAATTTGCGTCTCTAGTTTACCTTTATATTACTATTTTATTTAAGTACGCTATAATTGTGTAAGAACACAAACAAAAATACATTTAAAAGGGCGCATTTTTTTCTAGCAGCAAGTTGTTTACATGAAAAAAGTAACTATTTAGGTAAATACATAAAAATCTAGGAAGATAATAAAACTAAATGTTTAAAGGAAACACCGCATGGCATTAAGGCAGGCAAAGCATTTGGCAAATGGCGCCTTATCACTGAAAAAAATTCTTCCAGGCAACCTTAGGATGACCAAACTTTGCCGAAGTCGCCGGATGCTGATAGGAGTGATCGTCGTAGAGATGCCCCTCGAAATCAGCCATTTTTAATGTCCCCACTGCTATGGCACAGGCCTTCCTTATGGGTAGATAAGGAGGATGGGCCATAACTCACCACGCAGGCCCAATGCGGACTAGTGGGTGTTAACGACTGCAAGTGCAGCCGGGACCAACGGCTTAACGCGCCTTCCGAAGCACGGAAGGAACATGAGCTAATAAATTTTATTGATGTAATAACGCTGCAGTAGACGCCTAGATAGGTAAAGGTCGTGGGTTCGATCCTGAGTGGGTAAAGACAAGTTATTACCGACTTCAAAAGGAGGGAGGCATTATCGAAATTCTTCTTCTTCTTCTTCTTCTTCTTCTGTGCCTTTTCCCATTATTTGGGGTCGGCTCTCCTCGTTTTAAGGCGCCAAGATAGTCTGTCCTGGGTTGTACATTTATCTAACTGGGCCCGTTCCATATCTTTTGCAACGGTTGTCCACCACGTAGACTGTGGGCGGGCTCTGCCTTTTCTCCTATCTGGGATTGCTAAAGTTGCCCATTAATAAAATTGATTATCGAAATCAATAATCTATTTGCATATAGCTTGTCACTTTGAAGTTTTGCACACAAATAAAAAACATCACAGGTTAATAATATAAAAAGCTCAGTAAGCAAGTAGGTAATCACAATAATTTATATTGTAAATAAAAGGCACCAACGATTCCCGTTCATTACCATACACACGCGAGACGTAACTTCATTCGAATGATCGGCATAATTCATTCGATTAATTAAACCACCCCGCAGGCTCGCTACGTTTTTTATTCGGACAATTACATTTTATTCACGTAAATATTGTGCAATCACATTGTTTTTAATGCTTCAAGTTTAAGTTACTGTGATGCGATAAACATGGTGCATATAAACCTTAAATTTTAATAAAAAACACCAATTAAGATTACGTTTATATCCGTAAAAGTATTTTCAACACACTTGCTCGTAAAGTGAGCCTTAATACACCGTTTTTAGGGCCATAAACCGAGCTATAACAAACGCGTGCAATAATATATAAAACACTAGTTCGTAATAGAATTAACCCTACAAAGTTAAATTAGTACCTTACTGCAAGTTCTATGCGAGTAAACAGAGCATTCCCAATTTAGCCGGGTAATACAGTTATTTTTTTTTTGACAACAAAGAGGTTTTATGCTGCTGAAAATTCATATACATTTTTAGAATAAATAAATGTGTAAGTCCTTAATTAAGTCAAATAAATATATAATTATTCATAATTCACAATATTTTGTTATAAAATATTAAAATATTTGCATTTTGTCACTTAAAATTATAATTTTGAAGTATTAGTAGTAGGCAGTATGCTCCTCACCTTTTTGTTCACAAAAAATATTGCGTTAGCCTGTGAAAAAAAAAACAAAAAAAAAAACATGCGCGCCTTTTCCCATAATTATCATATTTTGTTTTTGCCATATTTGTTGCTTTGTGATATATTACTTTGTTTTTCCTCGCAAATGTGTTGAAAAACGTCGTATGAAACTCGTGAGCTCTTGCTTATTGCACACTCGGCTGAGTTACGCCCTCGCCTGCGGCTCGGGCTGCAACCCACAGCCTTGTGTGCATGCTTAACTTGACTCATGATAATGTTGATATTTTCCATGATTCTTTGCCTCGCTTCAAATCTAAGATACTGGAATCATTCGTGTGATATTTGGTCTAATTCCATGAGGTTGTATCTTTCTTTTGTATCTTTCTTTTAGTCTTAATATATACAATACATATATACATACATACGGAAACATTGTTAAACGGATATTGTGAATCTATGTTAGTATTAGATGCCTATTGTTTATTAACTCGTAAATAATTTGTTGACTGTGACTTACTCATATTTGAACGCTGTACACGCCTGTTATTGGCCTACACATCAGAAGTGAAGTTTGATTATTGTTTCAAAGTGTATGTTTCATTGTGTATGCTGTTGGTGTGTCTTAAATAAATAAAATAAAATAAAATAAAATGAGCAACCTAAGCTAACTTGTCTCATAATGTACTATTAATTACGCGCACAGGAATAATGAACAACCAGATTAAAAGTTTCGAACGAACAGAGTAAATTCCACTGAACAATGTGCTATGTACCTATTCCAAAGATTTTTTTATTTCAAAAATTCACTCCGAATTTTACACCGCATTGCCAAAACAGCTAGACCCCAGACCTGAAAATATTAAAAACATAATATTGACCCGAAAACTTCTCAAAAAGTTTCCCGCTTCCGTTATAGAACGATTTTAATATAAACCGGAAATCCAATCCCAGTCGTGTGTGGAGAACCATCTTAAATGTCGGAATTGCCAAAAAGAAAACACGGGGATGACCACTGATACTTCCTTGTTTGTTTATTAAATTAAGGGAATTGAGGGAATGATCGATTTTGGGTTTTTTTCTTCTAGGAACAGATTTGATTTGAAAAAAACCATTTGATTTCAGATAGTGTCCATACTATATATTTAATTTCAATCCAACTACAATCCAATTCCTATTTGTTGTTATGTCACGTCACTATAATGTTATGTCACATTATGTGACATAACATATTTACTCACATATAAATATGTTATGTCACTATAATGTAATTGGAGAGGCTGATATTCGAGAGAACTCTTCAATACCTAGCTATCTCATGTTTGGGCTTACCTATTTCTTTCATCTATCTACTATGCGCGCCAAATAAGAATAGTACTGTCAAACGGCAATTTTGATCTTTTTTCCTTTTCTTGCACATGCTACACCCCTAAAGTGGAAGTGAAACGCAAACAAAAATGGTAATTTTGACAGTCCTATTCTTATTTGGCTCGCATAGTATATGAATGAACTTTTAAGTAGTTATTAATTTCAGGGCAGTTGATAGGAAAGCGTATGCCAAGAGCCACTTAATAAAATACATTCACTTCATAATTCCTATAAAATTAGCTAAAAGCTAATTTTGCTTTCTTGTAAGTGAGCGCTAGATAAGCTATGGAGGTTATAAAGTACGGCTACACTCACTACACGCCCTGAATAATGCAGCCGCTTGCCTGTGAGCCAGCACTTTTAGCGCTTTTATGCTGCATTCCTACACCAGAAATTATGAATGCTTTGAAACCGCGGCGGCGATAAAGATTTGAACCTTCATTCTTTTCTTTGTTTTGGCAGGTCTAAAAATAACCGAAAACATAATAGGACTAACTTCCGCCTTTGAGTTTCCGTGTGTTTCAACTAACTTTGAAAATTAAATACAGTCCATGCCACTTCGGATCAGATCGTTTCGGAGATTGCCTCCTACATCCAAGCTTATCTTTACCACTTTAATAATATAATATTGTAGTTTTTTTTTTATAAATAATGACATTGAATTATCATGTGGCGAAATTGGCGAAAAGCACTATCATTTTCAGTAAAGGTTTCAGATCAGATTTCAATTTTTACACTTTACCTACATGTTTTTAAAATTCTAATATCTTTGCTTACATGGAGTTTTAGCTTTTTTACCGAGCTAGCGCGAAGCGTAAGCGATATGTCTTCGCTTCAGCTTGAGCAATAAAACAGGTTCGATAATTTATAATACTGGGTCATTTTGTATTCGCCATCCAAATTTTGAGGAAGTGTTCAGTCCATGAAACTGAACAACTTTCTCTAAGGAACACATGGCCAAATATTTAAAAAAAACGACTATCCATACATCAAAGAGATCACGTGATCAATTTAGTATGAGATAACCAAAATTTTGTGGCGAAATTCGACACGTCATGTTTCTTAGAGAAAGTTGTTTAGTTTCATGGACTGGACACATCCTTGAAATTTGGATGGTAAGTTCAAAATGACCCGATATATTTTGTCAAGGCATGAACGATTAATATCGCGTGATATAGCATTTTATCGACACTCAACTGTCAAACTCCTTTTTCTTTTTGACAGTTAAACGTGATAAAACGCTTTATCACGTCACGCGATATACATCGGTCATGCTAGGCTGGTTTTCGAAATTTTTCAAAATGGTGGTGATATGTTGAAGCATACATAACAGCTCACAGAGCCACTAGTTTATGTTTTGTTCAAAAGAGTTAGGATACAGTTTTTTTTACACCAACATTAATGTTTATCACCGACCTATTATAGCACAGGATGTACAATTGTTAAAAAATCTAATTTCAAGTAACACGTCTACCGTTTTAATTATAAATTGTTAAAAAGCAATAAAGGGAAAGAGGGTTGACAAAGTACAATAAGCCTCAAAAGTTACTAAGCACTTAAGGAGCCGTACAACGTCATCGGGCACTCGATTATGAGATCACCATGATCGCTAAAACTTATCTCGATAAATAAACGTAAAGTGAGGAGTGACTTTCCAATCATCAGATCACACCCCGTTTAATCCTGGGCGCAGAACCAAAGCTTCAAAGTTACTGCTTTGTTTGTATGAAAATAGGCCTGTGATTCTATATTTTTGCTCACGACTGTAGTTCATTAGTAATCAATTAAAACATTAAAACAATGTTTTCCATTTCGATATTTTTATTATGTTAATTTCTTCCATAGTTATAAGCCTCCTTAAATACAATGTCACATCTATTCTTGCGTTCCAATTACTAAACTGACTATTTGCCTAATTATTATCTTATTGGTACTAAAATGTATAGCTACTTTTAAATCCGACTGTACTTTTGTTTTGCAGAGCAAAGTTCAAGTAATTTACGTTTATTTCGCAACCTTAGTAATAAAGCACAAATAATTGTAAACAAATTACCTATCTTTGATAAAATTATTAACTCGATACAATTTCGCATTGGAAAGTTAAAATCTCAATCAAATAATTTACTAAATCGATTTATCATCGGGGTTGCCAGTTCGTCTGTCAATTTGCTCTGTCGCGTCGCGCCAATTTAACCTATTATCGGGCAATATTACAGACTAAAGAAGCTTCAAGTTCACCAATTTCAGATTTACTTAGAGATTTTTTTTAAGAAATTAAAAAGAGATATCCCAAAATGTATGGTGTCAAACGACCCTTAATAACGCTAACGCACTGCGTTGAAATAACGCTCTGTGTTTGGTTCGATTGTTTTACACTAAACTTACTAAGAGCAAATGGTTTTACGTTACGTGTGATGTGATTGGTTCGTGGGACGCTGTGCGTCCGCGGCCACTGTGAGTCCTCATAGCAATGTTTATGAATACGGGTGTTAATCATGTATTATTAAATTCATTGCATTTTTCTCAGAATCATTCATTGAATCATAAACTTTTTCTAGATTTTTTGAGATGGTGTACATAGACGACTAGACGTTGCCCAGATCGGGACAACCTTTGGTAAATTGGTTTTTGGCCCGATATTAATGTGATTAGGGATTTAACTGCAAAATCTTTTGATAGATAAAATCTGTGCTTCGAAAATAAATGAGAGACTATTTAGTTTTTAGACGCATTAGCATTGTAAAAAGTTTTATGATTCGCTTTGTAAATTTTAAGAGCTCTTTTAGGGCCTCTGTAACCGAAAGCGATTTCTAAAATGGGACTGGTAACTTTTAGTAAATGCTTTTAAAATAGTCTAATTTACGAGTATATGGCATAAAGTTTTCCAATGATCTTTTCTATTTCATTGTATAAAATATAGCCAGTAGACCTCAAACTTTATAGATCATCCTTTGAAACTGTATTTTTGTAAGACTATCGAAGGTAGCTTAGAATTTTCATAGGTGAACTACCATTTACATCATCATTATGAGGCTCACCGCTCACGACACCCACTACTGGACAAGAACCTCCCCAAGGATCTCCACGACGCTCGGTCCTGCTTGGCCCGCATCCATCGGCTTCCCGCGCCCTTCACCCTCACGTCGGTCCACCTTGTTGGGGGCCTACTCACGGAGCCGAGTCCGGTGCGCGATCGACACTCCAGCCCCCCTGGCATATCCACCGAAACAAGATATATATTGCGTGATATAGCGTTTTATTGACACATAACTAATATACATAACCGCGCTAGTATCCGTTAAAAGTGTTTTATTTCATGTCTAGTGAGCGCGTAAGCTTGAGAAGTGAATATGACACATAACTGTCAAAATCCATTGCCTTTTGACAGTTAAACGTGGTAAATCGCTATAATCATATGGCGTTTCGGGCCTATCCGTCTGATTGGCCATCAGTTCGTCTCACTACGTGTCCCGCCCACTTCTAATTCGGCGATTTAAATAAATAATCTATTTCCAATAAATCTGTCTGAATTTTAAGATTACTTACATTAAATTTATTTTTATTTATTTAATTAAATTACATCAATAATGTGGAGCTCGGTGGCGCAGTAGTTTAGCGCCTGGCCCAGCGATTACGGATGTTAAGCAACGTTCGCAAGGATCGGTCATGGGATGGGTGACCAAAAATTTATTATCTCGAACTCCTCCGTGCTTCGGAAGGCACGTTAAGCCGTTGGTCCCGGCTGCATTTGCAGTCGTTAACACCCACCAATCCGCATTGGGCACGCGTGGTGGGCTATGGCCCATCCTCCGTACCACCCATAAGGAAAGCCTGTGCCCCAGCAGTGGGGACTTAAAAAAAATGGCTGATGGACATCAATAATATGAAATTGCTTATGAAATTACTTAAAACAGTGTCACAATAACCTATTTATACTGTCTGCATTAATCATCTTGTACAATATTTGAGGTTAAGCTTGAATTCATTACGTAAAATTTGCTTACGAATAGTGCTTTTTCTTCTCTCTACAACCTAAATGAAACAACTTTTAGAATAAAATTATACGCGACGATTAGATAACCTTTTCAGTTGTTAAAGTCGGTTAAAAATACAGTCCCTATTTATCTCCTTAAGGGGCCATAATAGGAAAACATGGTTTGCGCGGGCCATATTTTTATATAGAAAACGTAAAATTGTAGCTACAAAAAAAAACATACGACAAGCTAAAGAGATTATCTAGTACCTACAAGTATTAAATTGCGTATAAACCTCACAGATGATTGTAATAAAATCGGAATATCATCAAAAGCGCTTGTCGCGGGCCATATTTTTGGCGTAAATAATAGCGGAAACGTATTGAATTCTACATCAAAATACACTTTAACGTACTGAGCAGTTGCTCCAATACCTTGTTTTTAAGAAAGATAATTGTGCTAAAGATTATGATGAAAAAACAACGAAAAACATCGAAAAAGTGCAGAAGTGAGGTTATTTTCCATACTCTTTACTCATAAAGAAAAAGACAGAGACAAGTGATTTCGCGTAACGGAGCCTTAATTATAACTTTATTCCCGTTAATTCGAGTACCCAAGACAGATAATGTTGCGTTGTAATTAACCAACAAAATTAAGTATTATAAATAACCTGAAAACACCCCACAGACCAGGTCTATTGGATACAGATCCATTAATTAAGTCCAAACAGACTGGTCACACAGGTAGAGGCATCAGTGACAGCGATTTAAAACAAATGTTTAAAGTTCGCTTATGATAAGTGCTCAAATACAGTCCAGTCATCCGTAGATCACCTTAGCTATGTCAAAACCGGCAAAATAAGTTTAAAAAAGTTTTAAATCGAATCGATATGGACAGATAAGTCTTCGTGGTTTGTATGGAAGCCATGTCTTTATAAGTAAGTATATTAAGGCGAGGCCAGTTCACGAAATTTACTCTTTCACTATGTTTTTAGAATAAGGTTGAATATTGCATAACTTTAATTGACGCTTCGTCAGAAATTTGTCGAATTTTAGTACATTTTTATTGATTTCTGAAATACTGGATCATTAATTAAAAATGTACTCGGTTATTGTGTTGATCGATAAAAAAGCTATCCTTTTTGCATAAAAAATCATATCACTGTCGTTGAAAATTACGAAATCTGACGATTTGAAATTTAGTTTTATAAGTTTTATGGTGTTATTCAGGATTTTTTTACAGAGTTACCATGCCATTTTTCAATATTCTGTTCGGTTAATTTGCTCCTTTGTTTCTTTTTCAGTCTACAGTAATTTTTGTAAAGTAGAATTTTACATCAGTTCTTCACATTGGAAGTTCAAAAATCAGACTTTTCATCAGATCGTGAACTGGCCTCGCCTTAAGATGGCTTTATACACTATTTCATTCAATTTAAAGCTTGCAAATCGCGTATCATTGACTAACACAACTTTGATGAAAGAAGAGAAACAGTTTTGTGAAATCTGTTAAATTTCACATGTTTGGCCCAAAGATTAAGTTGGCTTGATTCTGACTGACTGCATTGAAAGTTGTTATCACTAAAAAATGTTGCTGTCTTTGCTTCTATATGACTCCATTGTTCACATTACACACACTTTTGTACTTTTGGCATAAGTTCATAATAGTTTTGCGTTGAACTATTGCATAAACTTGGTTCCAATTAAGAGCGCTGCACCCGAGATACAGTTTTCACTAGTTTGGGTGCAGATGTCATTTTATAGTTACTAAGATGTATAGTTTGATATGTAAATGTTTTATAAATTGTAATGTTTTTTGTTGCTAATAAACTTATTTATTTATTGTCAAAAGTTTCCCCGCTATCAGTGAAGCCACAGCCTATTTATAGAACAACGTAAACATTAATTACTGTGTTATTGATTTGATTACAACCGAAAAGACTCGGCTGTAGCCTTAATGGACTCTTCACTCGATAACATTTATTCGATTACATCGGATCATTTCGCTCAGACTCAATCGCTTGGGATGAAATGCAAACTTCTAACTCAAATAAGTTTAAAACCAGACACAATAGGTATGTACCTAAATCAGAATACTCCAGGGGCTTCGTCTAGGCTAATTTTTTGGGTTACTAGTCAGCAGAATTCGCTATGTGTTAGTGTCTCATACACATAATATTTTTCACTCCTCTTGCTCAAAAAGTGCGTCATTGTAACGTACAAGAGTCGAGATAAAATAGCATAATAAGCCCTAGGGGATAAAGATTTTTCTTTTTTAATGTTTGTCTATTACCAATGAGCGTACTAAAACGAAAAAGTCTTTATTCATAATCACGAATAAAAACTCGCTCGACTTAATACTGGGGGTCTATTACGAAAAGTTTAATGCGATACACGCGGCTGCGTCCGTGCTTCGTTCTGATTGATTCCTATTACATAGCACTTGCGTATGCGAGATTGCAAAGTGATTACGTAAATTTGACAGTTTCTCTCTAGTGGATCCGTCATTATTCGTTCAATAGACTATGGACTACGATAGCTACATTGAAAATATTTGTAATAACTATAACCGACGAACTGCGGACGACTATCGTGACCAAGTTTCGTAATAGGCCCCCAGTTTCTCATTCTTATTTTTGAAAATGGAACTAAAAGCATCTCTTCGGTGAAATCATAGACTTATTTATACTCTGTGTACAGAGTGAATCGTAGAATGCGTGTTTGTGTTGTTTAGCTGCTACAGCAGAAATTAAAAAAAGGTACCATGGCGCGAAATCTTTAGATTTTTTTATAATTACAAACTGATTGAATTGTGTCACTGTAATAGGAAAGAAATAATTTTAATCTTCTGCCGTCAAGCACAAATCTTTTATTTAAATATTGTACAAAAAGTTTATGAAGTGGAGGATAGAAAAACGAGTGGATTCGTTTACGGAAGTAAGTAGGTATAAACTATTTAATATTGTATTTTATTTTCTCGCAATCGTAGTGAAAAGTATAGTGTAACACACGACGCTAAAACCCATTGTAACTCGGTTTCTATTTATTCCCTCGCTAAAGCTCGGGAATAAAAATACCTCGTATGCAATGGGTAATTTTAGCGTCTTGTATAACAATCTACTATAGGGTCTTGTTGTCATTTTTCTACTCAAGACTATTTGAAGAAAATGTCCAATTTCTTTGGAAGAGCTTTGAGGGTTCAAAATAATATAATATAATAATAAATAAATAAATCTTAATTAATTTCTTCTCTCACATACATGATAATTACTTAAACATTCAACTAAGTATAAAGCTTATTCTATGAACCATAATGATGGTAGTCTATGTGAGAGACTGGCCTCTGTGCTAGGAGAACCTGTGTGACGGATAACCAGTCTCTCCACAACCGGGGGTGGAATCAGGTAAGAGGTTATTTTTAAGTTATTAATAATTTTTTAGATGTGGTAGGTGATATTAAACACTAGAAGCAATCAAGATTATAAAACAGTAATTACTAAAAAACATTGTTTTTGAAAAAAAGAATTTAAAGAAAAAGACTAATTAAGGGGACTGTGTTATGTATGTGTTAAAATGGTGCTAATGGCTTTCTTTCCTCCTTGTATAACATTTTTTTAGTAGCTTGCTGCATTATTCATTGAACGTGCTGTGTAGTTTTGAAAGGGTGAAATATTTTTGTAATTTTTCGACACTATCTCTTTGAAGAAAATTATTAAGTTTTATTGGTAGAACACTCTTTTAAAACAGTGCTAATGATTGCCTTTCCACCTTGTATAACAGAACTCTTTCTCAGGTAATCGGATAGAGCAGGCTCCCGACATTATCCGGGCAGTAACTTTCTGCATTATTCATGCGCCCGCGTTGTCTGAACTTACCGACACGAAATTTGCTTGTAGAGGAGGAGGGAGGTCGTGTTGTCGATAAAAAAAGTTGTCAGTGTAAGTATTTCTTCCAAAAACATTGGTGGGTATTATTAATTTACAATATGTTGTTTTCCAGCTAGCATGATCAAGTCAGGCGTCGTGTCGATTAGGTTTAATAAAACGGAGAAATATCTGTACAAAATAAACTTTAAGTACTTAATGTACTATATTTGTGTGCAAACTTTTGTTAATTATTGTGATGGAAAATGACCTCGCCTTAAATGTGGAGCTCATTTTTCAATGCTGACGACTCTGTATGACATATACAGGGAGAAAAAAGCAGCCCTTGACGAGTTTCTTGCCGGTTCTTCTCGTTACAAGGTCTCCCGCTCAGGGTTTGCAAACCGATGGCGTAGCTTCTTTGACATCACAAGTGCTTGTAACAGCTTAGACTGAATAAATTATTTTGAATTTTATGTTATGTTGTCTCTATGGCAAATTCTGAAAAAAACAATTTTTTCTAAGTTTCTTAATCTTTTTACGACGACATTGATTTGTAAATGCTTGGTTAATATATTATGAATAGCAAAGACGTGTAATAATAAGACATAATTATCTATCGATATTGGAAACATGTCGAATAGAAACAGTTAACATCTCTAAAAAGAACAGCCGGGCTTGCATATGGGACTCGGTGTTCTTACAAGCTATTTGAATTTTAGCTCCTAATCGAATTTATATAGAGTTTGTATTCCTTCGCTTATTAGCTCTCAAGGAATCAAACTATCGCCGTAGACCGTTAAGAAATCAGTACCATTTGTGCTTGTTTGATTTAGGGATGCTTTATATCCCCTAATCTCCCCCCCCCCCCCTTCGATACGCCGATGAGGTAAATGTAATGCTTTTTCTGCAACTTTATTGCATGGAAATTTGTAACCAATAAAATTGGCTATGTTCTTTTCCAAGGTTTAATCTATGTATCTTTAAACCCAAATTCATGAAAATTGTTTCAGCTGTTGAGATCTTAGATCAGATACTTATTTTTTCTTTATAAATGGTAAAAATATTATTCTTTTCTAACAAACTTACAGAAACCATCATGAATTTTAATGCCTTAAAGGAAAGACCTACTAGATATACAATAAAGTTTGAATCTGTAGGCAAATTTAAGGTTTTCTGTGAAAAAAATTGGTATAATATAAGCAGTTTTCCTTCATTAATATTTCTGTTAAAATAATAATCAAGATTTACACTTTTATAGAAAAAACTTTAAAACTAATAAATATAATAACTATATTATTATATTTATAAAAAGGCTACAAAAAAGTACTAAATATTCTTTTTCTTCCTTGTTTTTGATAAAATAATATACTTTATACTCATCCATTGTGCTGTACTAAAACCTTCTTTAATTTTTTTTGTGGAAAACCTTTGTTATGCAAGTACTTTAATTTAAGTAAGTGCCTAACTAGTAAGCAAATTCTGTTAGTATTTTTGGAACACCTCTGTGATGTACAAGTATCAATCCTACCTATCCAATCAAAGTAGTAACAGTGGTAAAATTTAACCTTTTACTAATATGAATGAAAAAAAAAATAAGTACACTGCGTAGGTTCATGTAATTTTCATAAAACGTTTAACGTAGGGCTACGGCTCAGAAGCACTTAATTACACAAAATGATTAAAACATAGGGAGTGGTAAATGAAAGCCCGAACGCGGAGGGTGATATTTTAAGAAAATATGAAGGGTGGGTGTCAAAAGACTTGAATTAAAATTAGGGCGGTCTCCGCTGAATGGCGGCAGGGCGCTGTTAAGATCTTAGGGCGGGTACGCGGGCGGGCGGAACGCTGGGCTGTGATGAACTTTATTAGTCAAAGTAGTTGATGCTGGAGGTAATGGTTTAAAACTGAAAATTAGTGACAGTATCTTAAATGTTAAGTAATGTTAAGGTCTTCATTTTAGTGGGTATATAAAATGTTAAGACTAAAACACCATAGCTTCGCGTGACACTGACACCTCGGTGTAGCTCATGGTACGAAATAAAACAATTCAGTTTGTAAACCTAAACTGATATACATATACATACATTAACTGTCTTTTAATTTGCGCCCTTACCCTCATTTAATTTCTCTCACCCAAGGTTTCCTGAAAGAGATTGCAATTTAGCAATAAGGCCGCCTTTTGCATGTTTCTTTTTGTCATTTTTGTTTTATTCTGTTTTTGTTTTTGTCGTGTGCAATAAAGCTATTTTATTTATTATTATTATTGCATCTCGGCTGGAAATTCTCGGGACGAAGCCCGGTCTCTTTGCCAGGCTTGCGTGGGGACATGGGAGGACCCATGTCACGTAGAGGCCCTTTGAGACTGGTTTAATATAATGTGAAGTGTGTGATGCACATGCCGGGATCCGCTCGATCCCCACTACACGCAAAAGTGCGCAGACGGAAGCGGACCCCGGCAGGTGAGTGTGAGAATACATTAAAAATAACTAAAAAGGCGGTGAAAGGATAGTGGATTGGAATTCTGGGCTATGGGGTG
Organism: Agriphila straminella; assembly: GCA_950108535.1. Classification (NCBI taxonomy): domain Eukaryota; kingdom Metazoa; phylum Arthropoda; class Insecta; order Lepidoptera; family Crambidae; genus Agriphila; species Agriphila straminella. The sequence continues at coordinate 14,680,188 of OX467323.1, read as the reverse complement.
AGATAACAGACTTCCGCCTTTTGCTACATCTCACAAATTCATGCTTACAATTCACCCTCCCTCAGTGTAAGTCAAGACTCGGTCATCACTCTCCACTGTATCGAATGTGTCATGCATATAACTCCATCAGATTCGATTTCGATATCTTTAATGGTTCTGTGGCCTCCGCAAAGAAGGCCTTAAAAGACATTTACTTATAAAAAGACTTTTATTTTTGTAATTCAACAAATTCTAATTTGTAATGTTAACTTTTTATTGTTTAAAATTATGGTTTAAACTATATAATTAAAGTTATGTAATTGAAATTATAATAGTTATAAAATGTTCTTCTTGAGCCGGAAGTAGTCCGTGTTTATTAAAATATTTTACTTACGCATGTTGTGCTTACATCTAGTAGGTTTAAATGTAGTGTAGTAAGTCATAAATGTTTTTTCAAAAGCTTATGTGATCATTGTAAACCAGTTTTGTGAGCCTAATAAAAAAACAAAAAAAAAATAAAAAAAAAAAAAAGAATGTGCGTGTAGGTAGGGACTGCACCGTCAGTGAAAGGCAAAACTCAACAATATGCATTAAATAATACAGACGATACTTGTTGATTAATCAATATGACATGCTAGTATGACCACTAATGAACAATAAAACAAATAGACATTTTGTAGACAATTTAATGTAGGTAATAATACTTTTTTGTGAGATGGAATATTTATTGCATACTCACCTTCAGACTGGCTCAAAATTAAGATTAACTGTAGCAACGACCTAATCATAACCACTTTATACAAAACCACATTCAAAGTCTGCAAAAGCTATTAAAAACACAGCGGCCTCCTAACTTTTAACCGAAAGCTGGACGAACAAATCTGCGAACTGTCATAAATTTAACTGCCGTCTGCTCAACTCGTGACCAAACTAATACAAATTGAGAAATTCATCTGTTGAAAAACTCTTTTTTGGCAAATCCAGACGTACGTAATCTGTAGTAATAGATAGTGCTTGGCCTTCACCTAACCTGATGTTAATTGATGATAAGGCCGAAGGTGGAAGCGCACTACACCAGGAATCCTCATCACTGAGGAACAGGCTATCTTACCTCTAACTGCCGGAACACAACAAATTGTTGTTACGACAGACTTAAGTAAGATGGTGGTAGCTAGCCAGGCGGACTTAAAATAAGCCCTACCACTAACCAAACCAAGTACAAATTTTATTGTACTCCCCCTGGGAATCAAACCCGGGACCATTGCGTCTTCCACGGGGAACGCTCGCGAAGCTGCGCTTCCGCGTCCAATATTACATATTACAGGATTCGCGTTACATTGCACGTTACAGTTACCACCAGTTATTTTCGGATGAGTTAATCTAACCTATTATTTTTATCTTAGATTATATTATTATATGTCCCGATAGTTTGACGTATTAAACAAAACAGGCCAACTTTTTTAAGTTGTTGTGCATTTTTAGCATCATCGCGTTCAAGTAATAAAAATTATGGCCGAGTCACACTACGTACTGACAATAGAATAAAATAACGAAATACTAATAAAAATCGTAAAGATATTAAACTTTTAGAGTAGCTTGTATACCTCTTGGTTTTATATATTGCATATTATTTATTTTATGACCTTTCAAAGTTGGGTGGGCAAGTCCATTTAAAAAGTATAAAATTTATTAAAATAAATGATGCCTTTAATTAGTCCGTAAAATGTATAGCAAATTTGTCTAAGAAACTATTTTGATAAACACAATATTTAATATAGCTGCCAAACAAATTTCCTACGCGTTGCATACAAACTACTTATTCGTGACGTCATAACTAGGAAGCCATTAGTATGAAGCGTTTTCGGGCGAGTCCATTTGTGTGCATTTCACACTGTGATATCTCGGGCAGTTTTCATGCTAGCGAATTAATTCTTTTACCAATGTTTCTTTTTTTGAGAGGTAATTTATGTTACATAAAATAAAAAAAAATAGTCATCATGCCCATTTGTGCGTGTTTTGGTCACCCAACTGTTAGGTGATATTTTTTTCGACGCTTTCGTGCTTTGACTGTCTATTAAGACATATAAATAATCTAAGATTTCTATATGTTTCATCGTAGTGCCATCAAAAGTGTCATCGGTAAGACTAAAATGTCTCACAATATCCAACATACCTAAGGCCGAGCTCATAAGATTCTCTCCCAGCAGATGACGCTCGAGAAACGCGCGTTTGCATCAATTTACCTGCGAATTAACGGCGACAGGCGGAGTTAATTAAGGCTCCTTTATTATAATCACAGGGGACGACCCTTTCCTTCGCCGACACTTGAATATTTTCAAGACATTATGGATATCACCTTCGGCTACGAAAAATTCTTATAGACTTACGTCAGATTGCTGGTGACTTAATTTCTTCTTATATATAAATTAGTTTGATACCTACCATACTTAATGAGGAGCTCGGTGGCGCAGTAGTTTAGCGCCTGGCCCAGCGATTGCGGAAGTTAAGCAACGTTCGCAAGGGTCGGTCATAGGATGGGTGACCAAAAATTTATTATCTCGAGCTCCTCCGTGCTTCGGAAGGCACGTTAAGCCGTTGGTACCGGCTGCATTTGCAGTCGTTAACACCCACCAATCCGCATTGGGCCCGCGTGGTGGGTTATGGCCCATCCTCCTTACCACCCATAAGGAAGGCCTATGCCCCAGCAGTGGGGACATCAAAAATGGCTGATGGACATACTTAATTAAAGCTTTATGTGAAGATTCCTGGCATGACAACGGAGGATTTCCTTAATTTTTTTGTGGTACATATTCATGAAAAAATGTACTTTAATGTACTTTTGAACAAAACAAATGTACTCTTCTAGTTTCGAAGTTCCGGCATACATGCCTAAAGTGGTTGACTTCTTCAAATGTCCCTCTCTTCCACATTGCTATGCCTGTCAAGGTGCATGCGATAATTAGTTACTTTAAGATCTAGTAGTTAAGTCGCATGTAGTGCAAATGTATAAATAAAGAAATGCCTAACTAGATGAAGCATACGCTTATAATATTATGAATTCGAATCACAATGTCAATAATTTTCGAGCTATCACCACATATTTATTAAATTATAGTTGTTGAATTTTATCTAAAAGCTTAATCTATTAATGTACCTTTTGAAAGACTCATTTCAGTTAAACCCTAACAGTAATTCATTTACTTCCAGTTAAGTTAAACTCGAAAAGCTTTCAAATAATATACCATTCAAGTGCTGTAATCGAGCATTTGTCCAAAAGGGTTAACTTTTGTGGCTAGCCGATGAAAAAAGCCACTCTGAAGGGTCCAGACTCCAGTGTATTTGTACTTGATTCTCGAAATCGAAACACCGAACCGTTCACAAGAGGATTTCGGGCGCGTGATTCGATTAGTGCCCGTTCGAGTGAGGATCGCTAATGGTTTCAATGGTCAGACCCTGTTGGCACCCGGTTTCATTGCTGAGAAAATGCGAGAAGCGATTCGGGAGATATTTGGAGACCTTTCTGAGGTGAAGATTGTCTTCAACACTGTTCTATTAACTTTTTTAAAAGAAAGAAAGAAAATACATTTATTTCGAAATCACACAACGATACTTAACATTACAAAGACAGTACAAAGAACTAAACACAAGACAAGGGCAATAACAAACATTGTGCATCGTTGCGTGATGTCAAAACTGTACTCAGCTCAGTTACCAGCATACCTGTATTAACCTGTACTCGTAGAATTTAATTAACTCTAATACCAGATGTAATATATTATTATATTCTATACTTAAATACAACGTGTAACAGATAAAGGGCTCAACCAGAATATGGTAGATAGGGACCATCAAACTGAACAACTTTTACTATGGGATCAACTCTGAAATCGCGAAAAAAACAGCTGTTTCATACAAAAATTAATAACGAAAATATCAAAATATATGAAACAGCTGATCCTTTTTTTCACGATTTCAGAGTTGGTCCCATGGTTAAAGTTGTTCAGTTTGATGGTCCATCTACCATATTCTGGATGTACCCTTTATTTTTGTTACACGTTGTGTATCACTAGAATTAATTGAGTTTGATGACAAAACTTAGTATTTATATTACTGATTTATAGTCACGAAATACCTCTTATCACAAAACTAAAATACAACGCCTAAAATAATTAATAACAATGTTACATTTCAATGAACACTGCGCCAGTATAACAAGTATTTTGCAGCTGTCAAATCCTGTTGAAAGACCTTCAGTCAAAAAACAAAATCCCCGGAAATGTAATAGTAATTCATTGATACATTTCGTTCAGCCAGTGTGTTCCTTATTATGTTGGCGAAGTGACGAGCCAATGGCTTGTGCGAGACAAGCCGTTAAAGGCACATTCCCATTTTATCGTGACGTGACGTGATGGTGGAAAGACGTCCCATCTCAATCGTCAGGTCTTGGTTACTTAAATGGAGTTACTAAAGGCCTGTGCCCCAGTAGTGGGGATATAAAAATGGCTAATGGTAATAACGGTTTCTGGTCGTCCACAACTTCTTTTTATGTAGGGGATAGAATACCAAGTTGACTGCCAAGTAGAACGGCAGTTGCTTATCGATTAATAAGACATCACGACAAGAGTTTTCGTGACTATAATTGTCACAATCAAGTGAAGACGGTGGAAGGCGGCTTGATGAGAACGTCGTTTAAGGCGAGGCCAGTTCAGGAAATTTACTCTTTCACTATGTCTTTAGAATAAGGTTGAATACTGCATAACTTTAATTGACGCATCGTCAGAAATTTGACGAATTTTAGTACATTTTTATTGATTTCTGAAATACTGGATCATTTATTAAAAATGTACTCAGTTATTTTGTTAGATCGATAAAAAAGCTATCCTTTTTGCATAAAAAATCATATCACTGTCGTTGAAAATTACGAAATCTGACGATTTGAAATTTAGTTTTATAAGTTTTTATGATGTTATTCAGGATTTTTTTACAGAGTTACCATGCCATTTTTCAATATTCTGTTCGGTTAATTTGCTTCTTTGTTTCTTTTTCAGTCTACAGTAATTTTTGTGAAGTAGAATTTTACATCAGTTCTTCACATTGGAAGTTCAAAAATCAGGCTTTTCATCAGATCGTGAACTGGCCTTGCCTTAATAATAAAAATAACTTTGTATAGTATATTTTCAGCGATTCTGAAGCGGCAGGCAGCGAACTAAAATCTGTGGAACAAGCATTCAGCAAATAATGGCACCACACGAAATTGCAACTAAGTAAGTGGATGGAGCTAAAAATGTTGGCATTTAATTATGCAGCACAAAGCGTCTGGACACTGGCTGCTTATAATTAGCGACCATAATTTAAATACTCGAGATATTTTCTATCCATAAACGAAAAAAATAAGATACATTATTTCTGCAATGACGACCTCCGTGGTCGAGTGGTTCGCACGCCGGTTTTCAAGGCGTCACCATCTCTTGAGGTCCCGGGTTCGATCCCCGGCTGGGTCAATGTAGAAAATGAACTTTTCAATATTGTCTCAGGTCTGGGTGTTTGTGATACCACCGTTGTCTCTGATTTCCATAACACAACTGCTTTAGCTACTTACCTTGGAGTCGGAGCAATGTATGTGATGTTGTCAAATAAAAAAAAAATAAAAAAAAAAAAAAATCTTTTACTGCCTTCGTTGCGTCTTTTACACCATTTGACTACACAGGACGTAATTTCTATTAAACTTTCTCTTTCTTTCTGTTCTTTACAATACAAACTGCAATTATTGTAAAGAACGCTAACGTTAGTCACCAAGCGCGCGGCTGGCCCGACTAAAGCTGTGCGGGTTGTAATTTTTTTGGCCCCTTTTTTTGGAAATATTTGTTTACCATTGATTTTATCTCGCGCGCTGGCGACAGGAAGTCCAACCTCCTAATAAACTCACGATACTGACTGGTTCATATTTTTATAGCTACCGGGCAAAGTAGAAATGCAGTTGCTTATAAACGAAACCAGTTACAAAATTGCACCAAAAACTTTTCTTCCCGAAACATGTTGCAAAAGTTGGCCAATTTTCGTCGTTTAACGTAAACGTGTCAGAAATGACGTTCAACGACAAAAATATCGGACCGGACCGACATAGTGGGAATGCGCCCAAAAGCGTAGGGTAGCGGCGCGTGAAATTGAATCCGCGGCCGAAACGGGGGTCGCACGCACTGGAACATTTTTCATACACGCGAGTTGAGCCGCCAACCGTTTCGGATAACGAACCCAGCTTTGCAGAATATAAAATATGTTGTGGCTAAGTTTTGTTATCTTTCAGGATTGGGGATGTTTTGCTTACCCTGACTACAGACTGAGTAATGTAATCAATAAAAAAATATCGAAATAAACTTTTTAACGTCTGAGTCGCCTCTACAACGATCTGGCTCAGAAGCACCCTAACATTGATGTCATAAACGAAATGCCAAATGCCTTCAAGAGATGTTTACACAATATACTTAAATAAGTAGATGAGTCGATTTAGCTTACTTTTTATGCTGCACATTACCTATATTAGTAATTTTGTCTCTATTGTACTCAGCGAACTAAAATCTATGGAAGTGTAATTGCAAACAAATATTGCTTAAAAAATGGCACCACGTGGCCGAAAAAGTACAACCCGCTCAGCTTAAGTCATGCCAGCCACGCATCCAGTGACTGACGTTAGTGTTCTTTTCAATAAATTGCAGTTTGTATTGTAGAGAAAAGCTAGAAAGAGAGAATTTATGAGAAATGACGTCCTTTATAGTCAAACTAGCTTCCGCCCGCGACTTCGTCCGCGTGGACATTCGATAAAATCCTCATGTTTTAATTTCATTAAATTATGATCAGCCGTTTTTACGTGCTTAGGCGGGTTCCCACCAAGCGCGCTGCCTCGCGAGGCAGGACGTTTGCCGCACGGGCCTCGCACGAGGCTGCTCGCTTGGTTGGGACCCGCCTAATCACGTAAAAACGGCTGATCAGAATTTAATGAAATTAAAACATGAGGATTTTATCGAATGTCCACGCGGACGAAGTCGCGGGCGGAAGCTAGTTTATAATATTCAGAATTGTATCCAGAGATATTAGTATCCCGTTCCTGTTCCCGTTCCCGTTCCCGTTCCCGTTCCCGTTCCCGTTCCCGTTCCCGTTCCCGTTCCCGTTTCCGTTCCCGTTCCCGTTCCCGTTCCCGTTCCCGTTCCCGTTCCCGTTCCCGTTCCCGTTCCCGTTCCCGTTCCCGTTCCCGTTCCCGTTCCCGTTCCCGTTCCCGTTCCCGTCCCTGTCCCTGTCCCCGTCCCCTGGATGTGCATGTCCAGGTCCAATCATGTCCACCGTGTTGGACTTCAAAATAAATTTCATTTTCGCAATCACCATCCCATGAAACCTCAAGAACGACATCCACATCGTGTGTCATGTTTACTTACCCCATTTACACCTTAAGGGATGATTTTCAAAATAACAAAATATGTGTTTGCCTTTTTTTTTGACATGCTCCTACTAATTTTAAAGTTGTAATGTCTATTTTATATTCTTTTTCCATACAAAATTTGAACCCCATTTTCACCCTTTTAGGGGTTAAATCATGTCCACCGTGTTGAACTTCAAAATAAATCTCATTTTCGCAATCACCATCCCGTAAAACCTCAAGAACGACAACCATATCGATTTTTATGCCTACTCACCCCATTTACCCCTAAATGGTTGATTTTCAAAATAACAAAATATTTGTTTGCCTATTTATTTTAGATGTGCTCCTACGAAGTTTAAAGTTGTAATGTCTATTTTATATTATTTTTCCATACAAAATTTGAACCCCATTTTCACCTATTTAGGGGTCAAATCATGTCCACCGTGTTGGACTTCAAAATAAATGTAATTTTTGCAATCGTCATCCCAGAAAACCCCAATAACGACATCCATATTTATTTTTGCGTTTTTTTACCCCTTTTCACCCCCATTTCATCCCTATAGGGGTTGAAATACTAACAATAACAATATACGTTGCGTTAGATTTACATCCATAATTAATTAATTAATTAATAAGCCTAAATTATAAATTTAGCGATTTTTACTTCGAAAATAAAGGATTTTCTTCAATACACAACTTCATCCCCCTTTTGACCCCTTCGGGGATAGAATTTTGAAAAACGCTGAGACACGTATTTATTAATTTTCAATGTTCAGCCTAAACACAAAATTTGAAGATCCTAGCTTCAAAACTGAGGAACTTTCATACCAACTTTGGACCCCCGTTTCACCCCTTTGGGGGGTGAGTTTTGAAAAATCCTTTCTTAGTGCACCCCTAGACCTCATAAGGAACCTATGTGCGAAATTTCAAGTCTCTAGGTTCAGCAGTTTGGGCTATGCGTTGATATCTCACTCAGTCAGTCAGTCAGTCATTCAGTCAGTCAGTCAGTCAGGACTTTGAATTTTATATATATAGATGATAGTGTAAAAGATGCAAATAAGGCAGTAAAAAGATGCAGAAAAAACGTATCTTATTTTTTCGTTTAGGTATAGAAAATATCTATAAGTATACAAATTATGGTCGCTAATAAGCAATCAGTACTCAGACGCTTTGTGCTGCATAACTAAATGCTCGCATTTTTAGCTCTATCCACTTAGTTGTACTTTTCGTATGGTGGCATTTTTTGAGCAGAATGCTTATTCCATAGATTTTAGTTCGCTGATTGTACTGTAGTTTTTTTAATGTTAATATTAATCCTACTACATACTTTTGTTACACTGATGCGATACAATAACGGTTTATGCTTATTAAGTACTATATTAGAGTTTAGTTAACTAAGTACCAATGTATTTTAAGTATCTATCTGTTTCTTTTTCACTTACAGAAAACATTGTTTATTAAAGGTTGCATGTTGTTGGAGTTCAGTCTAGTACTTGGACATTGTACTATTGTAATCATTTGCTTTCATGACTGTATTCTGTACCCTTAGCACGAACAGCTATCGAGAAAAAAAACGCGCGTACCATTACTCTATGGAGAATTATCTATGGAAATTTTAATTTTGATATTCGGCGGTAGATGGCGTTGTACAAATTTTCCATACTAAATTGCACTATCGAGTGATTTTACGCGCGTTATCTTTTTCGATAGCTGTTCGTGCTAAGGGTACAGCTGTTATGTGTCTAATAAAGAAAAAAAAAATAAACCGGCTTCAAAAAATTCGGAAGCTCTCAATAGTTTCGCGCATGTTATTTTTGTAAGTAATTTTGTTTTGAAATTGATTGAGTCGTTTTCAGTACCCTTAGCACGAACAGCTATCGAGAAAAAAAACGCACGTAAAACTACTCGATAGACAATTCTCTATGGAAAATTTCATTTCGCTTATCGGCGATAGATGGCGTTGTTCAAATTTCCAATACAAAAATGTATCTATCGAATGATTTTACGCGAGTTATTTTTTTCGATAACTGTTCGTGCTAAGGGTACAGGTATGTCATTTACGTTACCTTACCATCACATCATTTTTATTGATGTTAAGGAATAACTTCATTTTCATAAAAGATTTAGATAATTGCAATCGTTGTCCTTTCTCGTTGTCTTACCTATCGTTACGAAGGTATCGGCGGGACAGTTTCGTGGCCACGTGACCTCGTCCCGGGGACGTGACCGGGCAGCGACCGGCCCTACCGACTACCCACGTACTTGTTTGTTTAAATAGCTTAGGTTAGATCATGTCATTTTTAAAGGGTGTAGTGAAACGCGTTGTTTTTAACAAAGTATTTATTCATACACCGTCATTTTGTAGTTGTTTTTACCGACTTCCAAAAAAGGAGGAGGTTCTCTGTTCGTCTGTAAGTATATTTGTTTTTTTTGTGTATGTCCACCGATTACTCATAGACGGTTTTCAGTTAGACCGATTGAAGTGATTCAAACGTTATGACATTAGGTAAACTCCCAAATTGGTCCCTTTTTTTAAATTTGGAAATCGGTTAAGTACTTTTCAAGTAATCTTGAAAAAAGCACGAAAATACATAGTATGATTTTGGGTGAAATACCTCGATGATCAGTTGTTTAACTTCTTTGTTTATGAACTGAATAAGATAATATTTTTTTTGTTGGAAAAGGGATATCTTAAGTGTGGCCAATTTTTGGTGGTGTGAGTTGCACCAAAACGCTGTCAGTATAAAACCATAATGTCACGTCATACCTATTTGTCACGTCAAACTTGTCGAAGGACATCATGCTGACTGGCAACCTCTTTTTAGGCTAACTTGTGCTTAATCGGTACTTTCACAAGCTTGTTATCGTTAAAGTGATTGATGAGTCATAAGTGATTAGTCTTTATTCTATAACACACAATACAAACAAATTTAAAAATCTTAATGCTAAATATAATATTTACAAATAATACATTTCCTCCAGAGCATCCCCACGAGGCATGGTGCCCAGAAGGCTGGCAACATTTCCCCTTTGAATTGCGAGGCTTAACCTCTGGGCGAAAAAGTTGCCAGCCCTGCGGTCCCCGGTGGCCTCGCAGAGACGTCTGGAGAGTTCCTTTTTAAAAGGATTTGGCCTCTGGACCCCAGGGGCCCATTGTTTCGAATCCAATGGGCGTGAAAATGTAGTTGCCCCCGAGGTCCCGATACTTGGCGCTTTTTCGTGTTTCAAAGTTAGGTGGTGCAACTGAGCCTTAATATTTTCGCGCTTAAAATTTAAAAATAAAATAAAATAAAATAAAATAAAATGAAATGAGATGAGATGAGATGAGATGAGATGAGATGAGATGAGATGAGATGAGATGAGATGAGATGAGATGAGATGAGATGAGATGAGATGAGATGAGATGAGATGAGATGAGATGAGATGAGATGAGATGAGATGAGATGAGATGAGATGAGATGAGATGAGATGAGATGAGATGAGATGAGATGAAATAAAAATAGCCTTTATTCTACCACAATATTTAGCATGCTTTACAAATTAACAATAATTGACAATAATAATTTGATTTAAAAAAAAAATATTGATTTAAATATAAATAATGACACCTCTTAGGTTGGCTGGAAGAGATCTCTTTAGAGATAAGTCCACCTTTGCTCACAATTATTATTATAAATTATGTAACAACAATTATTAGTGCAATAAAGAATATAATAATAATTTATAAAAAATTGTTAAATAGGTATATAAAATTCAATTGATTTAAATTTAAATTAAAAAGTGTGTATATAATCATCGTAATAAATAAAATTAAGATATTAATTTGTGGAAGTCGCCTCCTTGGCGTAGGCCTCCCCCAGACTCCTCCAGTTCTCTCTGTCCCTCGCCTTCCTCCTCCAGTCCGATCCAACTTTTTCCTACACATCCTCCCATCTTTTCTTCGGTCTACCTCTACTTCGCTGTCCTCTGCTAAAAATATATAGGTTTTTTAAAACCTCAAAAATGAGATCCCTGAGGGAACCGTATGCCCATGCAGCAATGGACGGCATATCGACGGTGACAGATAATTAAGGTCTCTGCCCACTACACCATACCATACCGTGCCCGTGCTAGGAACGTATCAGGCAAAAAAAAACTTTGCATTGAAAAGTATGACACTATTCCCACTAGACCGTTCCGTCACAGCCCTGTATTTGTCATACTTTTCAATACAAAGCATGTTTTTTGAGTGATACGTTCCTAGCACGACCATGGTATGGTACGGTGTAGTGGGCAAAGACCTTAATAGTGAACTACGTCCATCAGCCATTATTGATGTCCCCACTGCTGGGGCACAGGCCTTCCCTAAGGGTGGTAAGGAGGATGGGCCATAACCCACCACGCGGGCCCAATGCGCATTGGTGGGTGTTAACCATCGATCAAGAATACCCTATAGATGTCCGATCAGAGTCTCAAGAATTGCACCTCAAATAGCGTCCCACTTACAAACTGGGCGCTTTTTTTGCACAAAGTAAGTGATAAAAGATATGTTTTTGTACAAAATAAGCTTATTTTGTACAAAATAAGTAATATAAAATGTGAGTTTGTACAGACAAGAGGTGATTATGTACAAAATAGGCGCCAAGTTTGCAAGTGGGACGCTATTTGAGGTGCCATTTTTGCGTACTGTTTTAGTTCGTGAAGCGTTATCTAGGATATTCTTGTTAACGACTGCAAATGCAGCCGGGACCAACGGCTTAACGTGCCTTCCGAAGCACGGAGGAGCTCGAGATAATAAATTTTTGGTCACCCATCCCATGACCGACCCTTTCGAACGTTGCATAACTTCCGCAATCGCTAGGACAGGCGCTAAACCACTGCGCCACCGACCTCCACATCATCACACAATAGTGAACTATGAGGATGATGAAAACGGCATTGCAGTAGGTAAAAGCTCTTTCCAATTTCCTCTAAAATAAAAAAAGTCTTTCAAGTAACAAATAACTCAATATAAAAATGAAATGCCAATAAAAAGGTTAGACTAAACGGATAAGGCCAACGAATGGTTGTAATAAAATCAAAAAGCCCTCTTAGAAAGGAAAACGGCACGGAATTGAATCTTGGACCGCCGCCGCCGCAGCCGAGGAAATTGGGTTGCAGAGACGACTGAAAAATCTAGTTCTGAATGCCTTGGAAAGTAAATGAAAGCTGAAAGGTTCGATGCTGAAAAAATAACGGTAATAGAGGCCTGAAATACTTCAAATGAAACAGGATGAAATTTAAATATTAGTTTATGATACAAGGTTGGTAAGGAGGTTTTTAAAACGAGTTGACGTTTTATAAGCCCGAGCCGTAGGCGAGGGTTTATAATCGTCACGAGTTTTAAAAAACCTTAACAACCGTGTGCCATACTACGTTTTTCAATACATTTGCGAGAAAACATTATAGGTACTGCTGAAATTGTAATCTATACATATAATAAAGCTGTAAATTCTAAATATTTGTGCGCGAATTACGCAAAAACTGCTAAACGAATTTTGATGGATTTTTCACAATTTAGTAGGTTGAGGTCCAACTTAAAATCTAAGCTATGTTTCATCAAATTCAGGTGGGTGGTACCAGGGAAACAGCTTGAACTCTCCGTAGTACTAGCTTTCATACACTAAAGGGGCCATTTTAAACTGGTTGCAATATTTTTCTACTGTCCACGCGGATGAAGTCGCGGGCGGAAGCTAGTAGAAATAAAAAAAAACGTTCGTAAACAAAAACGCACGGCGCCAGCGTGCGGTAAAATCAACTTTCCGCACGCTGTACTACTCCGTAAACAAAAACGCACGGCGTGCGGTAAAATCAACTTTCCGCACGCTCGACTGTCATCGTAAACTTACATTTTCGAGCAACTGTATTGAAAAATAATTTGCAGTGTCCATCATTTCAATCTTGCTATAACATAAACTTTGCTAGCCTTAAAACTACTTAAACAAAGTATTTGCAAAGAGACCTAGAAACTCTTGTGGAACTAATCACTTAGTTCCAAACTTGGGTCAAAAACGCGATATGTACAAATAAACGAAGAATAAGTTTAACCAAAAATATTGCTTAGCAATATTACTCCTTACATTTATCGCCTCAAAGCGTCATATTCCTAAACAAACGTTTTGGTTATTTTAAGTAAGTATACACCAAGAATCTTGTATTAATATTTTATTGTATACACTTTACTCTTCGTTTATTTGTACGCCAGATAGTGATTTACAGCTTTTACATCATACTGCTCGAAAACTAGGATTTACTAGTATGGTAAGAGGCTGTGTAAGTTGGCATTGTACAACACAGTGCATTGTTTTTTTTTCAGTAAAAAGTTTCGTCATTCTAATAAGAAAAGAAATTGGTTCACTAAGGAGTTTTGCATAGCTTGAATGGTAAAGTGTACTTTACAATTAAAGCATTCACCCTATGCTTGAATTGTAAAGTGATTTGAAAATGGAACGTTCTATCTAAACAGTGCACATGCCTGGCCAACCAGTATCACTGCCTTTTAATAATTGTAACAATGTAACAGTATTTTTTTAACTGTCAAAAGATATTTACTTTGCCTCATATCGAGTTTATCAAAAAAAAACTATACATTTGTTCTAATAATTTATTTAATAAAAATGAGATTATTTATTACATCACGCTAACTGTGACAGTAATAGGTACATTACATAATATGACAATTTACTGAAAAATAATTCTAGAATTCTCAATTTAATGACAAAACTGGAATTAGTTTTACTCTGAAAGAAATTTCCACACCCAGTAACTTAAGTTTACTAATCACCTCACCTTTACTACATTATTTAAACCATAAACCTTAAAATATTGGTTTGCACTATGGCACATTATAATACTAGACTGATTAGAAATTTAGTTTGGTCTCTTGTATTTTAAGTACTAAAGTTTAGGTTACCTAAAATAATTTATCAGAAAATTTGTGTTTTTCTACGCGGCTAACCACTTTCGTATCAGTACCCTTAACACGAACAGCTATCGAAAAAAATAACGCGCGTAAAATCATTCAATAGATAAATTTTGTTTAAGAAATTTGTACAGCGCCATCTATCGCCGATAAGCGAAATTAAATTTTCCATAGAGAATTGTCTATCGAGTAATTTTACGCGCGTTTTTTTTCTCTATAGCTGTTCGTGCTAAGGGTACAGTTCTATCGTTCAGTTTAGTAAACGGAGAAAAAAATCCTTTTTCATCAGCAAAATATTTTGCATAATATTTTCCTATAATTGGAGTTCATAAATAAATAGTAGATTGTTATACAAGACGCTAAAAGGACCCATTGCATACGAGGTAGTTTTATTCCCGAGCTTTAGCGAGGGAATAAATAGAAACCGAGTTACAATGGGTTTTAGCGTCGTGTGTTACACTATACTTTTCACTACGATTGCGAGAAAATAAAATACAATATTAAATGGTATACCTGTCTACCTCCTTCCGTAAACGAATCCACTCGTTTTTCTATCCTCCACTTCATAAACTTTTTGTACAATATTTAAATACTTACCTTAATGATTTGTTGACGGCAAAAGATTAAAATCATTTCTTTCCTATTACAGTCACTTCAATCAGTATGTAATTATAGAAAAATTCTAAAGGTTTTGCGCCATGGTACCTTTTTTAATTTCTGCTGTAGCAGCTAAGCAACCCAAACACGCATTCTACGATTCACTCTGTGCACAGAGTATAAATAAGTCTATGATTTCACCGAAGAGATGCTTTTAGTTCCATTTTCAAAAATAAGAATGAGAAACAGGGGGCCTATTACGAAAATAACGTACGCAATCACTTGGTCACGATAATCGTCTGCAGTTCGTCCATTTTCAATTTGGCTATCGTAGCCCAAAGATTATTGAGTGAATGATGTCGGATACGCTAGAGAAAAACTGTCAAACTTACGCAATCACTTTGCGATATCGCATACGCAAGTGCTTTGTATTCAGGAAACAATCATAACGAAGCACGGACGCAATTGCGTGTATCGCATGAAACTTTTCGTAATAGACCCCCAGTATTAAAGTCGAGCGAGTTTTTATTCGTGATTATGAATAAATACTTTTTCGTTTTAGTAGGCTCATTGGTAATAGACAAACATTAAAAAAGAAAAAACTTTAACCCCTAGGGGTAATTATGCTATTTTATCTCGGCTCTTGTACGTTACAATGACGGACTTTTTGAGCAAGAGGAGTGAAAAGATAATTATACACTTATAAAACCCAGTGAGATAACATTATGCGAGTAGGCAAAGATTTTGGACGTTTTCTGACAAAAAAAACAATTTTAAATACTTACTATCAGTGCTAATAACTATTATATAATTTTCTAAAATAATCTTAAAAATTAATATCATTCAGGGCCGTAGCCAGGGAGCTGGTTTGGGGGTTCAATTCTTTTTTAAATTATAAAATAAATTGTAACTTATTGTCTCTGGTCCAGATTACAGATCTGATATTGCCGCTCGTCCCCCTCCGAAGTGAATTCCTGGCTACAGCCCTGATATCAATGTTTTGTGAAATTCTATACTACTTTTATCGGCAGAATAATAAATACGTAGTCTGTTTTAGTAGTGATAATAATTATGACAATATTGATAGTCTATACATAGTCGACATTCAATGTTAATATTAAATCTTCTGTCAATAGTACTGATAATTACTAGCTATATTTAACTAGTAAATATCAGTACATAGTATTTTCACAAACAAGTAACATGTTCTCTTTAAAATCAGATTTTGACTTTGTTTTTTAGGTTTTTAGGTTGATAAGCATTTGAGCCTCTGTAAGTCTAACGCTGTTTATAATTAACTATTTTTAACCGACTTCAAAATAAGGAGGAGGTTCTCAGCTCGGTTGATTTTTTTTATATATATTTTTCCGCTCAAGCTGTATATGTACCATTCCAGTACCTAATAAGAATTTCGCGGTCCTCTATTTTTTTACGTCCATTTTATCATCAAAATTTTAAGAAATCGGATCTGGGACGGTTCCGTCTTTTTATTTTGAGATGATCATGATCATCTTGAACGCTTGCGAGTGATGTTAGACCAAACTCTATCTGATTCTCAATTAAATAAATTATACAACGTTATAATTATAATATAGTTGTTACCCGGTTAAATACCACCCAATTATAAATAACATAAATCGATCATCTTAAATGTTTAACTCACTTTTACTGTCCAATAGTATTAATTCCCTTCGGCCGCATTAATTATCACTTGAAACAGAAACGATTGTTGACAACTCGACAAACAGAAAACATCGTTACTGGTATTTAAGCAATAGGCGTCAAATTACATCACATTGGAACGAAACTAAACTATTTAATTACTGGATTGTATTTAGGTACTAGTGCAATAAAATTTTAGCTACAATGTTTGGAATGTATCACCAAACAGCCAGTGTATAATTATTTAGTTCTTTTAAGTACACATTTTTAGGTTAAACTAAATCAGCATTAATTTTTACACAATCTTTTTCACATAGAGGTGTGGCAATTATGATCAGTGGCCAACTTGTTGATTATATACACCATAATAATATTGATCGCTACATAGTATGGCACATTATGATTTAGTGAACATTATATTTTCTCAAGCAATAAGATAAGATTATCTTATTACTACAATTGAATCCTTCAAGCCCCGGAAAATGAGACACAACAGATTTTCCATTGTTGTGCGGCCCGATTGAGCCACTCCGACGTTGATAAATTAAGAAAAAAAACAAGAAAAAAACTTTTTGGTCCGTTTTAAAAACGTGTTTACTTTTAGTTTTTTTTTACCTCTAGTCTTTATGATATTCGTATTAAAGATCATGTTTTTACACGAAGTAATTTATCAGCCAACTTATGTGTGCATAACTCTACATTTGAACTATATTCTGTTTTGTATCACATTCATGTGCATAATTTTATGACGTAAGCAATGCTATGAGTAAATATTTGGTCCCAAAATTTTCTCCACATAAAACCTTCATAAAAATTATCTACGTGTTTCATCTTACTGGTGTTAGCTACATTGGCCAGTACACCGCATTTTTCGTAGCTTTATCTCTTTCTGTCACTCGGAAGAACAGTATTTTTGCTCTTACGGGCGTAAGACCTTATTATAACGTTACAAAAAATAACGTTAAAAATACCGTTAAAACCTTTTTTTGGTAAATTTACCGGTAAAAATAACGTTAAAAATATTGTACCGGTAAAATTACCGTTAAATATAGCGTTAAACTTTACCGGTACAATAGTACCGGTAAAATTATCGGTAAAAAAGTAACGTTATTAATTGGAATAACGTTATTTTTAAGTAACGGTAACAAAAAGTAAGAAATAACGTTAAAATTAACGTTATTTACTGAAATAACGTTAATTTCGTTAAAATAACGTTAAAATTAACGTTGTTTATTGAAATAACGTTAATTTCAATGTAACGTTATCTAAAGTAACGTTATTTATTGACATAACGTTAATGTTAAAATTATCGGTAAAAAAGGTAAGATATAACGTTACATTTAAAAATAACGTTAACATTCCCTGGAATTGACATAAAATTCTTTACCCTTCTTTTTTTAAAACGTCAATTCCATATTTAACGACGATGTGACTTTGTGGAGGCGAGTGATCTAATTTAGATTACAAAATTGGTCCTAGCAGTCTTGTGTTGCCACTTTTTCCACCTTCAACGGCATCAGCTCAACTGGGGTGAGGACCTTGGGCTGCGCGTGCTGCGGCAGGAGGGGGGAGTGGACTCTGGCCCCCACCCTCAGCATACCTCGTTTGGCCACATACATCAGTAGGAGTACTGCAGCCACGAAAAAGGTCACCACCTGGAATTGAAAACAATAATTGAATAGAGATACTATTAATTTTACCTTATGAAGAGTTTCATTTATGCGCCATATTACATGAAAGAATAATGGGGGAAAAATATGGACCCATACAAAAAAAATATGTTTTTTTACGCTCTTTCATATGATATATGATACAATGTGCTACAAGGGTGGGGACGCTTTTTCCTTTATATACTATATCTATGCTTTTTCCCATTGTGCTTTATATCTTAAGGTGGTACCCTGAGCGAAAGTGGCGCCGCGGTGAATTATATTTAATATTATAAATCTAATACACAATTTTAAAAATGTTAATCGTGGAGATTTTAGGGCCCACAGTCTAGTATTTTTAGACGCTATCGTTACATTCCCTCGTAGTCACTGCTAGAAGTAGATAGCAAAACTGCTAAAAGTGGCCGTTTTTGACACATTTGCTATCTACTTCTACGAATGACTACGAGGGCATGTAGTGATACCTTCTAAAAATACTAGACCATGGGCCCCAAAATCTCCCCAAAATCTTTTTCTATTAATAACTTATTGAATAAAAACCTCTGAGGGCGCCACTTTCGGTCATACAATACTTACAATACAATACTTTTCGATGTAGACAAGCGACCGCGACCGGGTCGCGCGACCCACCCACTGCTTAGTATGAATTTGTATGGAACACTATACAATCGCGCGACCTACATAGGACTCCATACAAATACAAATTCATACTAAGCAGTCGCGGACGCCTACATCGAAATGAAAACAACTCGTTTTCAAATTCAAAACAGCCAGAGCGGTGACTTATTCCTGAAATTTTTGACTGTAAATACTTGTGCCAATATAAATAATATTTTTTTGGTCAAAATTATAGAATTGAATTTAACTAATTGTGACTCTTTGTCGTGTATAGCATGGTACTTCTTCAAGTTATAAAAAATATTTTTTAGTTTATATCAGGGACAGATGTTATACTCGCACCATGAAAATATAGTCGGGATCCGGTTTCACAGGTGTTCTGTAACTTCCAGTTTCGTTGGATAAAATATCGGACCCGCGGGTATCACTCGTTATAACTTTTTATAAAGATCTCTAGGAAGTTGAAGTTTAAATATGCTAGTGGAACAGAGAAGGCTTCTGTCCGAGGAAGAGTCCGATTATCTAATTTCTATTCATTTGCATTGAAAATACAATAAATAATAATACCTTAATACCTTAATACCTTATACTTTAATACCTTATGATACAAAACTTAAGAAGCACTAAGAAGTTTTCATAATTGGTAGGTTAGGTACATAGAGTAAGATAAATAAAATAGGTTAGGTACCCACTCAATTTTCATTTACATTTTCTAGGGTTGCTATGCGTACTCTAAAATGAGTCCATCAGCCATTTTTGATGTCCCCACTGCTGGGGCACAGGCCTTCCTTATGGGTGGTAAGGAGGATGGGCCATAACCCACCACGCGGGCCCAATGCGGATTGGTGGGTGTTAACGACTGCAAATGCAGCCGGGACCAACGGCTTAACGTGCCTTCCGAAGCACGGAGGAGCTCGAGATAATACATTTTTGGTCAACCATTCCATGACCGACCCTTGCGAACGTTGCTTAACCTCCGCAATCGCTGGGCCAGGCGCTAAACCACTGCGCCACCGAGCTCCACAAAAATCCACTAAATGAGTATTGTCTTTTATTTCGTGTAGACCCATGGTGTAGACAAGTGTAAGTACCATATAAAATACTCTTTTTACGTAGCTCTTGACTGTTATTGGCTTGTTACTGATTGTGAGTACTTATGAGACTAAATAGACAGGTTTTCAGGATAACTGAAATAAGTGTAAAATACATTATGGTACTCTTTTACATTGATTATTTTTGTTCTACTTTATAAAAAAATACTTTATTTGACTAAAAATAGGAAACGTGTATAAATCAGCGCAAAATTGTAAGAATCGTAAGATAACAATTATCTCATGAAACTAAAATCACATGAAACTGGTTTCGAAAACAGCCAAACGGATTTCGATAGTTAATAATAATAATCTATCGAGATAAATTACAATATAACAGTTTCACGAGCTTAAAAATAATTTGGTACTGCATTAGTATTTAATTCAGTAGAGCTTGTGGACATCATATTAAATTGTTATACCCATACATAACATTATGAATAATCCGAATTAAAATCAGTATTGGAAAATTTGATTACCCCCTCGATTAACTAGAGGTAGTTAAAAATACCACGAGAATAATCATGTATAGTACGAATAAGTACGCTTTCTCTTCTCACACCTTTGTCAATAAAACATTTCTTTTGCAGTAAATATTTACAAAGCTTTACTTTTTTTCATAACAACTGAACAAATAAATCGGGATATTAAAAAAAAACATTTGGAAAACAATAAGCTAATCCAAAATGTCTTAATTTATTTAGATCACACTTCAAGATTTCTAAAGGTCATAAATTCACTAATTTTCCTTTATATACTAAATTACTAAAATTCGACGAACAAAATCAAATCATTAGTAAGTATTATATTCATCCCAAATATCGCTTCTCAGAAAATAAATTATAAAACCTGTTTGTAATTTCCTTCTAGTACTTTCTACCAATTTGGGCACAGTATTAGAATATTGTATTCGCAAAGTAAACACTTGGTATTCCGATTTAACCTCAATAGAAACATAAAAGTGAGACAATGGAAGATCACATGATAACAATGCAAATACAAAGTCAATAACGGATTCATACAACGACGCATTATATCACGTTACCTTAGTCAATTTTAAAACAAAAATCAATCCTTTTCTAATAACAAAAGAAATGAAAATAATACTTACAGCAGAAACGCCGAAAGCAGCAACCACTTCATAGTTTAAAAACATCGTGAATATAATAGATTTATCAATGAAATTGGGTTTGAAATGACAGCGAATGAACACAGGACGGTTGCACGATAGCACAAAACCACAACTGACATGCGTGCGCACGCGCAGAAGGTAAACGCCTACTAAAAATCACAACCAAAAGTGACACGGATTTATGCTTCACTGCTCATGGCGACTTTTGTTCGTGTTCGTGCAGCTATTCTGTATGCAAAGCGTGCTATGTATAAGGATTTTAGCGTAGTTGTGTTTTGAATTTTATGGTAAGCTTACATGGTATGCGCCAGACGTCAGGTATGTTTGTGATGTCATACAATACAATACAGCGCGCAGGTAACGTAATATTTAAAAAGTTTTGTGAAATGTAGAGTTGTAAATATTGAGTTATTGTTAAATTACGGAATGTTTTTAAGTTAGTGTATTTCTTTATGCTATTTCATTTGTATCTTGTAAAATAGTTAATGGCTTAAAATAGGCATAATGATCATTATTGTATTTCTATGGAACTGCAATTTTATAAGTTTATTTGTTATATTTCAGATATAATAAAATAACAAAAGAAATATCATAGCAGACATGGCTGTAACTTGTGTTATTAACCTTATTAATTAAGCTTGAATTCTTCACATCTGTGTCACTCAACGTGATGTTCTTATTATCAATAATTGCCAGATACATTTATTAATACGATGACCCTGACCTAAGAAAAAAAATAGTTCGACTATCGGCCAAGAGATGGTTCTGAGTAGTGCTGACCTAATACTGCAATAATAATTTCATTATTCTACAGCAGCTCTGCAGTGTATTTATTATGATGGTACGGAAACCCTCGGTGCGCGAGTCCGACTCGCTCTTGACCGGTTTTTTTGTCTGTTTTTGGAAAAGTTGTAGAACAAATGTTGTTGTTTATGATGTTAGTAATCTACTCCTGCGAGTTTGTTGGTGTTTTACAAATAACCCTGTATACAGCGCAACTCAACTCATTTCAACTCAGCTCAACTCGATTCAATATCCAAGTTAACTTAGAGCGCTATCTCGATACCTTTACCTTCTCGCTTATCAAGCGGTGCATTCCTTCGCCGCGTGTTTACGAAACCGCGTGCCCAGGTGCTGCGCTGACGCAGTGACGCAGGTAACTAGGAAACAAAATTATGCGACGCGACTCGACAACTTGGGATGTGTGCGTGGTATTTTTAAAGGTCTTTCAATACTTATCTTTATTTAAATTATGTTTTAGATTTTTGGAAAATGGCAGTTTGAAATCATTTTATTAGTTACTTGTTTAAAAATACTTGAGGCTTACCATCACCTTTTAGAAAACCATCATGTTTTATGAACGTTTTGTTATAAGCTTACAATAAGATTTTTCAAATTCGTACCACAACCTGCACAAAGTAATAATACTTTATTCCTGCCAAAGAACGAATGATATTACGAAATTGTCTATTCCTTGCTAGCCATCACTACGGCTTATTAGCTATCTACACTTGACACTGGCAAAAATTATTTCCAAGAGGAAAGTAGACTGCCAAAACAAAATAATAAGAAGAGAAAAATGGTCAAGAATGCGCTGAATGCGACAATTAAAAAAAAATGTGTAAGCGCGCTTGTGTTTGAACTTTGTAAATTAATAAAATTTTATATTTTAAACTAAAATGTCGGACTTAAAGTAAGTAAATACAGATTTCCTTTCATCACCTTTAAACGCGCAGTGCTTTAGTTTAACTATGAAGTATTATTTCTTATTATACGACAATAAAATTAGAACTTCTATGGGAGTTTCTAAATTCCAATAAGGATATTGCTTCGGCCTATAATAGGTCGTTGCAGGCTAAAGAATACACTCGCACAGAAAATGCAACAAAATTACAGCAACAGCAGCAGCTAATTTTACAGGAGACTTCAGCAGAGGTTTCAACTCCTCGATGAGGTTATAAACCAATTTCTTGGTAAGTCGATAACGTTTCACAAACTCAGCATCCTCTAATTCGAAGGGATCACTTTCTTCAACGCAACATTAGTCGACGCTGCCTTCGATTTCTATTGGTTTCTGCGTTATCGGCTTCCAAAAACTTAAATACTTCGTATTCACTTCACTGTCCATCCGAAAACAAGTGTGTCCATAAGCCATTTTTGATGTCCCCACTGCTGGGGCACAGGCCTTCCTTATGGGTGGTAAGGAGGATGGGCCATAATCCACCACGCGGGCCCAATGCGGATTGGTAGGTGTTAACGACTGCAAATGCAGCCGGGACCAACGGCTTAACGTGCCTTCCGAAGCACTGAGGTGACAATAAACACGCTCTACAACTTCACGCTCGTGACAATAAATTTTTGGGCACCCATCCCATGACTGACCCTTGCGAACGTTGCTTAACTTCCGCAATCGCTGGGCCAGGCGCTAAACCACCGCGCCACCGAGCTCCTCCGAAAACAAGTATTTGTTATCAAATAGAAATGAAACATAACAACTATAATATTACATTCACAATGAAGAACATTATGTATGAAAACGTTTCACTTACTGTTTATGACGCAATTTCCAATTTCTAAATAAAATAACTCAAAATAGTTTTGTTTCCGTCGAGAAAAAGCAACTTTTTTAAGACTGCAAAATTTCTCAATATTTGACACAAAAACAATAATGCTAGCTGTCAAAAGACACGTCGTGGTACGGTTTAAGTGAACGATTGAACGATGACGTCACAAAACTTCCAACGGAAACATTATTACAATAATCATACTTTATGAAGGTCGTAGTACGAAATAGCATGGTAAGAATGTTATAATACTGCGCTAAGACATGGCAGTAGGCACCCTTATGTATTAAGCGTCGGTAAATTGCAAATAATATTGTAAATTAATAATCATTGGCCCTTGCATTTTATTCATAATATCGCCTGCCGCCTGAACTGGATAAAATAATAATATATCCATCTTATATATCCATCTCGAGGAGCTCGGTGGCGCAGTGGTTTAGCGCCTGGCCCAGCGATTGCGGAAGTTAAGCAACGTTCGCAAGGGTCGGTCATGGGATGGGTGACCAAAAATTTATTATCTCGAGCTCCTCCGTGCTTCGGAAGGCACGTTAAGCCGTTGGTCCCGGCTGCATTTGCAGTCGTTAACACCCACCAATCCGCATTGGGCCCGCGTGGTGGGTTATGGCCCATCCTCCTTACCACCCATAAGGAAGGCCTGTGCCACAGCAGTGGGGACATCAAAAATGGCTGATGGACATATATCCATCCCTCTAATTGTGGGGGAAGATGCCTGTCTAGGATACACAAAATGCCTGACTTCTTTGAAAAACCTCTTTCTATAGTAAAAAATGCCAGTCTAAACCGTAAAATACATACCTGTCGAATGCGGCAAATGCCTGTCAATGTTAACCCTACCCTTGTGTTTATTCTTATTTTATTTTATGGATGGAATTAAAAAAGGTTTCTCAAATAAAAGCAGCAAGAAAACAAAAGAAAAATAATACTTGCTATATTTTTTATTTATAAAAATAGGAAAAACTTACAACCTCTCGCGGAAAACAAACAAAATAACAAACATTGACGTAAGAAACGGCATTATATCCTCGATCTTCATAGTCATTTTTTGCCTTAAGTGGATAACGTGCTATTTCTTTGATCACTAACGATAACTTAAAAGTTTAAAAGCAGTCAGTCATAATCATAGCTACGGTAACATAAATGTAGTGTATGGACATAGTACCTAGAGTATTGAAATGTCATGCTAACGACATGTTATTTTCCTTCTATAGGTTGCAAAGCTGTAGCGTTTAAAGGAATAAAAAAGCACTTGGGTGGTATTCGTGGCGCTCTTTTTGTCCATCAGCTGTAACTAAGTCACTTAAAGTTAGACAACGTTGTCTCGCAAGTTTGACAACGCTGTTTCGCAAGTTAGACAACGCTGTTTTGCAAGTAAGTAAGACAACGTTGTCTCGCAAGTTAGACAACGTTTTCTCGCAAGTTAGACAACGTTGTCTCGCAAGTTAGACAACGTAAGTTAGACAACGTTGTCTCGCAAGTTAGACAACGTTTTCTCGCAAGTTAGACAACGTTGTCTCGCAAGTTAGACAACGTAAGTTAGACAACGTTGTCTCGCAAGTTAGACACCGTTGTCTCGCACGTAGTGTGCGCGGGCGAGTCTCGCGCTGGCAGCGATGCCGTGCCAGGTCTCCTCATTGATGTGCTCGATGTGATGCGGCGGCACCTGGAACGCGAAGCCGTAGCCCGGAAGCTCCAGCGTGTACGAGAACGGGATACCCACCGCCTGCAACAGAAAAAAGCGTAAAGCGAGATAGCAATGTGAGTCAAGAACTAGTAGACTAATAATTGTTTTTTTTTTCGTACGTCATTTTTTCTTTTGTATTACAAAATATAGCTCCTACTTAGTTTTTCATAGCTCTTGAAGTCCTCTTAGATTAGAAGAGAGAAGGACCAATTAAACTAAATCATTTTCAAAAAAGACATGGGTCGAAAAATGACAAAAAAACTTAATCAAAAACTGGTCCCTGATAAGCAATGGCTGAGACATAACCATAAATTCTCGAGGTGATAAGATAAAGATAAGATGAACGTACACAGAAGGCGCACTTATCTTTTATAGTGTACCTACTTCACCGTTAAGTCAATTGGTATTTAATTACCTGTATACCCACCTAGTTGTTAGATGTATTACACTTGTCTTAACATTCAAAGAGATAGATTCAAAGAGTTCATCAATTGACTAATTATTACGAAAGACTTTATTCAAAAACGATTATTCAAAAACTAAAAGGACGTCTCAGACATAAAAAAGACCATGCGTTTTTATACCAGACGTACGATTTGATAAGTCCATGACTGAAATGAAGAAATACTTTTTTTTTATAACTAATTTTTGTATCTCAAAAAGAAACTCCTTAGAAATTTTTACACTATTATTTTTCCAATTCGGAAAAGACTATTATTTTTGGAAACAAAAAGCTGAAGCGACTTCTAACTTTTCTTAATGACTATGTCGACCCTGTCGAAAATGCGAATCCTTCCTATATTGTATAGATTTAGCCCACTGAGTTTTTTTCTCCTACCAAGCATGAATAAATGTCTTAGCGGGCAAAGATTTCCATCAAGCCAAAAGGTGGTGTCTGATAATAAGCCCTCATTTCAGTTACCACAGTTTTCAGGCGATGAAAGAAGAAAATAATGGGTTAAAGAGGTAGGAACTTCGTTGGACTAAATATACAGAGCTACAAAAAGATTATGTAGAGAAATAAAACAAAATATGGCTAAAAAAGTTGTTTCTTCTTTGCAAACTCATGGACTTATCAAACCACTCTCGTAGCTAGCTCACCTGCCCATAATCCTGCGCGCTTCCAGAAGTGGCGTAAAGAAGCATAGCACTGTTGCCAACTATGTAGTGGAGTGCGTGCGGCAACTTGACGGTGTCCATGATGGCACCCATGGTAGCTCCAACGTGGTGCAGCTGAACAGCATTACTCGGCAACGTCCTATTGCCGTACCCGTACAGGATCCAGTTGCCGTGACTGTGGATGTTCATGTATAACTGGATGCGGTCTAAGTGCTCCAACATGATGTCCCTGATGATCCTTGTCTCTGGCTCCGAGAATGGCTCGTGGCCAGGGTAATTGTCTCTGCAAGGGTCACTCGAAACTCCTAATGTGTTGAAGTTCACGTCTAAATTTCGGTTAGCGTCGACTCCGTAGCACTCGGTGGAAACATCAGGGTAGTGAGAACGGGTTCGACGCCAAAGACGGAACTGTGGATTAGAAATTATTTTCCTGTCACATTGTTCATTTCATTAATACCACCCCCAAATTAGGTAAAAGCGAACACAAAAGTATCATTGATATTGCCTACTGACTGATTTCATAAAAATGCAAAAACCGTATCTGTTAAAAACACTGTACCTCCCCATTATAATATCTTGTAAAAAAAATATTTTTATTTGTATGGAAAACTTCAAAGTGACAACCCTAGATGCAAATAGACTATTGTTTTCGATAATCAATAAATGGGCAAAGGCAAAACACAATTTAAGTCTAGAACTGCTAATATGCAGTTTAACATGAAAAGAAAAATTAAAAAATATGATATATCTCGAAAACTAATTACTATATCTCGTTCAAATCAATTTTCAGTGAAAGTTTTTATTAAGATCTATCAATGACATTTTTGAAGACCTATCTATAGACTCCCCGCACGTATTGGTATGAAGAAAAAATTTTTTTTCAGTTTCAGTTCCATGTATGGGGAGCCCCCCTTAATATTTTTTTTTATTTTTGTGTTAAAATCGTTAAGCGGTTAACAGAATACATCTAACTACTAAGTTTCAACTGTGTAATCTTAATACTTTCGGAATAAAATGGCTGTCACATACGGACGGACAGACAGACGGACATGACGAAGATTCGTCATGTCTGTCTGTCTGTCTGTCCGTCCGTTCTTTAAGGGTTTAAGGGTTCCATTTTTTGCCATTTTGGCTACAAAATGGCGATTTTCACGGTTTCTAATAATTTTCAGGGCTTGTATGCATGCATAGTACCTTATCTTCCATATTTAACAGATTATGTAAATAACTAAGTTCACAGTTTGCTTCCTGACACTTTAAGTTTTTTGTTGAAATATTTATTTTATGTTCACTAACATTAGTGTGAGAATATAGATATCCATCGGGGTTGACAACAGGCAGAATGATCCAGTCGATATCCTGTAAGAGGTCGTTGTCTTCGTCCCGAAGGTCCTCCACCAATCGGTGGATGGAGTACAGAGTCACGGGGGTGGTGACCCACTCTCGAGCGTGGATCATGGCGTCCATGAAATAGATGGGTTTGCTGGCATCGGTGAAGTTTGTTGTGGAGATCTGTGATAAGGATTATTAATGAACGGCTGCGACTTAGTTTGCGTGGGCAGGCATCTTGATTGGTAAACAGGATATGGTCTAAGGTGTAGCACGCCCGCCCAGGAAATGCCTATTCACTCTTGCCTTGAAGAGATCAAGTTGTAACTATCGGAGAACACATGAGCAGAGCAGTTCTATCTCTCGGAAACAGTAGTAAAGTATGAAAGTAACTTGTTTCTTTTTCTGTACCCCTGTTCCCATGACTATAATGGTATAGTCATGGGACTACCGAAACGCGATATGATACAACGATGGGTTGTATTTAATAGCACTTTAAAGTTGATTAAACCAGCTATAAAATTGTATATCATCACTTTAAAATAATGATAGATCTATTATAATTTAATACAATAACTACAAAATTAATGGTTTGCACTATAACTGTGTCCCAACTCCGAAACCGTTTAGTTTCTGTCCAACCATGGCAGACTGACCATTGTTAAAATGAGATGGCAAGATGATAACAATTAAATTGTATAGTGCAAAGTATTAATTTTAAAGCTTAGCATAATTATAGTGGCAATCATTATTTTTATAGTTTATTCAATAAATTTTGAAGCTAAACATTTTATAGTGTGTTACATTATTTTTAAAGTGCATTTATATATTCCCCTATAGCGATTAATCACGTTTAACAGTCAAAAGATAAGCGCCAACGCTCACGGGCGCTTAATCGCCGAGCGATTTTTTGAAGCCCAGAATAGAACATATGGAGTTCAATACGTAAACGCCCACGAGCTACAAAAAGTAGCTCACACATAGCTCGGCGACTAATCGCCCACGAAATGACACTGACAAGAGTGACAAGCGGCTTTAACCCTAAAAGACACCACAATTTTTTTCGCTGGCTGACATAATTATTTTTGTAATGGTAGAGTTTGCAATAAAAAGTAAGAGAATTATTATTACATGATATGCTTACCAATTTATATAGTTTTTAATCCTGTTCCAAAAAAGGTAGGAACACACTACGAACCTAAGGTCGGTTATAGGCAATTATTGTTCTGGGATTATCATAAGTTTATAATTTACCTATATTATTATGGAAAACTTAACGTAAACGTAACAAAAGAAACATCAAGTTAGCTAAAGAATTTGACTAGTCGCTAATAAAATCGTATTGAAAGCACTGTCGGATTGTCTAAGAACAAACATCTAGTAAATTTTATTTATTTATAAATAATGAAAATCAAAGCAGTCGCCGTTTAAATATGTTTTCCATAACAATGCCTACCTACCTACTTCTGTTTTGCGTAAAAGAATCGCAAGATTCAGTTTTTTAAGTAAGATGATTTTGGGCATGGAATAGGGGATAATACTGAGGAAGTAATGGCGCCACATGCGACTTTTTTTTTTTTCCGGTTTTTTTTGCGGTTTTTTTTCCGGTTCCGGTGTTCGAAAGTAAACACAACATTCTGTACCTTCTCATTAATTTTATGTTTTAAACCTAGTAAAAGTGAATTCTTTACCTCAAGATAGTGAAAGAAACCTTGGAGAATAACCTCACTGTTGATTCATCACACGATACCACTGCATTTTGCTACTCAACACTTATTTTTACTATATCGAAATAATCGAGGTGAGAGTTTTTACATTGCCGTTTATTTTAAATATATAAAGACTTGTGAGGAAATAATATTAACAGAGGATTCTATTCGCTAATCCACAATAACAACACGGTCTTCATATCAGCTGATTGGATGCTGTCAGATCTGACAGTCACAGACAATATTGCACGGAGCTGCCAACCTCACTCAACCGATTCATAGACATAGTGTTGGTGCATTCAATTGCAATTTTAAATCGATACTTTTTTAAATCGATTTTTTTTTTACGAGGCTCTTGTCCTGTACACAAAAGTGGATAATACATTAAAATAAGGACACAAAAGTTATTAAACAAACTTAAGATGGAGCTAGAATGCAAGAAATGTACTAATAAGATAACTAGTAGGCAAAAACTAAGCTGCCGCTGTTGCAAGAAAACATTTCATCTTGACTGCACCGATGTAAGCTTTGGAAGATTTCGTATAATGACAACCCAAAACAAAGCAAATTGGAAGTGTCACGAATGTGATAGGGAAACGCGGAACTCACCTATTATAACTAGTACACCAGGTCCATCAAGTGTTAATGTAACGGTTCGAAATATCAAATATAAATTAAACGTCCAAACTCAAAACTCATTCCATTCACTATCAGATGACACACAAGAAGAGGAGGAATGTCATACCCAAGACTCCTCAAGTGTCTTAAATAGAAGTTGTCCAGAGCAGCATACAATTCATTTTGAAAAAATAGAGGACATGGAAAAGGAGATTAGAGACCTAAAAAAGAAGTTAGAGATAGCGGACCAGGAAATTTGTAATATCTTATCAGAAAATTCAACACTTAAAAATATTATTAGTGGGTATGAAGCTAAGATAGGAAAACTGACTCACATATGTAAATCTACACCCAAAGCTACACCAAAGGCGGGCACTAAAAGAAAAATAATTACAGAAAAACAAAAAATTGAAAATGAGTCTACACTAAATATTTCACAGTGTGAAAACGTTTCGGAAGACAATCAAAGTGAACGAGATCAGTGCAAAGAAAGAAGCAGAAACCTTGATGAGAATTTTGGAGTAGCGACATTGGAGCCTGCAGATAAACGAGAACTTAATCAGTTACCGGAAAACAATAACCTTAATGGGAATCTTGAAGAGTCTCAAAAAAAACTACCATCAAACCATGCACTTACGAAGCCTAAGATACATATCATAGGGGGAGAACATGCGGTGGATCTATCGCGGAAATTGAGGGAAAGTAGATTTAATAGGTGGAATGACATTTATGATGTTAACAGTTTTATCAAACCGTATGCTACATCAACACAAATTCTAAGTAGCTGTTATAATTTAGATAATTTAACAAAGGAAGATATTATTGTATTATCTATAGGCGCAAATGACAAGGATCCATATAAGGTTATAACTGAAGTGTGTAATTTATTAAATAAACTTAATGACATAAAAATTATTATCTTGAATTTGTTTAATAATCCACATTTAAATGTAAAAAAAATGAATTATGATCTTGAATTAATTATACGGAATTATACCAATTGTAAATTTATAAACATTGACTATGGGACGCGGACAAAGCATATTACTTCATTACTTGACATGATCTGTATTAAATTAAATTCTGAAATTGATTATATAAAATATGAGCGTGATTTCTTGAAAAACTTTACATTTCTTCGAATGCGGGCTCGCGATTCAAAACCATTGTTAGGGAAAGAAGTCTTTAAAGGTCACCGTAAAGAAAAAATTACGGATTACTTTCCTATACAAGCGAAGGGAACACTAAGTACCTGTAATGATACAGACAAAAATATAGCTGTTGTTAGTTCTTCAAACAAACCCATTGATTCTCCATTGTCTACACGTACTCCCGACAATTTATTTCGAAAATAGTGGCAACTTAATATTGCTACATCAAAATATTGCCGGAATACTTAGCAAAAAAGATATATTTTTAATAACACTTGAGGAATTATCAAGCAGTTATAAAGACATAGATATAATCTGCCTAACTGAGACTTTCATTAAAAGTGGCCATGAAGCTAATCTACATTTACGGCAATTTGAACTGGCCGAGTTCTTCTGCCGAAAAAATAAAAAACGCGGAGGTGTATGCATATTGTGTCGAGAGAACCTGCAATATAAAAAAATACAATACGTCAAGGATATGGCCATAGAGAACTATTTCGAATGCTGTGGCATAGAACTACCTGAATATAAATGTATAATAATATGCTTGTATAGAATTCCAGATAGCACGGATTCAAACCCACATACATTTCTTGTCAATTTTGAAATTCTTTTGAATAAAATCCGATCAAAAACAAAAAAAAGAATAATATTAGCGGGCGATTTTAACATAAACATGTTAAAAGACAGCAGTATTTCTAGGGACTTTACAAGAATACTTCAAAACAATGGATATCAACTACATATTACTGAACCTACCAGAAAGAATTCTTGCATTGATTTAATAATCAGTAATATGCCCGAAGCTGTTGGTAAAATTCACCAGTTAGGGCTATCCGATCATAACACAGCGCAAACTTTAGAAGCTCCGATCAATGTTAAATCAAGTACATTAAAATACTATTACATAAAAAAACGTGATTATTGTCCAGCAAATATGGGAAAGTTTAGTCAATGCCTGCAAAGTCTTTCCTGGACTGAAATTTATAATGAGAAGGACAGTAATAAAGCATTTGATAGCTTTCATGAGCTTATCACATTATTTTTCAGGTTGTGTTTTCCTATCGTTAGGATAAGAATGACAAACAGACCTAAAAAAGCCACGTGGATCACAAAAGGACTACGTTTAGGTTGTAAAACGAAACGCATGCTAAGATTTGCTTACTATAGGAATCAAAATACAAGGAATAAGACTAGATACAAAAAATATTCGGCCATACTGAAAAAATGTATCCATTACTCACAGAAGAAATGTAATAAGTTGTATATTGCGAAATCAAATAATATATGCAAAGCTTCATGGAATTTAATAAAACTAAATCACAATAATATTATGAAGAATAAATACATTAAACAGATAACAAGGGATGGTGAAATCATTACTGATCCTAGTGAAATAGCAAGGTTGTTTAATGAAAACATTTCAAGAGTAGGCTTAAGTACGGACTCAAATGCATCGAGTGTTAACAATATGCAAAATGTAAAAAACATCCGAGATATCATTTACTTGTATCCAACCGATGAATATGAAGTGTGTAAAATTATAAATAGTTTGAAAAATAAACCATCTGTTGGCTATGACGAAATACCTACTAAGATTATTAAGGCTAACAAGAATATAATTTCTCCGATACTAAGTTATCTAATCAACCTATCTTTTGTTGATGGCACATTTCCAGAAAAATTAAAATTGACAGTTATTAAACCAATTCCAAAAACAAAGGATGGCTACACACTTGATGACTATACACTTGATGACTATAGGCCGATCGCATTATTGTCCATAATGTCTAAGATTTTTGAAAAAGCTATGCTCGCTAGATTAAACAGATTTATCGAACGAATGGGCTTACTTGACGAAAATCAAAATGGCTTCCAAAAAGGCAAATCTACGGCACTGGCTGCATTTAATTTAGTAAACAAAATTATGAAATTTGTAGACAAATCTATTGAGGTAACAACAATATTCTTTGATATGCGTAAAGCATTTGATTACGTTTCACATGAACTTCTTTTGCGAAAATGTGAAAAATATGGCCTTAGGGGCAACGTGTATAAGTGGCTCGAAACATACTTAAAAGATAGACTTCAATACGTAGAAATCACAAATATCAATGAATCATCTAATGAAACAGCATATAGGTCTAGCTTAATAAAGAAAGAGTCAGGAGTGCCACAAGGGAGTATTTTAGGACCTTTATTGTTTCTTTTGTACATCAATGACCTTCCAAAGGCAACTAAACATTTTTGTACTTTGTTTGCCGATGACTTGTCAGTAGTGATACCAAATTTGTACAATGATGCTAATGAATACAATAGTCACGTAAATGCTACCGTTCACGATATTACAAATTGGCTTGAGAATAATAACCTGATAGTAAATGTTAAGAAGACTAAATATATTCAATTTCATAATCAAAGGAATAACAAAACTATTAACCTATCTATTCAGCATAATAATCAAAGCATAGAAGAAAGTAGCGAAGTAACATTCTTGGGCATAGTATTAGACAATAACTGCAGCTTCAAACCGCATATACAAAAGGTGTGCAATAAAATTAATAGTTTTTGTTACGCCTTATGGCGTTTAGTAAAAATAACCGATGAAAAAACTGCTTTGTTGGCGTATCATGGTTACGTGGATTCTGTCCTGAGATATGGAATCATAGTTTGGGGAAATTCAGTAGACATTGGAAAAGCTTTCATTGCCCAAAAGCAGTGCATACGATCTATATGTAACATATCGTCCAGAACGAGCTGCAAACCGTACTTCCTGAAACTTAAATTGTTACCATTGCCATGTATTTATATATATGAAACATGCCAATTTGTTAAAACACACATCAGCTTGTTTCAAGACAAAATCACTGTAAATAGGAACTACAGAGGAAGATATCCTAATACACTTGTGCAACCGCAAATTATGAGTTCATTATGGAGGCACAGCTGTTACCCAATGGCAGTGTATATTTATAACAAGTTGCCGGATGACATAAAAAAACTTCCCTTGAAAGCTTTTAAATATAAATTAAGAAATCTTCTTATTGATAAGTGTTATTATACAGTGCATGAATATCTTTCTGACAAAACACTAAAGTAAATGTTTTTCTATCTTAAACCTGACATGCATGATTTGATTTTAAACTGACATTATTATTATTTATATTTTAATTGTTGACATTTTTATTTGTAATTGACTGAAATTAAGTAAAAATAATAAATAAAAATGAATTTTTAATGAATTGGAATGAAATTTAATGTAATGTATGAAAATGAGACTGAAGTAACGTAATTAAATGAAATGTAATGTATTGTAATGAAATGAAATGTAATCGATGTTTATTTTCTATATTTGTATGTCTGCAAAGACTAATTGTGAGATACCTATATAATATATTTTAACCTTTGTACCACTTTTAAAACAAATAAATGAATCTGAATCTGACTGTCCTAAATTCGTTAAATTTGATGTTTCAGATGTAAAATGTAATTTCTGACGTATTTTAGCCAATCAAAACCATTTTTGTTTACCACAGAGTACAATGGCGCCATCTGCGAAAACTTTTACGTATTATTTCCTATTGCGAGTTTTTACACAAAAAAAGAAAAACCATAAGCATTCTATGGGTTCTTTATAAGGGTTCCGTAGCAAAATGGTAAAAAGGAACCCTTATGGTGTGACTCAGTCTGTCTGTCTGTCTGTCACAGCTGGATATCTCGATAACTATCTATTAATGGTATCAACTTGAAATTTGGAATAGTTTAAGATGACGTTTGCCCAAATATTTTGCAAATAAGGATGTTTTTTTTACAGCAGGAATTGAAAAGGGGTCTTAAAAATTTGAAGTGAGGCTACTAGTAGGGCATGTGGGTATCATAACATAATGAAAGAGTGTTGTTAGCACATTTTCAAACATTTCTCTTTTTTTAGGCCGCATAGTGTTCGACTTATAATGAAAAATGTAAAAACATACCGTTCCTTCCTTATAGTATAGAACTTATAGTAAAAAGATAACTATAACGTTCGAAAAACATGAATAAAATATTCTATTGTACTGTTAGCCGATCGGTAATTATAGGGTTTGAGGTTATTTTTCGCACAAGTCATCACGAAAATACGAAAATGTGGTATCGATGCATTCAATACGATGCCCCGATCACAAATATATAAGATGAAAAGCGTGAAAATGGCGGGGGTAGAAACTGTGATGTCATAAAGTTTTCAGTACTTACAAAGATTTTTTTCATACCATGTGGTATATCAAAGCCCTTTGGCTTTGTGAGTATATTGCGAATATAAAACACACTATAACATGTCATCAAAATCTCATCATAGTAACATACACAGTAACAGTTAAAACACATAAAAAATACCGTTTGTGGAACATGGATAAAAATATTATTTTTTAATATGTCATAAAATGATGTAATACAAAAACTAGCTTATGTCTGCAAAACAAACACTTCGAGCGACTCGCAATATTTTTTCGGGGTCAAAACCTTCCAGTAGGTATCGAACAAATTTTTATTAATTCTTGAATTTGCGCATATAAAGTAAATGCAGAATTTTTGTTCTTCACACTATTTTGACGATAAAAGGATCTGTACCCTTAGCACGAACAGCTATCAAAAAAATAATCATTCGATAGATAAATTTTGTATTGGAAATTTGTACAACGCCATCTATCGCCGATAAGCGAAATGAAATTTTCCATAGAGAATTGTCTATCGAGTAATTTTACGTGCGTTTTTTTTCTCGATAGCTGTTCGTGCTAAGGGTACTGAAGACATTTGAATCGTATACATTGTTTGCTTCATTTGTGAAAAGTATATAATTACTGACATAAATAAATCATAAACTTTATTTTATAGAGCTTAGCAATAATAAAAGTGATTGTTCTATAATATTATTACCGGGTGCCTTTTAGGGTTAACCTACGTCAGCGACTAAAAAGCGCCGTGATTGTCGCCGCGATTATCGCCGCGTTTATCGCAGCGATATCGCCGCGATTAACGCCGCGCTTATCGCAGCTACAAAATAGCGCCCGTCAGCGGTAAGCCTAATGGATTTTGGCAGTTGAGTGTCGATAAAACGCTATATCACGCGTTATACATCGTGTTAAGGCGAGGCAGTTCCCGAAATTTACTCTTTCACTAGGTCTTTAGAATAAGGTTGAATATTGCGTAGCTTTAATTGACGCTTCGCCAGAAATTTGACGAAATTTAGTACATTTTTATTGATTTCTGAAATACTTGATCATTTATTTAAAATGTACTCGGTTATTGTGTTAGATCGATAAAAAAGCTATCCTTTTTGCATAAAAGATCATATCACTGTCTTTGAAAATAACGAAATCTGACGATTTGAAGTTTAATTTTATGGTGTTATTCAGGATTTTTTTACAGAGTAACCATGCCATTTTTCAATATTCTGTTCGGTTATTGTGTTTCATGACATAATGTTCAGTCTACAGTAATTTTTGTAAAGTAGAATTCTACATCCGTTCTTCACATTGGAAGTTCAAAAATCGATCTTTTCATCAAATCGTGAACTGGCCTCGCCTTAAGGTGGTCATGCTAGGGGGCTGGCAACGTTGATGCATTACATTAATTTAATGATGGGTTGAGAAGTTACGACGTCAAACCGTAACAAACAATTAAATTCACTCTTCGCATATATTAGTTACGATTACTTTGACTGAGCTCGGTGGCGCAGTGGGGAGCTCGGTGGCGCAGTGGTTTAGCGCCTGGCCCAGCGATTGCGGAAGTCAAGCAACGTTCGCAAGGTTCGGTCATGGGATTGGTGACCAAAAATTTATTATCTCGAGCTCCTCCGTGCTTCGGAAGGTACGTTAAGCCCGTTGGTCTCGGCTACATTTGCAGTCGTTAACACCCACCAATCCGCATTGGGCCCGCGTGGTGGGTTATGGCCCGTCCTCCTTATCCACCCAATAAGGAAGGCCTGTGCCCCAGCAGTGGGGACATTAAAAAAAATGGCTGATGGACTGGACTGGACTGGACTTTAACTGTCTTTATTTATCATTAGCTTAGTTATAAGTACAATACAGTTAAACATTAAAAATAATTTGGAACTAAAGAGAAAGGTCGTTTTGAAGCTTTATTTTTCCATCATCAGCTTCAGATTCCTCTTTTAGGCAGAGTTCTCCATGGATAGTGTGAAATAACATACCTACCACGCGGGTCTAGTGCAACTTGATAACATTTTATCATAAAGAAACCTTAACTTCAAATATTTGATGTTGCGGCCTTCGGTACTCGTTCCAGCGGTCACCAGTTGCACAATATCGGGGTGATCCTCCGCAACCTTTTCTAAGTAGTCGTTCACCTGAAAATAAAAAAATTACTTATCAATAAATATTTTTTTTTTTAAGATCTAAAGATAATTTCTGAGAAGGCTACCTACGAGCAGCACTGAAACAAGCAAATATAAAGCTTTTTTCAAACCAATCTGTATGATGTTTTTTTATGTTTTCATATTATTAATTTTCTTCAATTCGAACACAGGTTTCCTTTGATAAAAATATCAGTTGTTTGAAAATGTTATTAAGTTTATTTTCGTTGAAACAGTTGTTGTCCTGACACATTCTAATAAGCTTGAAATTGACAAGTTTTCAAAAATGTAATTATGTCGATTTTACTTTGTATACCGAAAGCACGAAAGTATATAAAAAAATTAGGGGGCATGTATTTAATCTTTTTTTTGTAAGTAAGTACTTATAATAAATTACTGTTTGAAATCTATTCTATGGCAATTGATTTTATTTAATGTTAGACAAAGAGATTCAACTCAAAATGCCTGTATTTCTCAATTTAGACGAGATTTTAGTTTTTTTTTAATTAACATGAATAAACTGGTCTGAAAATTCTGAAAAAAATGAGTTTAGGAAACTAAAATCTTAAAATGGTTTTTTAACCGACTTCCAAAAAAGGAGGAGGTTCTATGTTCGTCTGTATTTTTTTTTGTGTATGTCCACCGATTACTCGAAGACGGCTGGACCGATTGAAATGATTCAAACGTTATTACATTAGGTACACTCCCAAGTTGGTCCCATTTTTTAAAATTTGGAAATCGGTTCAGTACTTTTCAAGTAATTTTTTAAAAAAGCACGAAAATAGTATGATTTTGTGTGAATTACCTCGATGATTGGTCGTATTACTTCTTTGTTTATGAACTGAATAAGATAATTATTTTTTTGTTGGAAGAGGGAAATCTTAAGTGTACTTTTTTAACCGACTTAAAAAGGAGGTTCTCAGTTTGACCCGTATTTAAGTATGTTTCTCCGCGATTATCTTACGTTTGGCTGAGCCGATTTTTCTAAATATAAAATATACCTTACCTACAAGGTACCTACACTAAAAATAAAAAAAATAAAAAATTGTTTAAAAAAAAAACAAAAAACCGACTTCAAAAAACCTACCTCTAAAAAGCAGGAGATAATATTCGAAATAATAAAAATACGTCTATTGAAGTCGGGTGGGGCTTTTAGAATAAAAAAAAAGGAATTTGTACTCCAGCTCTCCGTTTTGTCTCCGGATTTGTATCGAAAGCGCGCGCGCACACGTAGCGACGCGACAGTCTGCAACCTTTCATACAAACCATGTGAGAGACAAAGTGGTTGCGGAGACATAAGTTGCTCGTGGGCGCTCCCCCTTAATCCTCACCTCGAATGGATACGGGTAATATTCAAAAGGTAACATTCTTCCACTTCTGCTTCTGTTCTGTTTCCATTTTTCCATTTCTTCGTCTTGTGCCTCCAAAGTCCTGTGAGGATTTAAAATTGGACTGTAATTATATGTATTTAACAATATTTTTTATTATTATTTTATTTTTTATTTTTATTTCTAGGAAGGCCAACAGCACCAATTAATAATACATAATCTGAATTGCAATAGATAGCCAATTAGAGGATATCATTATTGCATGCTACATTATACTTTACATGCTATAAAACTAACTTTTCCAAGACTGAACCCGCAAAACTTCTAACGAAAAATTTGTAACAGATAAAACATACATACATACAAACTGAATACCTCCTTTTTTTCAAGTCGGTTAAAAAGACTACACAAAGGTATCCCTTCCCCAAGAAAAAAAAACATTTAATTCGGTTCATAAATAACAAAATTGTCAAGTTAATTGATTTAATATCATGGTATTTTCAAGATTACTTACTTGTAAACTACTGAAGCGATTTGAAAAAAAATTAAATGGGACCATCTCGCAAGAAAACTCAATCGAACAAAAAAAGAATTATCTAAATCGGTCCATAAATGTCGAAGATACGCGGGAACAACGATAAAAAAAAAAAAAAACATACAATCGAATTGAGAACCTCCTCATTTTGATGAAGTCGGTTAAAAATTATGGAAAGAAATACAGAAACATCATCGTTGAAAATACGATTCGTACGACAGACTTATGCGGTTCGCACCGAAGTGGAATCAATCTGCAGTTCCGCACGCATTTCAGGACCAACAACCCAGAAAAACGATCATAAGTAGGGATTTGTCGGATTCAATCCCCGTGAATTTCAAATGGGATGTGGGATTCGATTTGATGTGAAACCCGATGTTAACACAAGAAGAATCTAAGAATTTATTTATTATGTGTAAAATTAAATGAGCTTAAAAATGAAAATTAAAAATGCTGGGCCTTCACCTCACTTGATGTTATGTGACGATAAGGCCGAAGGGGGAAGCGCACTACACCCGGAATCCTCATCACTGAGGAACTGGCTATCAGTCTTACCTCTAACTGCCGGAACACAACAAAGGACATCAACCATGGTTCATACATTTTTGGTCCAAATATGAAAGTGCCGGCCAAAAGACAAAAGACTTTATTCTGTTAGATTTTGTCCATCTAAGCATTTTTTATTATGGCACCGAAGCTGTAGCACCGCTTCACATTTGTGTCAAAATGTATGAAAAGACTGACTTTTTGAACTCAATTAAAATCAATTCCAGCGGTGCTACAGCTTGGGTGCCATAAAAAGAAATGCTTAGGCGGACAAAATCTATCAGAATAAAGCACTTAAGCTTTTGACCGGCACTTGCACATTTAGACCAAAATGGATGATGTCCTTTTTACCCGACTGCAAAGAAAGGGTTATGTGTTTCGCGCGTATCTTGTAAGTATGTTTGTATGTATGTATGTATGTTTGTATGTAATATTCTTTATTACCTCATATCTTTCAAACGGCTGAACGGATTTCTATGATTAAGATAATATCGTTAGATTTGTCTTGTCAGCCCAAGTGTTCTTAAGAAGGTGGCATTATAAAAAAACCAACAAGGCGGCTATACGTAGTGAAAAAAAAATTTTTTTTTAGAATACTGCAATATGGTGTCATATTAAAGGGCATAATATAAGGATTTCAAAAAGGTATATTTAATTTATGGCGTCAGACTTAGGTAATAGTACAAATGTCCTCTTGGGAATCGAACCCAGGGCCCCTGCGATTTACACGGCTGCGGATGAACCACTAGACCCCAGAGGCGGTTAAATTAAACAAAATTAATTAAATTAATTACAGCAATAAAAAAATAATTGATTACAGCATGAGTATCGCTGTGAATTATCAGCTGCTCAGTTTATAATTTTCAACATGATTTAATTTCCGTAGTCCGTTTATAAGAAAAATGCTTAACGCAATTTGCACTTCAAATGTTGCCGACTGAATACAATGCATAAATCTTACTTAGCCACATCCTCCATATGCAAATAATGTGTAATGCCTTCTCCATCCAGCTGGTCTAACACCTTAACCCTATGTTCTGGAGTCAGCATGACCAGTGTGTCCGAGTGTCCGGGGAAGCCGTGCTGCCATACGTCCAGGTCGAAGGCGCCTTCCAGACGGTGGAAGGCTTCCAGGTCTGAGCGGTCTCGGAGCACCACCCCGTGGACTGTGAAGCTGGAAAACATTCCTTGATTGAAAGAGGTATACAAACATGGATAGGCAGTTTCTTTAAATGATAATGGGCTTCCCCAATTCACCTTGCAATCACCTATTTACGCATAGACAGACACATACCTTTTTAGGGTTCCGTACCCAAAACGGAACCCTATTACTAAGACTCACTGTTCGTCTGTCTGTCTGTCTGTCACCAGGCTGTATCTCATGAACCGCGATACCTAGATAGTTGAAATATTCACAGATGATGTATTTCTGTTGCCGCTATAACAACAAATACAAAAAAATTGGGGCTCCCATACAACAAACGTGTTTTTTTGCCGATTTTTGGTACGGAACCCTTCGTGCGCGAGTCCGTCACGCACTTGGCCGGTTTTTTACTATCCACAAAGGGAATATTAAAAAAGAAAAGTTTTGTGATCTATTAATTTAGTGACCGCCCCGCGACTTCGTCTGCGTGGACAGTTTTTTTTCTATCCCTAGGGAACAGATCCATTTTTCGAGATGACAGGTACTCTATGTCCTTTTCTGTACCCCTGTCAGACAGTTTTCAAAGTCACACTTTAACAGCCTTTAGTGCTATCTGACGCACAAGAAATCAAAACTCCCTGAATTATTTTCCAGGCAAAATTACCTAACATCTGGACTTAGGTGCTTTAAAAAAATAAGGTTCAGCTATTACTTGATCGAAGGCTATTAGTTTTAAAATAGTTACAATTCCAATGAGTCTGATATAAATAAATCAGTAAATTATTATTATTGTTTTTATAATAAGTCAATATATCTTTACCCAGAATAGACATCATGTTTCCCAGCATTTGCTGAACAAATCACTAAACTAATTAAAAACAAACAAAGCCGACGCATCTTGAGTCCGACAACTTAACGAATGTAGAACAATTAAGATACCTAATCCTATATTTCGAGTTATCCAAGTTTTATGGCTAGATTTGATAGGTAAATACGCTTTATCACCAATAATACTAATCAGTTGATAATAATAATCATATCACATAATTATTATTACAAATTAGATAAATTATATCTACATCGATTTCAATATGCTATGCTATGTTCACTATTTGTTATAAAATGAATTAAGTAGATAATAATATTATTATTTTTATTATTATTTTTTTGCAATGATTCAAATTCTATTATGATAATTATTTATGAAATGTATTTATGTTATATTTTAATGTATTAATGTGAATGTGCGAATGATTTTTTTTAATTTTGTTAATAATTGATGATTTATATACTTAGTTACTCTATTGTAATGGGTTAATCCTGTAAAGATAGATGTAAAAGTGGAAATAAATAAAATAAATAAAATAAAAAAATATTACTTTGAAGAAAATTTTGTACAACTCAATTTTTGTGTATCCTACTAACCCTACATAATTTTCAAGATTAGGTACTTTGGAGAAAAGGAACTCAACTTTTGTGTTGAACAAAATAAAAAAAAAAATATAATAACCTTACTAAATAATAATAGTTGTCTAACAAGTAAATAGTTCGGTCTGTGTTTTATCCCTTTGTTACTACTAGTAAACTTATTTAGATTTGTAAAGGATTTGGTATCAATTGCCTGTGATTTAGTTTAGTACCTATCTTGTAGATTTATTTAGTAATAGTAAGAAAGTAAGGAGAAAAGTATATTGGATAATTTTTTTTAGATTTTATTAGGTTTAATTAGTACCACAAATACACTTGTTTCCAAATATTTATGAAAATGAAATGAAAAAATAAAAAAATAGTTATTTCATAAAAACAAGTGGGTAAAACATGGTATGGTTGATTCCTCCTTTTAAGTGTAAAAACACTTGTACCAAGAGATAATCGCTCTCTCATAACAACATCAGTTTTTCGTGTTTTTAAAGAAATAAAACAAAAAAATTAAAAAACAAAAAATATTAACTCTAAAACTCTAAAATGTGAGTGTGTGTGTGTGTGCGTGCGTGTGTGGGTGTGTGTGTGAGTTTAAATATGCTTTTGTATTGTTTTTCATAGATGTGTGTTTGAAACTTTTCCAACTTTTTGCATAGTTCGTAAACGTGCTAAAACCTTTGGTACCAAACATTACATTGGAACCGATAGGGAACAAATACGAAATGAGAGACAAAACGGGAAGCAATTCAGAGCAAACAAGTAGACAACAAACTAACGAACACCGATTGAAACAATACAACTGTAGCCGGGATTGGATGCCGCTATCGCCTATGCAGTTGCAGCTGCAAGCAGTAGGTCAACACAGACGCCTTCTTCTCATATCTTCTTATACACCGTTAATTTTTAAGTTTATCTAAAAATGAAATGGGGATTTCAGACCACGTGAATAAACAACTTTTAGTATGGGGCCAAGAACAGAATCTTGAAAATAATCAGCTGTTCCATCGAAAAGTACAACATCGACTCGACTATAATGTATGGAACAGCTGATTTTTTTTCGCGCTTCTCTGGTTGGTCCATAGTAAATTTGTTCATTCACGTGTTCTGAAATCCCCCTTTCATTTTTAGATAATTATACTTAAAAATT
This sequence comes from Agriphila straminella, assembly GCA_950108535.1. Classification (NCBI taxonomy): domain Eukaryota; kingdom Metazoa; phylum Arthropoda; class Insecta; order Lepidoptera; family Crambidae; genus Agriphila; species Agriphila straminella. The sequence continues at coordinate 14,636,422 of OX467323.1, read as the reverse complement.
AACGGTGTGTATGTATAAAAATGAATTGCACTTCGTTAGTCAACGTCTGTCAAGACGTTGACTAACGAAGGCATATGTCAACTAAGGAATATGTCAATATTGGCACCGTGCACGCTTTTAGCGCCACCTAGCGTTCGCAACTTTGTTGGCTCTGACCTGACCGTTTTGACGTTTTATTAAGTGATAATAATAGTAGTTTATGATACTGATGCATAATGAGGGGTATTAAAACATGAGTGTGTGTTTAAAAACCGAGCCGTAGGCGAGGTTTTTAATAGTATCACACGAGTGTTTTAATACCTAGTTATGTGCAGTTTCATACACTACTTTATCTACACTCATACATTTGGGATTGAACCTACTAAATAAAAGGTCAACGTTAGAAAAGAGAGAGACTTTGGTTGTATTAACCTTGTAATAAGTCATTTCCTTAGCTGCATCTAAAATAATTTTGCAGAGTCAATTTTTTTCACATTTTTAAGCAAGAATAAAAAACACCTACGAAATTCAGTATACCTATAACAAAATGTAAAAATTGAAATCAAAATTCAAAACTTTTTTCGTAATGCTCTAAAAATGGCGCGCAATAAGTCATCGATCACCATAGAGTGCATTTTAATCATGGAAAGTATGTGGGAAAATATCGTTGTTTTTTTTAATATCACGGCACTACCTTCTTCTTGGATTTGCCCTGTATCGTAATGAGAAAAAAAGTTATTTTATGATACAGCTGACTGCATCGTAATGAGTTTTTTTTTAATTTTACCTATTCACGAAAATAAAGTACGTATTTATATTACCTCTTTTGAATTCATATTTGGAACATTACGTTGTGAGTGTAGATAAACATATATAATAGGGATGTTGACTATTTTTTTTATTTTATGTTACATAAATTACCTCTCAAAAAAAGAAACATTGGTAAAAGAATTAATTCGCTAGCATGAAAACTGCCCGAGATATCACAGTGTGAAATGCACACAAATGGACTCGATCAAAAACGCTCCATACTAATGGCTTGCACGTTATGACGTCACGCCGTGCTAGTTTGTATGCAACGCGTAGGAAATTTGTTCGGCAGCTATATTAAATATTGTGTTTATCAAAATAGTTTCTTAGACAAATTTGCTATACATTTTACGGACTAATTAAAGGTATTATTTATTTTAATAAATTTTATACTTTTTAAATGGACTTGTCCACTCAACTTTGAAGGGTCATAAAACAAATAATATGCAATATATAAAACCAAGAGGTATACAAGCTACTCTAAAAGTTTAATATGTTTACGATTTTTATTAGTATTTCGTTATTTTATTCATTAGTCAACATCCCTATTGTTCCTGTATCGCTAGTAATAAATTAAATATCGATTTCAAACAGATTACAGAGCCTATATTAATTCTACTTTTTGCCACCATGAGCGCTGCGATCGATTAACAGCTAACTTTTGATTAAGAGGAAGTCAAACTACGTTAACATTTCGATCTCGATACGTTACGTTTAACTGCATTATTTATTCTGTGCTACTATGTTCAGAAATCGAGGAGCTCGGTGGCGCAGTGGTTTAGCGCCTGGCCCAGCGATTGCGGAAGTTAAGCAACGTTCGCAAGGGTCGGTCATGGGATGGGTGACCAAAAAATTATTATCTCGAGCTCCACCGTGCTTCGGAAGGCACGTTAAGCCGTTGGTCCCGGCTGCATTTGCAGTCGTTAACACCCACCAATCCGCATTGGGCCCGCGTGGTGGGTTATGGCCCGTCCTACTTACCACCCATAAGAAAGGCCTGTGCCCCAGCAGTGGGGACATCAAATATGGCTGATGGTCATGTTCACAAATATCGCAATAATACAACTTTCCATACTTTTGTCTCACCCCGAGATTAGTACGAAAGCGCGTTTTACACCTATAGTAGTAAGTTTAATAAGTGCAGTTTGCTCTACTGGTGTCTCGATCGTTACTGCGCAAACAAAAAGCTTTAGATAAAAAGGATCATGGCTCAAGTAACAAGTTCGAACTCTGCAAACGATTCCCTCCAGCTCTGTAGAATGTCCGTATTTAAGCGGGGTGCTCTGCTCAACCTTATTTACCAAGTAATTTATTAATTTAATCTCTTTTGACATAATATTTATTAAAGATAATTTTGGGAGTTATAAGCCACTTTTGCCCATTTGCACTAAACTTAAGAATCGCCTAAGTTCTTGCCTAACTTGTTTAGGCTACTCCTAGCAAAAAATTTGCTTGCACTAACCTTAAGCCATTCCTAAATCCACTTAGGACATTCCTAACTTTATGACCTCGAATAGGAAGTGCCCAACGCGTTAGGCGATACCTAAGTAGTATTTTTATGTTCCAGCGTGGAGGTTTCCTTAGCTTGTCCAACTTTACTTGACAAACAGCAAAATAAAAAAGTATTTTTGTGTCATTTTCTGTCATTTGTCAAAGACATTCTTCTTCTTATTTTTGGTATGTCAATCTACTCTCCTATTTAGGAAGTAATTTTTGTCAGTATCAAGTGTTGAATAGTTCAGTAGTTTGACATGTTCAAACAGATTTTGTTTTTTAAATAATAGATCATAAACAATCTATCATTTCAATCGTTCTTCATTCGTTTATCATTCGCTTTACTAGGCAATTCCTATGTTTTGTCACAGCTGAGACAGAACTGTTAGTGCAAACCAAATTTTTAGATAGGCTGCTCTTAAGCTTAGGTGTATCTTAACTAGGACAAGCCTAACCCAAGTTTAGTGCAAATGGGCATTAGTTTTCATATTTATATCCTTCATACGTTACCTAATCGTAACTAAAATCCAATAATATAGTGTGCCAAACCAACCTAATTGCCTATTATTATTCAGACGACTTGGTATTTTTTTTCTCTTTTCTTTTCTTTCTTTCTTACTTTTTAGTATTTTTATACATTATTACTAACATTTACTAACTTAAATCTTTATTATTATTATTTTTCTTGTTTTGAGTCTTACAGAATGAGTAAAGATTTCATATAAATTGTTTCAGCTGTTAATAATTGTTTTTAAGGAGAATTAACAATTCTTTTTCACTAAAGCAATTTATTATTCTAATCTTTTATGGATATTTATTCTTTGGAGATGAATAAATGAAAATGTTAGTTTTGTGAAGATATTACAAATAACAAGTCAACGCCATCTTACGGTGAGACCTAAAAACTATTAATGCGATTGACAAAAGAGGAGCTAAAGTCGTGCTTGTCTGTTGCTTTAAAGAATATATGATAAAAAGTACGGCCAACATTCGTTAGATGGCGCTGTTAAAAATAAGATAATTAAAGAAACTATCTGAGTCAATAAAGTCGAAATAGTTTATTTACTCGTACATTACAAGCTGCAGGGACAAAAAGAAACATACATTATTATTACTACAATAAATTATAAAAGCTTGTCTGGTAGAATCAAAAGGAAGCATGGGTTTTCAGACTGGTCAAATTAATAATGTGTTTTCTTCTGAAAAACTTGTCTTCAATGTCCTGTTCCATTCTGTTTATTGTTAGCAAACGGGTGGAGGTGCTATCATGTTTCCAGTGAGTTAAATCATCATGAGACATGAAGCATTGGTAACCTGAAAAGTACCAAATGTCAAAATATAGAAATTTGCATCTTCTTAATATTTCATTAAGATATAGAAATATACATAAATCTAGGTATTTCCTGATATTACTGCTAAATAGAACCAGTGTTGATAAGGAATTAATAAACTTAACCAGTACATATGGTATAACTAACTAACAGTAATGAAAACTAAAGTGGATAAAATTTTGTCGTAGACAAAATTTGGATTTTCATCAGAAAATCAATATTGTTATGTTCTTTATGGGAAATTTATCATTTATTATTGCTACTAAATTAGTCTAACATTTTAAAATAAAAACTACCTTCTTAAGTCATATAGATTTTAAATGGGAGCAAAAAAGCAGATTCTTTGATGTAAAAGAATTCCAAAATTAAGCTAATTTAAGAATGCTAATAACTTTTGTGTTTGATAATAGATTCACAAGGTTGAAGTAAATTTGATAAATTCAGATTGTTCTTATTATAATTTAATATAAATAATGTCAAGGAATTTAGGGAAACATTACTTTTTGGATGTGTGAAAAATACCAAAATATGACAAATTGCGCTATTATAAATACCTTTTAACTTTGGCTGATGGTTAGAACTCCTGAAAATGAAACCCCTCTACAGCTGAAAGCTGTAAGCTAACAAAAGACCACATTTAAAAACATTATTACATTATATTATCTACCTTCAAGTTATTTTTTTTTCTCAGTGATTACGTTTTATGAGGTGCGTTCAAGAGAACACTCAACGGATGCGTTCAAATATTAGTATGAACTGTTAAGCGGCATTTAAACTCACGACTATGCTACAAACACGTCACAAACATCTTCCAAATGTGAGATTGGTGTGCGCAAACCAATTGATGTACGTCATGCACGTGTTTTATGCATTTCAAAGATTAATATTACTACTCGTTATTTGCAAATGTTAAGGGGAACATTCGTTAGGCCGAATATGTGATGAAATTATCTAGTTATATAAGATAAGAATAGGTTTGCCTACCGGGTAAACAAGGGGTGTGTATTTCGACCATGGTTTGGCTGTCTGTTGATGTTTGTATACGGAATAGAAAATCTTGCTACAGTTATCGATTTAATCCGCGTCTGATTTTCTTAACTATTATGTTTTCACTACGTTGTCATTAAGACAGGGACAGTTTTGTAACAGCTACACTATAAGTGTACGTCTGAGACCGGCTTTACATCAAAATCGTCATTTTCTAGATATTAAGAACACAGCGCAACAAATTACAAACTGTATGGTAACATATTCACTTTGGCGGTTTTAAAAACGCTGACATTTATACAGGCCGCTTGGTTGCTTGTCTAATGTAGTCGGGTCCTGGAATGAAGTTGTCGTTGTTTTAACACAGTACATAGGCTGATAGCTAGTCTGAGGTCTAGGGGAAAATCAGTGTGGCCAATCACATTTTCCCCGATCATCGGGAGATTTTTCGACTACGATATTTTAACTTAAGTTGTTTGAAATTACAAAACCTAAATGATCTAACTAAAATATAGGTTGTTTACATGCAAAACAAGTAATGAAGGGCTAATAATGCGTGGAAATAAAGTAAATTCATGCAAATGTATAAATTGTCTGGAGATAAAATACTTTGAAAATTTTATAGAATATTTGAAATTAATAAGCTGCTATCTTATTAGTAGGTTTTACCTATTAAATGTGTTATGTAGTTAATTATGTATGTTGTTTAATTAATTAATAAGGTTTTCCAAGTGTTATAAATGGATATTACTATGTCACCAGAAGTTCGAAAGGCTAAAAAAGTTAGCAAGTTATTTTTAGGATTGAAAGAAGTATAAATTAAATTACTTTGGTTGGTGATTAATATAAGAAATCTACAAATAAAGTTATTATCGAATAAAAACTTTGAATATTTATAATGGGAGAATTGGAAAAAAGCTGGCAATTTTTTAGTATTTATTAATTACTAGCTTCTGCCCGCGACTTCGTCCGCGTGGATATTAGAGAAAATCCTTAGGGAACCGTCAACCAGGATCAGTCCAGCCGTTTTTACGCAATTAGGCGCGCTGCTTGAGACATCTGCCGCGTGTGGCGGACCTCGCACAAGGCTCCCCGTTTTCGGTCCCGGTCCCGTTCCCGTTCCCGTTCCCGTTCCCGTTCCCGTTCCCGTTCCCGTTCCCGTTCCCGTTCCCGTTCCCGTTCCCGTTCCCGTTCCCGTTCCCGTTCCCGTTCCCGTTCCCGTTCCCGTTCCCGTTCCCGTTCCCGTTCCCGTTCCCGTTCCCGTTCCCGTTCCCGTCCCCGTTCCCGTTCCCGTCCCCGTCCCCGTTCCCGTTCCCGTCCCTGTCCCCGTCCCCTGGATGTGCATGTCCAGGTCAAATCATGTCCACCGTGTTGGACTTCAAAATAAATTTCATTTTCGCAATCACCATCCCATAAAACCTCAAGAACGACATCCATATCGATTTTTATGTCAAGGCTCCCCGTTTCCGGTCCCGGTCCCGTTCCCGTTCCCGTTCCCGTTCCCGTTCCCGTTCCCGTTCCCGCTCCCGCTCCCGCTCCCGCTCCCGCTCCCGCTCCCGCTCCCGCTCCCGCTCCCGCTCCCGCTCCCGCTCCCGCTCCCGCTCCCGCTCCCGCTCCCGCTCCCGCTCCCGCTCCCGCTCCCGCTCCCGCTCCCGCTCCCGCTCCCGCTCCCGCTCCCGCTCCCGCTCCCGCTCCCGCTCCCGCTCCCGCTCCCGCTCCCGGTCCCGGTCCCGGTCCCGTTCCCGTTCCCGTTCCCGTTCCCGTTCCCGTTCCCGTTCCCGTTCCCGTTCCCGTTCCCGTTCCCGTTCCCGTTCCCGTTCCCGTTCCCGTTCCCGTCCCCGTCCCCGTTCCCGTTCCCGTCCCCGTTCCCGTTCCCGTTCCCGTTCCCGTCCCTGTCCCCGTCCCCTGGATGTGCATGTCCAGGTCAAATCATGTCCACCGTGTTGGACTTCAAAATAAATTTCATTTTCGCAATCACCATCCTATAAAACCTCAAGAACGACATCCATATCGATTTTTATGTCAAGGCTCCCCGTTTCCGGTCCCGATCCTGTTCCCGTTCCCGTTTCCGCTCCCGTTCCCGTTCCCGTTCCCGTTCCCGTTCCCGTTCCCGTTCCCGTTCCCGTTCCCGTTCCCGTTCCCGTTCCCGTTCCCGTTCCCGTTCCCGTTCCCGTTCCCGTTCCCGTTCCCGTTCCCGTTCCCGTTCCCGTTCCCGTTCCCGTTCCCGTTCCCGTTCCCGTTCCCGTTCCCGTTCCCGTTCCCGTTCCCGTTCCCGTTCCCGTTCCCGTTCCCGTTCCCGTTCCCGTTCCCGTTCCCGTTCACGTTCCCGCTCCCGTTCCCTTTTCCGTTCCCGTTCCCGTTCCCGTTCCCGTTCCCGTTCCCGGTCCCGGTTCCGTTCCCGTCCCCGTTCCCGTTCCCGTCCCCGTCCCCGTTCCCGTTCCCGTTCCCGTTCCCGTTCCCGTCCCTGTCCCCGTCCCCTGGATGTGCATGTCCAGGTCCAATCGTGTCCACCGTGTTGGACTTCAAAATAAATTTCATTTTCGCAATCACCATCCCATAAAACCTCAAGAACGACATCCATATCGATTTTTATGTCAAGGCTCCCCGTTTCCGGTCCCGGTCCCGTTCCCGTTCCCGTTCCCGTTCCCGTTCCCGTTCCCGTTCCCGTTCCCGTTCCCGTTCCCGTTCCCGTTCCCGTTCCCGTTCCCGTTCCCGTTCCCGTTCCCGTTCCCGTTCCCGTTCCCGTTCCCGTTCCCGTTCCCGTTCCCGTTCCCGTTCCCGTTCCCGTTCCCGTTCCCGTTCCCGTTCCCGTTCCCGTTCCCGTCCCCTGGATGTGCATGTCCAGGTCCAATCATGGCCACCGTGTTGGACTTCAAAATAAATGTCATTTTCGCAACCACCATCCCATGAAACCTCAAGAACGACATCCACATCGCTTTTCATGTTTACTTACGCCATTTACACCATAAGGGAGGATTTTCAAAATAACAAAATATGTGTTTGCCTATTTATTTTTAGACATGCTCCTACAAATTTTAAAGTTGTAATGTCTATTTTATATTATTTTTCCATACAAAAATTGAACCCCATTTTAACCCCTTAAGGGGTTAAATCATGTCCACCGTGTTGGACTTCAAAATAAACCTCATTTTCGCAATCACTATCCCATAAAACCTCAAGAACGACATCCATATTGATTTTTATGTTTACTCACCCCATTTACCCCTAAGTGGTTGATTTTCAAAATTACAAAATATATGTTTGCCTATTTATTTTTAGATGTGCTCCAACGAAGTTTAAAGTTGTAATGTCTATTTTATATAATTTTTCCATACAAAATTTGAACCCCATTTTCACCCCTTTAGGGGTCAAATCATGTCCACCGTGTTGGACTTCAAAATAAATGTCATTTTTGCAATCGTCATCCCAGAAAACCCCAATAACGACATCTATATCTATTTTTGGGGTTTTTTACCCCTTTTCACCCCCATTTCATCCCAATAGGGGTTTAAATACTAACAATAACAATATACGTTGCGTTAGATTTCTATCCATAAGCCTAAATTATAAATTTAGCGATTTTTACTTCGAAAATAAAGGATTTTCTTCAATACACAACTTCATCCCCCTTTTGACCTCTTCGGGGGTAGAATTTTGAAAAACGCTGAGACCCGTATTTATTTATTTTCAATGGTCAGTCTAAACACAAAATTTGAAGATCCTAGCTTCAAAACTGAGGGACTTTCATACAAACTTTGATCCCCTTTTTTACCCCCTTAGGGGGTGAATTTTGAAAAATCCTTTCTTAGTGCACCCCTAGACCTCATAAGGAACCTGCGTGCCAAATTTGGAGTCTCTAGACCCAGCGGTTTGGGCTGTGCGTTGATAGATCAGTCAGTCAGTCAGTCAGTCAGTCAGTCAGTCAGTCATTCAGTTTACGATTTTATAAATATAGAAAAATATATGTTTGCCTATTTATTTTTAGATGTGCTCCAACGAAGTTTAAAGTTGTAATGTCTATTTTATATAATTTTTCCATACAAAATTTGAACCCCATTTTCACCCCTTTAGGGGTCAAATCATGTCCACCGTGTTGGACTTCAAAATAAATGTCATTTTTGCAATCGTCATCCCAGAAAACCCCAATAACGACATCCATATCTATTTTTGGGGTTTTTTACCCCTTTTCACCCCCATTTCATCCCAATAGGGGTTTAAATACTAACAATAACAATATACGTTGCGTTAGATTTCTATCCATAAGCCTAAATTATAAATTTAGCGATTTTTACTTCGAAAATAAAGGATTTTCTTCAATACACAACTTCATCCCCCTTTTGACCTCTTCGGGGGTAGAATTTTGAAAAACGCTGAGACCCGTATTTATTTATTTTCAATGGTCAGTCTAAACACAAAATTTGAAGATCCTAGCTTCAAAACTGAGGGACTTTCATACAAACTTTGATCCCCTTTTTTACCCCCTTAGGGGGTGAATTTTGAAAAATCCTTTCTTAGTGCACCCCTAGACCTCATAAGGAACCTGCGTGCCAAATTTGGAGTCTCTAGACCCAGCGGTTTGGGCTGTGCGTTGATAGATCAGTCAGTCAGTCAGTCAGTCAGTCAGTCAGTCAGTCATTCAGTTTACGATTTTATAAATATAGAAAAATATATGTTTGCCTATTTATTTTTAGATGTGCTCCAACGAAGTTTAAAGTTGTAATGTCTATTTTATATAATTTTTCCATACAAAATTTGAACCCCATTTTCACCCCTTTAGGGGTCAAATCATGTCCACCGTGTTGGACTTCAAAATAAATGTCATTTTTGCAATCGTCATCCCAGAAAACCCCAATAACGACATCCATATCTATTTTTGGGGTTTTTTACCCCTTTTCACCCCCATTTCATCCCAATAGGGGTTTAAATACTAACAATAACAATATACGTTGCGTTAGATTTCTATCCATAAGCCTAAATTATAAATTTAGCGATTTTTACTTCGAAAATAAAGGATTTTCTTCAATACACAACTTCATCCCCCTTTTGACCTCTTCGGGGGTAGAATTTTGAAAAACGCTGAGACCCGTATTTATTTATTTTCAATGGTCAGTCTAAACACAAAATTTGAAGATCCTAGCTTCAAAACTGAGGGACTTTCATACAAACTTTGATCCCCTTTTTTACCCCCTTAGGGGGTGAATTTTGAAAAATCCTTTCTTAGTGCACCCCTAGACCTCATAAGGAACCTGCGTGCCAAATTTGGAGTCTCTAGACCCAGCGGTTTGGGCTGTGCGTTGATAGATCAGTCAGTCAGTCAGTCAGTCAGTCAGTCAGTCAGTCATTCAGTTTACGATTTTATAAATATAGATTTATTAATTATAGAAAACAGCTGAAAAGCTTACAAATAAGTCATCTAACCGATGTTGAAACCTAAATGCTTGAGGAATTCACATTTCTTTTCTTGTTTTTATGTTCATATAATGATTTATTGACCTTTTAAAAACCACTTGACGTATGGATGGGGAAACGCTACAGTCAGACCTGGTTTCTTATGTACCAGACCATATATGGTATTTTACATAAGGATTCAACGGTTTTTCGAGAATCAAGTGGGGGTTTGAGGGACTTTAAAAGACGAAGATTGAGACCTTCGGGGATAGTTTTTGCGTATATCTAGCAGGAGTCGGAACTCTGCCGAAAAGTCCAAGAAGCCAGTCAAAGTTTTAAGTGTAAATTTATTGTCTTTTGTTTTAATTAAAAGTTAAATAGTGTTAGTTTTCTGTGAAGAATACATCGTAGATTTTGCATAAATAGCTAGGCATGTTGGTTCGTAACTGGTAAGCAGGTCTCATCTGGTCTTCTAGAATACTGTGTTTTATAAACCCTCGTTCGGGACAGTTCTTGCTACAGTTAGTACAGGTACAGGGCCCTGCTTGTGCTGATGGTTGCAAGGATTAAGATAGAGTTTTCATTGTTGATTTTCCACGAAGTCTGAAGAACTTCTGAATTCATGGAACTTTTGACATCGTAAACGCGTCCAGATGCGATTCTTTTTGTATGAAATCGTGTTTGTTGTGTGTGACCGTGTCTAGGCTAGGGGGGAGACTTGCTTACTGTTCCAACAGGTAGGTCACAGTTAGGACTTAGGGTTATCTTTGCTCGCGTAAAGCTCTAGGTCGTCGCCTCTTGAGCTAGCAAAGAAATCGCGACGGGTAGTGGTTTAGTGGTCAGTGTATCTAATATCAGTGTCTTTGTGTTTTAGTGAAATGTGCTTAAGTGTTGTGTGTAAAGTGAGTGATTTGTGGTAAACTAAGGTGAGGAGGATCTATTTACGAGGAATAAACAAATAGATTTCAGGTAAGTAAGCATGTTTTCTAAAATCTCCTTCAGTTCATGTTAGGATAATTAATCAGTGTTTTTTTTTCAGGAATACTATGTTTTTTTGTGTGTTTTAGTGTTATTAGACGACCTAGGTACATTTAGGATCAAAAGTATTCTGTGTTGACCCAGCTATCACTCATACAACATAATTTCTTAGCAAATCTAGGCTTTAAATTGAACCTAAAGTTTATTAATTTATTGCCTGTACTGTTTTTAGGAATCTGGCAGATCTAGGGTTAGGATGTCATGTGCTTTGCGTTTAATTAGGTATTTTGTTCACATCTAATACTCCTGGCTTTATTTGTAGGACTAAAAATACCTACATACTTTAATTTCTAATATCAGTAATACTATACTAATCCAATCATTTATTCCATGACTTAAGGTTTTACCAAAATAAATCTAGCTCAAAATTAATAAACTTAATAATAAAGTTTATTAATTAATATGCGAACAAAATATCATTGTTTTCACAGTTATAATCCTTATGACTCATGCAGGTTTCAGAACAATACTAAATTTGACAACGCTGGGCAAATTGAGACCATAATATTATATAATGAATACCTGTATAACCATACATTTGTTATGTGTGATTTGGATGATGTATATTCAAAAGGTGTTACTTGCACTTAAACACTTATTTAATTGCCTCAATAAGCAATAGTAGTGAGCAAAAGGACCTTTATTGAAAATGACAGAATCCAATATTTGCATGTGTTTTCTACTGCTTGGATGAAATAAGTCAAATACCTACTAATTAAGCTCCGAGAATAATGAGAGCTGAAATAAGTCTAGACTTTAATCAACCAACTTAGTTGAGACTACTTCATCCAAACAATAGTTATTATCTATATGATAAAAACTGCTTGTATGTACTTATATATGCATACACCTATACACAAACAATCAAATTGTAGTTTGAAATGTCTGTGGATTTAATCTCCAGATATTTTAAATGAGGTATAAAGGTAAAGTTGAGCGACCCTGGATTTTAACAATAATTGTTGAGTCTATTGGTAGTTTTCAGCAGACGATCATAAACCCTTAGAGTTTTATTTTAGGGCTTTCCCCGAGGTAATTACAAGTCTAGTTACGACATTCAATCTCATTTATCAAGCGGCTAAAATAGGCTTGTTTGAAAAATGTTGAGGGTTTGGGTATTTTCTCGGCCTTGTGCCTTGAAACTCTAACACCATAGTTAATAGTGATTTGTTAGAATGTGATGTTATGACTGAACACCTTAAGCCATGTTAGGCGGACCTGCCAGTGGAGAATCTGTGTGTACAGTCATATCATATTCTGATGAGATTACTGTTAATTATGAGGCTTGATCAGATGTCCGTTGGTTTCCTGATGCAATTACTTCAAAACTAAACTTTGTCCTTGTGATATCAGTGGTTGTGGACAAATCTCCATTCGGCTATTGATATACAAGGCAGAGTACATCCACCTCCCTGTGTTCATATTTTTATGACCGTCTGGTGAACTGAAACCAAAGCTTGATAGACTTTAGAAATAACTTCAAGTTGGGAGCTTAGCCGGTAAAGGTTGCTGGTTTGGTATACTCTATACAGACTTATATTATACATTACAAGACAGAATTATTTGTCTATTTTATAATCCTACTGACCCACATCAGTACCTGATTTAATCATACTATGATTTAACAATACATTCAATGTCATCTTGAACTGTTCCAATTGGTTCAGCGATATGCTGTTTTTCCATGTCAATGCAATAGTCTTGTAACATACATGGATTTTATACAGAACACAACTATACAATGGCAGCCGTTGGCTGTTACTATAATCACAAATTTTAATCCCTTGATAGAGCTTAGTCTGGGAAATATGCGGAGCCGCGAATATACGCCAGTAACTGGATCTGCTCAGTGCCATCCACCGAAAACGTTGACGGTAGGTTTCCGTACCAGCTGACCTCTATGGGAACTTATACTACACAAACCTATGGACATGCAGGCTGATTCGCTCACCTAATTGTACCTGGGAACACCACATTGTGCCTCCCTAGTGGTCGGTACCATCACCAACTTATGTAATCACTTGGTATAGATTCTACGGAACTATCCAAATGATTACCCAACTCCTGGCTGTGTATGTTGCATGGTGACGCAATGACATGGAATACTACTAGGAACATTTACATCTATTCCAGTATGGTTAAATCGGTGTACCTTCCTCTTTCATGTCGATTTTGAATAGCGCCACAGTTGCGCAGTACATAGTTACCGGGAAAGCATCTAGTTATGCTGGTGTGCGTTTGGAATTAAGGTCGGGGGCTGGTGGTAGAGACCTTCCAAGGCTTATAGCCTTGGCTCCATTATCTTCATCCTTATTTATTTATCTTTAATTTATCCAAATCATCAATATAATTTATGCTATGTCAAATATTAATATATTATAATGCTTATTAATTTTAAGATCAGAATAAGGCTTCTTAGTTATAGAATAGAATTAGTACATGTGCACTTGATAATGAAACATCTAGACTCGAGCCAGACATACCAAAAGAGTCCGGGTTACTACTACTGAAAATCACAACGTAGGTCCTTTTATAATTAGACGATCAAATTTGGCCAATACTAAGTCTTCATGAGGTTTCAGTTACCTATAGCTGTAATCAATTGAGGATTATATTACCATAGATATTAAACGATGGTAGAAGAAGTGGAGTTTACAATGGGTACCTTTCACTAGGATCTTAGATCTTTTCACAATAGTAACTTATCTAATAAATGTAGGAAAATTGAAATTGTTTTGTACTTGAAATAAAACACTTTTAACGGATACTAGCGCGGTTTTATTGAAAGTACTTTGGTAATTAGTTGGTATTTGGTTTGATTTTGGTTTTCCCGACGCTGTTGTTTTGTACTTATTCGGTATGATTGGGTAATAATGGAGAATAAAAATCTGAAAACGGGGCCATTTTGGCTGTTTTAGTTGCCTCACTTTTGACAGTATGCTTTGTAGAGAACTATCGTTCTAGGTGTTATTATTGCTATCGCATACTGTTTACCATGCAAGATGGTAACAGTATGCGGTAAATAAATGCCTGCCCAGGCTACAATAAAAAAAAAGTTATTGTATTTATGTAAGTAATATTTAGACTGCACTATATTCTGTAACTGCAAACTTGTTTCATTTAATTATATTAGCTGTTAAAAAACTTACTTTTGTACTTTAAAACTCTGCAAACCAGCCTTATCCGGCTCTGTATAAGTTCGTATATCAACCTTTTGTACCAAGTAATTTATTAATAATCTCTTTTGGCAAAATATTTCAAATAATTTTGGCAGTAATTGTAAAGATGTAGTGTAGGATTTAGAAAATACTTGTCTTAATAATTATTTTAGCTGTTAAAAAAACTATGTACTTAAAAACTCGGTAGGTAAACAATTCCCATAGCTCATTTTTTGCGAATTATTTAGTGCCAAATATCTAATGCTTGCTTCTGAGTACCTATCTTAACGCATATTGAATTGTAAGAATTGCGTTTTTTTATTATTATTTTTTATGTCTTGTATCAAGTGTTTTTTTGGTAAATAAAAGCGAACACAAAAGTATCATTGATATTGCCTACTGACTGATTTCATCAAAATGCAAAAACCGTATCTGTTAAAAACACTGTACCTCCCCATTATAATATCTTGTAAAAAAAATATTTTTATTTGTATGGAAAACTTGAAAGTGACAACCCTAGATGCAAATAGACTATTGTTTTCGATAATCAATAAATGGGCAAAAGCAAAACACAATTTAAGTCTAGAACTGCTAATATGCAGTTTAACATGAAAAGAAAAATTAAAAAATATGATATATCTCGAAAACTAATTACTATATCTCGTTCAAATCAATTTTCAGTGAAAGTTTTTATTAAGATCTATCAATGTCATTTTTGAAGACCTATCTATAGACTCCCCGCACGTATTGGTATGAAGAAAAAATTTTTTTTCAGTTTCAGTTCCATGTATGGGGAGCCCCCCTTAATGTTTTTTTTTATTTTTGTGTTAAAATTGTTAAGCTGTTAACAGAATACATCTAACTACTAAGTTTCAACTGTGTAATCTTAATACTTTCGGAATAAAATGGCTGTGACATACGGACGGACAGACAGACAGACATGACGAATCTATAAGGGTTCCGTTTTTTGCCATTTTGGCTACGGAACCTTTTCACGGTATATAATAATTTTCAGAGCTTGTATGCATACATAGTACCTACCTTATCTTCCATATTTAACCGATTATGTAAATAACTAAGTTCACAGTTTGCTTCATGACACTTTAAGTTTTCTGTTGAAATATTTTTTTATGTTCACTTACATTAGTGTGAGAATACATATATCCATCGGGGTTGACAACAGGCAGAATGATCCAGTCGATATCCTGTAAGAGGTCGTTGTCTTCGTCCCGAAGGTCCTCCACCAATCGGTGGATGGAGTACAGAGTCACGGGGGTGGTGACCCACTCTCGAGCGTGGATCATGGCGTCCATGAAATAGATGGGTTTGCTAGCATCAGTGAAGTTTGTTGTGGAGATCTGTGATAAGGATTATTAATGAACAGCTGCGACTTAGTTTGCGTGGGCAGGCATCTTGATTGGTAAACAGGATGTGGTCTAAGGTGTAGCACGCCCGCCCAGGAAATGCCTATTCACTCTTGCCTTGAAGAGATCAAGTTGTAACTATCGGAGAACACATGAGCAGAGCAGTTCTATCTCTCGGAAACAGTAGTAAAGTATGAAAGTAACTTGTTTCTTTTTCTGTACCCCTGTTCCCATGACTATAGCGTGACTACCGAAACGCGATATGATACAACGATGGGTTGTATTTAATAGCACTTTAAAGTTGATTAAACCAGCTATAAAATTGTATATCATCACTTTAAAATAATGATAGATCTATTATAATTTAATACTATAACTACAAAATTAATGGTTTGCACTATAACTGTGTCCCAACTCCGAAACCATTTAGTTTCTGTCCAACCATGGCAGACTGACCACTGTCAAAATGAGATGGCAAGATGATAACAACTTGTGGCATAAGGCATACACGCCAGCAGGTCCTTTCTGGCGTTGTTGGTCACAATGGAACCTAACCTCCTCGGCTCCTCTCTCGCTGCGCCCGCTCGTCGTCGCACCTAGTCGTCTGTTTACCAGCACTAAAGTTATAAAATTAATTAGTATGGTGCAAAGTATTAATTTTAAAGCTAAGCAATTAAATTGTATAGTGCAAAGTATTAATTTTAAAGCTTAGCATAATTATAGTGGCAATCATTATTTTTATAGTTTATTCAATAAATTTTGAAGCTAAACATTTTAAAGTGTGTTACATTATTTTTAAAGTGCATTTATATATTCCCCTATAGCGATTAATCACGTTTAACAGTCAAAAGATAATGGATTTTGGCAGTTGAGTGTCGATAAAACGCTATCTCACGCGTTATACATCGTGTTTTGGTGGTCACGCTAGGGGGCTGGCAACGTTGATGCATTACATTAATTTAATGATCGGTTGAGAAGTTAAGACAAACAATTAAACTCACTCTTCTCTTCGCATATATTAGTTACGATTACTTTAACTGAGCTCGGTGGCGCAGTGAGGAGCTCGGTGGCGCAGTGGGGAGCTCGGTGGCGCGGTGGGGAGCTCGGTGGCGCAGTGGTTTAGCGCCTGGCCCAGCGATTGCGGAAGTTAAGCAACGTTCGCAAGGGTCGGTCATGGGATTGGTGACCAAAAATTTATTATCTCGAGCTCCTCCGTGCTTCGGAAGGTACGTTAAGCCCGTTGATCTCGGCTACATTTGCAGTCGTTAACACCCACCAATCCGCATTGGATCCGCGTGGTGGGTTATGGCCCGTCCTCCGTACCACCCATAAGGAAGGCCTGTGGGGACATCAAAAATGGCTGATGGACATACTTAATTAAAGCTTTACTGGACTGGACTTTAACTGTCTTAATTTATAATTAGCTTAGTTATAAGTACAATACAGTTAAACATAAAAAAAAAATTGGAACTAAAGAGAAAGGTCGTTTTGAAGCTTTATTTTTCCATCATCAGCTTCAGGTTCCCCTTCTAGGCAGAGTTCTCCATGGATAGTGTGAAATAACATACCTACCACGCGGGTCTAGTGCAACTTGATAACATTTTATCATAAAGAAACCTTAACTTCAAATATTTGATTATTTATTTTTATTTATTTATTTGTTCATAATATTACAATTATAAAAGTTAAAAACTAGACGCGCTCTAAACCTATTAAAGGTTTATACTTGCGCGAATGAGTCGCAATACAGCATTATAATGTCACTCACTCGATCCCAATATATAATATTTTTTTAATAAGTGTTTACACGTTTTGTAGTTCTTTAAGATGCTATTTTGCAATGTGTGCGGAAGCCTGTTTAATATATTGGGTAGCGTATATTTCCACGTCCTTTTACCATATTCATTATTATATTTAGGTAGAACAAACATTGGTGTACTGTTTAGTTTGCGCAGTTTACTATGCCTAACTTTAGCAGTTAGGGACTCAATGTGATGGTATTCCTCAAGTACTATTTGATAGTTGATTTTATTGTGAGCTGACATAATTCTGCAGTACTTCAACAACCCTATTTCGTCTTCTTTAAATTTTTTCTAATATATTTTGGAATGATACTTTTAAGTATACTTAGTTGAAGTTTGTATATTAAGTCAATGTTAGTTTTATATGTTCGACCATAGCTACTGAGTCCATAACCTACTATTGATTCACCTAATGATAAGTACAACATTCTTAGTATATTGTATGGTAATTTAAATTTAAGTACAGAAAATTTAGCACGAAGTGATCTTAATTTGTTACATATGTATTCTACATGAGGTCGCCAATTAAGATGTTTATCAATGATGAGGCCCAGATAAGTATGCTGACTCACTATTTCAAGTTTTTCACAGCTACATGAGACAGGCTGGTCATGCAAACATTGGTGGCTATGTGATATAACAGTTGGATCAGTAAGACATTTTATGTAGGGTGATCTTATATGCAAAAGTTTTGTTTTATTGGCATTGATAACAAGACCCATGTCGTGTGCCCACTTGCATAGTAAGTCATAATTGTGTTGCATAATTCTCTGCGCCTCAAGAATATCCCTACTGTGCGCAACCAAACATGTGTTGTATCAGCAAATTGGTACACGGAGCCGTTTTGGAAGAGGTTGCACATGTCGTTAACGTAGACCAGATATTCAGTAGGTCCCAGGATTGAACCCTGGGCCGTGCCCTGTTCAGTGGGAATAGGATCGCTGGTGTCCCCATTTACACTGACTAATGTATGTCTATTTTTATGATAGTCTCGAAACCATTCCAACGATGGGCCCCGCACACCAATCTGCTGCAACTTAGAAAAGAGCATACTATAATTTAAAACATCAAATGCTTTACTGAAGTCAATGAAGACAACCAGCACCTGATTCCGATTATCCAGGTGATGGTTGACCTCATTGACAAATCGAGAAAGCAGTTGCGAGGTACTACGCCCTCTTTGAAACCCGTACTGTTTGTCATTAATTAATTTGTTGTTTGTTAAAAAGTCTGTTATTTCGTTACCGAGGTATCTCTCAACTACTTTATCGATGCAAGATAATATTGTAATAGGCCTATAGTTGTCTATATTGCTATAGCAACCCTTTTTATGCACAGGTCTGATTATGCCTATTTTAAGTTGGTCAGGATAAAGTGACGTGGAAATACACGCATTAATTAGGTGACTAATTACTGGAGTGATCTCTTCGCTAATACATATTAAGTCTTTTACTCTTATGCTATCAATACCTGGACTTTTATTCTTATTCATGTTTTTAATTATTTTATGTATTACTTCGTTTGTTGCAAACTTAATTCTAATTGACATATTTGATTTCGTCTGATACGAATTATCTGATAATAACTTAACATTACAACTAGTGCTTAAATTTTTAATGTTATCTGAGAAACCATATGCAAATTTATTACAAATTGTTTTTAAATCATCTTTAAAATGTTTTAATATAACGTCATCTAGAGACTTATAAATTTTACCACATACACAGTTAATAATTTGCCATACTTTTTTTGAATTTTGAAAATTATCAGATATAGTCTGTTTAATATGCTTATTTCTTGTCTTATTTATATATTTATTAGTAAGATTTCTATACCTATTATATAATAATAAATGCTGCGGCCTTCGGTACTCGTTCCCAGTTGCACAATATCGGGGTGATCCTCCGCAACCTTTTCTAAGTAGTCGTTCACCTGAAAATAAAAAAATGACTTATCAATAAATATTTATTTATTTTAAGATCTAAAGATAATTTCTGAGAAGGCTACCTACGAGCAGCACTGAAACAAGCAAATATAAAGCTTTTTTCAAACCAATCTGTATGATGTTTTTTTATGTTTTCATATTGTTAATTTTCTTCAATTCGAACACAGGTTTCCTTTGATAAAAATATCAGTTGTTTGAAAATGTTATTAAGTTTATTTTCGTTGAAACAGTTGTTGTCCTGACACATTCTAATAAGCTTGAAATTGACAAGTTTTCAAAAATGTAATTATGTCGATTTTACTTTGTATACCGAAAGCACAAAAGTATATAAAAAAATTAGGGGGCATGTATTTAATCTTTTTTTTGTAAGTAAGTACTTATAATAAATTACTGTTTGAAATCTATTCTATGACAATTGATTTTATTTAATGTTAGACAAAGAGATTCAACTCAAAATGCCTGCATTTCTCAATTTAGACGAGATTTTAGTTTTTTTTAATTAACATGAATAAACTGGTCTGAAAATTCTGAAAAAAATGAGTTTAGGAAACTAAAATCTTAAAATGGTTTTTTAACCGACTTCCAAAAAAGGAGGAGGTTCTATGTTCGTCTGTTTTTTTTTTTTGTGTATGTCCACCGATTACTCGAAGACGGCTGGACCGATTGAAATGATTCAAACGTTATGACATTAGGTACACTCCCAAGTTGGTCCCATTTTTTTTAAATTTGGAAATCGGTTCAGTACTTTCAAGTAATTTTGAAAAAAGCACGAAAATAGTACGATTTTATGTGAATTACCTCGATGATTGGTCGTATTACTTCTTTGTTTATGAACTGAATAAGATAATTATTTTTTGTTGGAAGAGGGATATCTTAAGTGTACTTTTTCAACCGACTTAAAAAGGAGGTTCTCAGTTTGACCCGTCTTTTAGTATGTTTCTCCGCGATTATCTTACGTTTGGCTGAGCCGATTTTTCTAAATATAAAATATACCTTATTTACAAGGTACCTACACTAAAAATAAAAAAATAAAAAATTGTTTAAAAAAAACAAAAAACCGACTTCAAAAAACCTACCTCTAAAAAGCAGGAGATAATATTCGAAATAATAAAAATACGTCTATTGAAGTCGGGTGGGGCTTTTAGAATAAAAAAAAAGGAATTTGTACTCCAGCTCTCCGTTTTGTCTCCGGATTTGTATCGAAAGCGCGCGCGCACAAGTAGCGACGCGACAGTCTGCAACTTTTCATACAAACCATGTTAGAGACAAAGTGGTTGCGGAGACATAAGTTGCTCGTGGGCGCTCCCCCTTAATCCTCACCTCGAATGGATACGGGTAATATTCAAAAGGTAACATTCTTCCACTTCTGCTTCTGTTCTGTTTCCATTTTTCCATTTCTTCGTCTTGTGCCTCCAAAGTCCTGTGAAGATTTAAAATGGGACTGTAATTAATTGTATTTAACAATATTTTTTATTATTATTTTATTTTTTATTTTTATATCTAGGAAGGCCAACAGCACCAATTAATAATACATAATCTGAATTGCAATAGATAGCCAATTAAAGGATATCATTATTGCATGCTACATTATACTTTACATGCTATAAAACTAACTTTTCCAAGACTGAACCCGCAAAACTTCTAACGAAAAATTTGTAACAGATAAAACATACATACATACAAACTGAATACCTCCTTTTTTTCAAGTCGGTTAAAAAGACTACACAAAGGTATCCCTTCCCCAACAAAAAAAATCATCTAATTCGGTTCATAAATAACAAAATTGTCAAGTTAATTGATTTAATATCATGGTATTTTCAGGATTACTTACTTGTGAACTACTGAAACGATTTGAAAAAAAATTAAATGGGACCATCTCGCAAGAAAACTCAATCGAACAAAAAAAGAATTATCTAATTTCTCTCTATATTCAAAAGGTAACATTCTTCCACTTCTGCTTCTGTTCTGTTTCCATTTTTCCATTTCTTCGTCTTGTGCCTCCAAAGTCCTGTGAAGATTTAAAATGGGACTGTAATTAATTGTATTTAACAATATTTTTTATTATTATTTTATTTTTTATTTTTATATCTAGGAAGGCCAACAGCACCAATTAATAATACATAATCTGAATTGCAATAGATAGCCAATTAAAGGATATCATTATTGCATGCTACATTATACTTTACATGCTATAAAACTAACTTTTCCAAGACTGAACCCGCAAAACTTCTAACGAAAAATTTGTAACAGATAAAACATACATACATACAAACTGAATACCTCCTTTTTTTCAAGTCGGTTAAAAAGACTACACAAAGGTATCCCTTCCCCAACAAAAAAAATCATCTAATTCGGTTCATAAATAACAAAATTGTCAAGTTAATTGATTTAATATCATGGTATTTTCAGGATTACTTACTTGTAAACTACTGAACCGATTTGAAAAAAAATTAAATGGGACCATCTCGCAAGAAAACTCAATCGAACAAAAAAAGAATTATCTAAATCGGTCCATAAATGTCGAAGATACGCGCGAACAACGATAAAAAAAAAAAAAAAAAACATACAATCGAATTGAGAACCTCCTCCTTTTGATGAAGTCGGTTAAAAATTATGGAAAGAATACAGAAACATCACCGTTGAAAATACGATTCGTACGACAGACTTATGCGGTTCGCACCGAAGTGGAATCGACCTGCAGTTCCGCACGCATTTCAGGACCAACAACCCAGAAAAACGATCATAAGTAGGGATTTGTCGGATTCAATCCCCGTGAATTTCAAATGGGATGTGGGATTCGATTCGATGTTAACACAAGAAGAATCTAAGAATTTATTTATTATGCGTAAAATTAAAAGAGCTTAAAAATGAAAATTAAAAATGCTGGGCCTTCACCTCACCTGATGTTAAGTGACGATAACGCCGAAGGGGAAAGCACACTACACCCGGAATCCTCATCACTGAGGAATTGGCTATCAGTCTTACCTCTAACTGCCGGAACACAACAAAGGACATCAACCATGGTTCATACATTTTTGGTTCAAATATGAAAGTGCCGGCCAAAAGTCAAAAGTGCTTTATTCTGTTAGATTTTGTCCATCTAAGCATTTTTTATTATGGCACCGAAGCTGTAGCACCGCTTCACATTTGTGTCAAAATGTATGAAAAGACTGACTTTTTGAACTCAATTAAAATCAATTACAGCGGTGCTACAGCTTGGGTGCCATAAAAAGAAATGCTTAGGCGGACAAAATCTATCAGAATAAAGCACTTTTGCTTTTGGCCGGCACTTGCACATTTGGACCAAAATGGATGATGTCCTTTTTACCCGACTGCAAAGAAAGGGTTATGTGTTTCGCGCGTATCTTGTAAGTATGTATGTATGTATGTTTGTATGTAATATTCTTTATTACCTCATATCTTTCAAACGGCTGAACGGATTTCTATGATTAAGATAATATCGTTAGATTTGTCTTGTCAGCCCAAGTGTTCTTAAGAAGGTGGCATTATAAAAAAACCAACATGGCGGCTGTACGGTGCTATTATACGTAGTGAAAAAAAAAATTTTTTTTTAGAATACTGCAATATGGTGTCATATTAAAGGGCATAATTATAAGGATTTCAAAAAGGTATATTTAATTTATGGCGTCAGACTTAGGTAATAGTACAAATGTCCTCTTGGGAATCGAACCCAGGGCCCCTGCGATTTACACGGCTGCGGATGAACCACTAGACCCCAGAGGCGGTTAAATTAAACAAAATTAATTAAATTAATTACAGCAATAAAAAAATAATTGATTACAGCATGAGTATCGCTGTGAATTATCAGCTGCGCAGTTTATAATTTTCAACATGATTTAATTTCCGTAGTCCGTTTATAAGAAAAATGCTTAACGCAATTTGCACTTCAAATGTTGCCGACTGAATACAATGCATAAATCTTACTTAGCCACATCCTCCATATGCAAATAATGTGTAATGCCTTCTCCATCCAGCTGGTCTAACACCTTAACCCTATGTTCTGGAGTCAGCATGACCAGTGTGTCCGAGTGTCCGGGGAAGCCGTGCTGCCATACGTCCAGGTCGAAGGCGCCTTCCAGACGGTGGAAGGCTTCCAGGTCTGAGCGGTCTCGGAGCACCACCCCGTGGACAGTGAAGCTGGAAAATATTCCTTGATTGAAAGAGGTATACAAACATGGATAGGCACAGGCAGTTTCTTTAAATGATAATGGGCTTCCCCAATTCACCTTGCGCAATCACCTATTTACGCATAGACAGACACATACCACAGTAATAGGGTTCCGTACCCAAAACGGAACCCTATTACTAAGACTCACTGTTCGTCTGTCTGTCTGTCTGTCACCATGCTGTATCTCATGAACCGCGATACCTAGATAGTTGAAATATTCACAGATGATGTATTTCTGTTGCCGCTATAACAACAAATACAAAAAAATTGGGGCTCCCATACAACAAACGTGTTTTTTTGCCGATTTTTGGTACGGAACCCTTCGTGCGCGAGTCCGTCACGCACTTGGCCGGTTTTTTACTATCCACAAAGGGAATATTAAAAAAGAAAAGTTTTGTGATCTATTAATTTAGTGACCGCCCCGCGACTTCGTCTGCGTGGACAGTTTTTTTTTTATCCCTAGGGAACAGATCCATTTTTCGGGATGACAGGTACTCTATGTCCTTTTCTGTACCCCTGTCAGACAGTTTTCAAAGTCACACTTTAACAGCCTTTAGTGCTATCTGACGCACAAGAAATCAAAACTCCCTGAATTATTTTCAAAAAATTGCAAAATTACCTAACATCTGGACTTAGCTGCTTCAAAAAATAAGGTTCAGCTATTAGTTGATCGAAGGCTATTAGTTTTAAAATAGTTAAAATTCCAATGTGTCTGATATAAATAAATCAGTAAATTATTATTATTGTTTTTATAATAAGTCAATATTATCTTTACCCAGAATAGACATCATGTTTCCCAGCATTTGCTGAACAAATCACTAAACTAATTAAAAACAAACAAAGCAGACGCATCTTGAGTCCGACAACTTAACGAATGTAGAACAAATATTAAGATACCTAATCCTATATTTCGAGTTATCCAAGTTTTATGGCTAGATTTGATAGGTAGATACGCTTTATCACCAATAATACTAATCAGTTGATAATAATAATCATATCACATAATTATTATTACAAATTAGATAAATTATATCTACATCGATTTCAATGTTACTTTGAAGAAAATTTTGTACAACTCAATTTTTGTGTATCCTACTAACCCTACATAATTTTCAAGATTAGGTACTTTGGAGAAAAGGAACTCAACTTTTGTGTTGAACAAAATAAAAAAATAAAAAATAAAATATAATAACCTTACTAAATAATAATAGTTGTCTAACAAGTAAATAGTTCGGTCTGTGTTTTATCCCTTTGTTACTACTAGTAAACTTATTTAGATTTTTTGTAAAGGATTTGGTATCAATAGGCTAGTTGACAAATTTTCAATAACTGCTTAATATTTTAGCTAATTAGGCATTTTATCGAAAAAAAAAGGTTTATTTATTTTTAATCGAGCGTTTACATTATAAATTTCGCGTTTTAAAAAAAAAATTTTAATTTGGTTCCAAAACGCACAAGACTGTCATGGCGTCTTGAATGACGTCACGCCGTGCGAAACAAACCAAAGAGCGATCGTGTCTTCGTACGTTATAGCTAGTTTTTATCCTTTAAAAATGAATTTCTTATATTATAAGTACTGTATAGTGCCCCAGTGTGATAGCACGACTATAAAAACGCCAAACCAGTTATTTATTTAAGTTCCAAACAATGGAGAAATACGGAAAAAGTGGCTAAAACTTGCGTTCGGTTGTGGTTAGGTTGCACTCGGAGTGTAGGTTTGGAACGCGCCTCCGGTAGTGATACTCGAAACGTCAAAGACAAGATTGGAGTTTCGCACGGCGTGACGTAACGCTTTCTGATTGGTGTTCACCGTCACGTGACTAAAGGTTTCATTTTACGAAATTTATTTTTAAAAAATATTATTAATCTTTAACGCTTTTAATAGTTAAAACTGTTTGTTATTTTCTCCATAATATAATTAATCATTATAAACCCCTATCCATTATATTTATTCTTAATGGAAACAAGCCTATTGCCTGTGATTTAGTTTAGTACCTATCTTGTAGATTTATTTAGTAATAGTAAGAAAGTAAGGAGAAAAGTAAATTGGATAATTTTTTTTAGATTTTATTAGGTTTAATTAGTACCACAAATACACTTGTTTCCAAATATTTATGAAAATGAAATGAAAAAATAAAAAAATAGTTATTTCATAAAAACAAGTGGGTAAAACATGGTATGGTTGATTCCTCCTTTTAAGTGTAAAAACACTTGTACCAAGAGATAATCGCTCTCTCATAACAACATAAGTTTTTCGTGTTTTTAAAGAAATAAAACAAAAAAATTAAAAAACAAAAAATATTAACTCTAAAATGTGAGTGTGTGTGTGTGTGTGCGTGCGTGTGTGGGTGTGTGTGTGAGTTTAAATATGCTTTTGTGTTGTTTTTCATAGTTGTGTGTTTGAAACTTTTCCAACTTTTTGCATAGTTCGTAAACGTGCTAAAACCTTTGGTACCAAACATTACATTGGAACCGATAGGGAACAAATACGAAATGAGAGAGAAAACGGGACGCAATTCAGAGCAAACAAGTAGACAACAAACTAACGAACACCGATTGAAACAATACAACTGCAGCCGGGATTGGATGCCGCTATCGCCTATGCAGTTGCAGCTGCAAGCAGTAGGTCAACACAGACGTCTTCTTCTCATATCTTCTTATACACCGTTAATTTTTAAGTTTATCTAAAAATGAAATGGGGATTTCAGACCACGTGAATAAACAACTTTTAGTATGGGGCCAAGAACAGAATCTTGAAAATAATCAGCTGTTCCATCGAAAAGTACAACATCGACTCGACTATAATGTATGGAACAGCTGATTTTTTTTCGCGCTTCTCTGGTTGGTCCCATAGTAAAAGTTGTTCATTCACGTGTTCTGAAATCCCCCTTTCATTTTTAGATAATTATACTTAAAAATTAACGGTGTGTATATATAAAAATGAATTGCACTTCGTTAGTCAACGTCTTGACATATTGGCACCGTGCACGCTTTTAGCGCCACCTAGCGTTCGCAACTTTGTTGGCTCTGACCTGACCGTTTTGACGTTTTATTAAGTGATAATAAACATATATAATTGTTCCTGTATCGCTAGTAACAAATTAAATATCGATTTCAAACAGATTACAGAGCCTATATTAATTCTACTTTTTGCCACCATGAGCGCTGCGATCGATTAACAGCTAACTTTTGATTAAGAGGAAGTCAAACTACGTTAACATTTCGATCTCGATACGTTACGTTTAACTGCATTATTTATTCTGTGCTACTATGTTCACAGATCGAGGAGCTCGGTGGCGCAGTGGTTTAGCGCCTGGCCCAGCGATTGCGGAAGTTAAGCAACTTTCGCAAGGGTCGGTCATGGGATGGGTGACCAAAAAATTATTATCTCCAGCTCCACCGTGCTTCGGAAGGCACGTTAAGCCGTTGGTCCCGGCTGCATTTGCAGTCGTTACCACCCACCAATCCGCATTGGGCCCGCGTGGTGGGTTATGGCCCGTCCTACTTACCACCCATAAGGAAGGCCTGTGCCCCAGCAGTGGGGACATCAAATATGGCTGATGGTCATGTTCACAAATATCGCAATAATACAACTTTCCATACTTTTGTCTCACCCCGAGATTAGTACGAAAGCGCTTTTTACACCTATAGTAGAAAGTTTAATAAGTGCAGTTTGCTCTACTGGTGTCTCGATCGTTACTGCGCAAACAAAAAGCTTTAGATAAAAAGGATCATGGCTCAAGTAACAAGTTCGAACTCTGCAAACGATTCCCTCCAGCTCTGTGGAATGTCCGTATTTAAGCGGGGTGCTCTGCTCAACCTTATTTACCAAGTAATTTATTAATTTAATCTCTTTTGACATAATATTTATTAAAGATAATTTTGGGAGTTATAAGCCACTTAGTTTTCAGATTTATATCCTTCATACGTTACCTAATCGTAACTAAAATCCAATAATATAGTAACTAATCTAATAAATGTAGGAAAATTGAAATTGTTTTGTACTTATTCGGTATGATTGGGTAATAATGGAGAATAAAAATCTGAAAACGGGGCCATTTTGGCTGTTTTAGTCGCCTCACTTTTGACAGTACGCTTTGTAGAGAACTATGTGCTATTGTTCTAAGGCTATCGCATACTGTTTACCATGCAAGATGGTAACAGTATATGCGGTTAATAAATGCCTGCCCAGGCTACAATAAAAAAAAAGTTATTGTATTTATGTAAGTTATATTTAGACTGCAGTATATTCTGTAACTGCAAACTTGTTTCATTTAATTATATTAGCTGTTAAAAAACTTACTTATGTACTTTAAAACTCTGCAAACCAGCCTTATCCGGCTCTGTGTAAGTTCGTATATCAACCTTTTGTACCAAGTAATTTATTAATAATCTCTTTTGGCAAAATATTTCAAATAATTTTAGCAGTAATTGTAAAGATGTAGTGTAGGATTTAGAAAATACTTGTCTTAATAATTATTTTAGCTGTTAAAAAAACTATGTACTTAAAAACTCGGTAAATAAACAATTCCCATAGCTCATCTTTTTGCGAATTATTTAGTGGCTATGTAAGCGATGAGTGGGCTAGTTATGGTGGTGAGGGTTTACTTACGACGAAAGTGAATTGCGATATAAAAGATATTTTATAACAGCTAAATATCTAATAGTTTTTTTTGCATCGGATTTGATAGTATTGGAACTGTAAATCTAACAGAATTCAAATAAAATTCATATTTAAAATAGGTACACTTTTTCTCGTTTTTTGCTGTTAAAAATACTGCTGTACCTACATGTAGGTACACCAGGGTAAACCACACAACCAGGGTAAAAATATTAACTAGCGTTACAACTTATTTCAAGATTCAGTATCATTTGTTTGCACGCACTGACGTTGTTAACTCGATTAATAATCATGTTTTAAAGATTAATCAAAACAACGGCGGAACGTCTAAATCTGCCATCTGTCACAGTGACAGAATGCATATCAATCATGGCGGCTGCGTGTCGGCGGCCATTTTGCCAAGATTGACCGGTTCTAATATTCCGCGTCACAAATCAACGTCACGCCGCAATGTGTGTTTTAATTAAATTCTGCAATGTTTATTAGTACGTACGACCGTTGTTGATGGCCGCTGTTGTCAGTGGAACACATGGCTGCAGATTTGAATCTCACAAAGAACATAAAGCGGGATGTCACAAAATTTATCCCGGTTGGTGGCGCTACTGCTGTTGGAGACCTTTATACGGACATTTATGTTCTATTTTCCCATTTATTTTTACCTAAAAATGTTTGATACTCCTAATTATTATGGAAGTCGGACAGTAACCGAATTAAAGATTGAAGAAAACTAAAATATGTTGGAAGAATTCATCATCATCATCATATCAGCCGCACGACACCCACTGCTGGGTATAGGCCTCCCCTAAGGATCTCCACGACGATCGGTCCTGCGCTGCCCGCATCCAGCGGCTTCCCGCGACCTTCACCAGATCGTCGGTCCACCTTGTCGGGGGCCTACCCACGGAGCGCCGTCCGGTGCGCGGTCGCCATTCCAGAACCTTTCCGCCCCAACGGCCATCGGTTCTTCTCGCTATGTGTCCCGCCCATTGCCACTTCAGCTGAGCAATCCTTCGAGCGATGTCGGTTACTTTAGTTCTCTTGCATCCGCAAGATCCGCAAGCTTCGTTTCTGATTCGATCACGCAGGGAAACGCCGAGCATGGCTCTCTCCATTGCACGCTGGGTGACCTTGAGCCTCCTTAATTAGTTTGGTAATATTTCCATAACATGGTAACCTTGAGCTAATACTGCAGCATCCACATTCCCTCAGCAGCTCACAGCAGATATATAGCATATTTGGAATAATTTGAATGGTCCCAATGAGTAAGGTGTTAAATAAGCGATGATCGAGGCCCTATGGTGGAAAATGTATTAGAATTAGACAATTTTGCAAACAGGATTTTCTTTTGGTTTAGTCCCGAAAAGTATTTTGTGGCGATGGCGATATACTATAAAAACCGTTTTAAGCCAGTCGACCACAGAGTTTGTCGAAGCAATAAACGGAACAGTCGCTCCCAAGCCTCATTTCCCTGAAGTCCTTCAGGTACAGGCTGCATTAAGTGTGGCCAGTAACAGCGTGCCAATATTGGTGGAACTTAATTTGCCAGTCCATTACCGCGTGCTCATAAATAACATACGGCGACGGCGAACGTTGATGTGATACGTACACGACTGTTTGGTCAACCTCGTGCCTCTTTCACACAGTGTGCGATATAGCAATTTACGAATATTCCTTGCAAAGTTGAGGTTCAAAATAGATTTTCTGGAATGTCAAAGACCGTGCTAACACCAAGCTTGCGACTATAGAAGCGGGCAGCCCCTCAATTCTCTAAAAACATAACTACGTCGTTCATCATCGAACGTCATTTTTGTATAAAAAAATAGTTCCCACCGTCGGCGAGCTCGTCGTCGAGTGCTAGCGTCTACGTGACAGCGGTGCCGCATCGTAGAGATATTTTTTTAAAATCGACACGCAGAAGATTATGTTGCAATCTATAAGGGCAAATCCTTTTGGGTCACAGGTCTGCAAAGAGAATGAAAATAAAAAGAAGGGAAATTCATAATTGAAAGGTTATAACGACGGCAAGAGCCGTGTCTTAAGAAACATTTTACTTAAGTGTCTTAGGATGCTTAAAGAAATGATATTGAGTTTCATTTTATTTTATTTTAATTGGGGAGCTTACAGCATCATTTACAACTTATGGAAATAAATATAGGTACTTAAGAGCTAATTACAAGCTTCCACAGATAGAAGCTACTTGTTGCATAATACTTAGACTTAAACTAAAAAAGCATCGTATAAGCTATAAAATTAATTAAGTGAAAGCATTAAGCTTCAAAAAGCAGTGTTAATAAGTGGTCGGTCATTAAACTTTTGACCTGTTAAGACAGGTCAAAAGTTTAATGAGATTAGATCGGTAATGTAATCGGCTATCGTTAAGTCACTCACAATTCATTCCGTTAAATAATTTGCATTATCTGGCTAGAAAACTGTTTGCTCTGTAATTAGTTCGTGTAAAGGGAATGCGAAGCAAATTATATCTCTGACGGAGATTCATTGTCCAATATTAAGCTATTGCACTAAATATATAATAGTTACAATAATATAAAATGTTGGATCGTGTGCAATGGGTCTTTAGTCGCCACCTCGTGTCTTATTAACCGGACAATTTGCGTTGCCCCAGTCGTAACCGATTTATTGGGGCTTGCGTGATTTTTGTATTTATTGGAGTGTTAACGCACAGAGTCATGTCGGGACTTGGGATTACTATAGCGCACTTACAGTAACAGGTATATTGACTAGCGTAAATGGCAATTCCATAATGAACTCGGTAGGTATTGTTTTTTTTTCGGCACACCTATTAGTTATAATATGTACTTACCTGAGGGCCTAGATTTCAAAAAAGAATCACTTTAGTCGGACGCAATTCGTCGTTTAATTTACTTGATATTGAACCTAATTATTAATGACACGGATTGGGACGAACATCGTACGCTTATCGTTGTGCTTTTTTATAATAGACCCTCTGTTTGTCAGTTTTATACTAAGTACTGCTGTGACTAGAAAAAAACTGACACTTTTTTAAGTGTATGGCGTAATATGTAAAAAATTAAATAATAATAATAATAATTTATTTCCACCAAAGTTAAAATAAAATTAAAATATGTATGTAACTCACCGAGTGAAAAAGATTTAGGTAAATATTTTTTTAGTTATTTTTTTTCCTTTTTGAACTTTTCTTATTCAAACTCAATAAAAGTTGAATGCCTGATAAGTTACAGCGTTGTTATTTGAACACTCATATATTTGCACTAACATATTATGCAAATATTTGTCACTTCACAAAGTTACTTGCAAAATATTTTCGCGAATTTTCTAACAAACAACCGTACCGGCGCATAAATTCAGTAAATGCATAAATTTGGAGAATATTACCTACTCCCCAAAAATGTCATTCACATTGCAAAAAAAACATTGCGTCGTACTTTACGCAGTGGAAACAAATACTTACAAAACATTTTTTTATGTTATGGTACCTAATTGTAGCTACTTCGACCTCCAAAGCTTGCATACGGGACTTTATGAATTTATTAATGTCCCAATAATAAGTGTTTAGTAAACACACAGACTTGAGACAACATAAAAAAGTAAGTTTTCTAAATGGATCCAGCCGAGAAACGAACCTCAGAGATGACTGCATCACCGATGGTAAACACCCAGACTTGAGACAACATAAAAAGTAAGTTTTCTAAATTGACCCAGCCGAGAATGGAACCTCAGAGATGACTGCATCACCGATGGTAAACACCCAGACTTGAGACAACATAAAAAGTAAGTTTTCTAAATTGACCCAGCCGAGAAACGAACCTCAGAGATGACTGCATCACCGATGGTAAACACCCAGACTTGAGACAACATAAAAACTAAGTTTTCTAAATTGACCCAGCCGAGAATGGAACCTCAGAGATGACTGCATCACCGATGGTAAACACCCAGACTTGAGACAACATAAAAAGTAAGTTTTCTAAATTGACCCAGCCGAGAAACGAACCTCAGAGATGACTGCATCACCGATGGTTAACATCCAGACTTGAGACAACATAAAAAGTAAGTTTTCTAAATGGACCCAGCCGAGAAACGAACCTCAGAGATGACTGCATCACCGATGGTAAACACCCAGACTTGAGACAACATAAAAAGTAAGTTTTCTAAATGACCCAGCCGAGAATCGAACCTCAGAGATGACACTCGACCACCAACACCTTATACCACTGCACGCACACTATTAGGTACTTTAAAAAATTCTAAATGGACATAAAAGGCTTACAACAAATTTAAAGTCTAAATCAAAGCTTTCAAGACAAATCAGAAACCAATATCAGCAAAGTATCGCTTTATTGGGATCCTTTGATATCGCTAAGAACAATAGAAAGAGACTGCCGCTATAATTGGCTTTCAAACTATTTTCTCTTTCACAGCCGGTTACTACATTCGTTTAACGGTGCGTTTGATCAACTGTTAACCTTTTCACAGCCAAAGTTAAGTTAAGTACGACATAAAAAGTAGGTACCAATCTAACATTCTACCCCATGAGATCAAAACGACCTTAAGAATGGTAACATATTACATAAAGTATTTGATTGAATCAGGCGTCACTTGGCGGAAGTCCCAAACCATTTTGAATAAATAAATATATGTAGCTTACTTCCGCAAACAATATGCAAGATGCACCGCCCGCCCGCCCGCAAAAATATGCACATGCACACTACAAAATATCGTGCGTAAACTAACACCGAATCAATTCGGTGTTGGTTTACGCACGATATAACTCCTGAGGATGCTCCGGGTTGGGCGAAACACGTGTAGCCTAATTGGTTAAGGTGCAAGGTGTGTTGCTGTCTTGCTAAATGCAGGTATTCTCACTGATATTTTGTAGTGTGCATGTGCATCTTTTTGCGGGCGGGCGGGCGGTGCATCTTGCATAATAATATATTGTTTGCGGAAGTAAGCTACATAATATTTCCTTTTTCAAAATATTACATTAATGTCTTTAGTCATTAGTCACTTAACTAACTACCTACATAGTATCACATAACTAATGATTGATGCCGCTAGTCTTCGTTAAGCCTCTATTAGACTGACCAGCAACCATTTTATTGTCCCCATTGCTGAGGGTATCGGTTCCGTACCTTCCGAAGCACAGAGGAACTCGAGATAAAAAATAAATCGTCACCCATCCCATGGCCGACACTTGCGAAAGTTGCATACCCTCCGCTATCACTATTAGACTGGCCACACAATTTTCAGTGGGCGATATTCAGATTGCTCGAATATTCATTTTATTTACACTGAGTCTGAATATTGAGTGATCTAAGTTATAAACTAAACTTTAAAACCTAAGTAACGATAAGTTAAAGCTACGTTTATAGGATATAGTCACCGGGCACTAGGACGCGAGTTCGATGTCGACTTTGAGACGAAATTATCCTGTTAGCTCCAGCGTTCCCGATAAATCCATTTGGCTATGAGTGGTTAATTTCAAACTTTTAAACGTTTCTCAATTATAACTTTCGTTATTAATAATGATTAAGCGATTTGTTGAAAATTGACTAATGACAATAATAAAATATCGGCTAAGTAGGTTAGGTACCTACTAATCTAAATAGGGCGGATCAACCAAATGCTACAGACGTAGTACTTGTTGTATAACAAGTAACTGAAGCATCTTTATCATCATAAAAGATATAGTGGTGGCCAGATAATTAAGGACGCCAGGCGATTTTCATACAAACGAGGTAACTTTGTAGCATTGGTTCTCCGCCAGGGATTGACCTAGCTGTGATCTGATGATGGCTATCCAGGGAGTGAATGGAGGAGATTCAGATCGCTCTACACACCTAACTGATCTGATCAGCATTCTTAGCGATATAAGGATGTGTTTAAAATACCGCGGAATACGAATAAAAATGTATGGAAATCCTGAAACTGAAAACTCAGATCCTTATATATCTTAAAATGCTGATCAGATCAGTTGGGTGTGTATAGCGATCTAAATCTCCTCCATTCACTCCCTGGATGGCCATCATCAGGTCACAGCTAGGTCAATCCTTGGCGGAGAACTATGGCTTCAAAGTTACCTCGTTTGTATGAAAATCAGCCGGTGTCCTTAATTATATGGCCACAACTGTATATTATTATGAGAGCTTCTGTGTGTGTGAGGCAATTTCATACTTTATATACCCCTATTATTAATTAGGATTAGTAGGATTCCTAGAAAACTATCATAATAACGTAAACGTTTACGTAACAA
This sequence comes from Agriphila straminella, assembly GCA_950108535.1. Classification (NCBI taxonomy): domain Eukaryota; kingdom Metazoa; phylum Arthropoda; class Insecta; order Lepidoptera; family Crambidae; genus Agriphila; species Agriphila straminella. The sequence goes on along the minus strand of OX467323.1, from coordinate 14,602,066 downwards.
ATAAACTTACTTTCGCATTTTATAATATTAGTAAGGAAATGATGTTTTTGCTAACCTCCATGAAACCTCTCACTCGTGTCGCGTAGCGGCTTAATTGTGAGTTAGGTCTATTCAAACCCTAGCCGAAACAAAAAGGCCTAACCTTTTTGTAGGACCGGACAGGTGGTCCGTCCGGCGGACCCCGCTCAATCTCCGCTGGACAGCGATCGGGGGGGAGGGATCTTGCGATGACGGCGGTGGCATATTGATAGGAGTAGCGGAAACGCTAGCTTAAGATCTGCATGCTGACTCTTATTTAAGAAATTAGAACATACAGTACGTACAGATGGGACTCGAACCCACTACTTTTTAACTTCCGGCCCAAATGAGCTTTTAAGTTATGAGCCTCAGCAGACAACTAACTACCGTAAAATAAAACACTTTTTAACTTATTACCAAATGTTGAGGATAGGGCACGAAATCACACAAACACTTTTTTCCCATACAAAGTTTTAATGTCAACTGAACATGCATTTGTTTTACAAAAAGATGTCACTGAAATTAAGAATTTAGAAGGAAGACCAAAGAGGAAATCAAAAAGGCTGTAGCTGGTGCTGGTCGGCACCATGGCCCCCGACGGTGTGAAGCACCCAAAATTAGTGGGCACCGACGAGCAGCGCTACTTTGCGAGTGGGTCTGTACTTGTGATGATTTTTATTCCATGTCTAGTGAGCGCGTAAGCTTGAGATGCTAATATACTGGATCGTAAATATGTCAATATTGTTCAATCAAACCAAATATTTTATTTATTTGTAAAGCAAAGCAAAAGCACAACTTTTCGCCAGAACAATATTTCATGTTTCATGACCTAAATATAATCTTAGCTTGGCACATCGTAATGCTTATTCGATGGCTGTTGAACTATTTAATGCTCTTCCTGATCACTTAAGACAGCTAGATGGACCAATTTTCAAAAGAAAGCTGCATGAATATCTCATCGAAAACTGCTTTTACTCAGTTCAAGAATATTTAAATAAAAAATAGATGATATTATGGGTATAGTTTCTTTGGTTTTGACATGTAGGTAGATAATGAATTTATGTGTAGTGTAAATGTAATTTAAAATTTTTGCATGCTTAATTATAAGTAGATTTTGACGGACTCTATTACTTAAGAACACCAAATCTTGTACTCAAAATTAATGCAAATAAATATATCATTCATCATTCATTCATTCATTCATTCATTCATGTAACAACGCACTTTCAGCTTCCAAACTAAAGGTGCAGTGATTTAGAGCAACCCTTAGTCCAATAAACATCCGTAACGGCGACGACTCAGCGACAATACTTCATTTGGTCCAAACTCCAAAGTTACCGTTGTTATTTATGACACGTCCAAACGTAATCACCACAAGGGACAAACAAGGAAGATGAATTAACTCCTGAAAATGGGACGAAGTAGTGAAAATTTACACCGGTCCATCTATTTAGCGTGCTCGCACATGATCGGCTGTATAATCCCGAATATAGTGGATAGAGTACATGTTGTGTGTTCATTCTTTCTTATCGTATGAGGAATAGTGGCCACCTCTGGTGTTAGAGTTTATCAAGCCGCCTGTAAGGCCTCTAACTTGGCTTAACGACTGTTGTCAGAATATGACTACAGCCGGGACCGACGGTTTAACGTAGGTACTCTCCGAAGCACGAAAGCGCACAGTTGTAATGCCACTTAACGGTCACCCATCCGTCACCTTTCGAGGTTGGTCCCATAATCGCGCATCCCGACCGTCAGGCTGGACACAGGCGCTTCCGAGGGGCGTTGCCGTGTGCCACCGAAATGACACAGAAAGTGCCAAATTGACTTTATACTCACGTAATATTAAGTTATATTTACTAACAATATTGTTTATACATATATTATTGTTTTAGTTTTAAGGTATGTATCTATGGGCCATTGTTGCCTGATTATAAATTAATAAATATTAAAAAAAAATGAAAGTTGTTCAGTTTAATGGTCTGTGGCCATGAGTTGATGCAAACTGTTAACGTTACCTTAAACTATCGGATATACTGCTCACAGTCGGTGCGAGTGAAAGAGACAAAACGATAGCTTACGGTAACGTTAACAGTTTGCATCAACTCAACGGTAGGGCCACAGATCAACCCCACGAGAGGTTTTCAATGAACTAAAAATAACCTTGTATAAAGTACTTCAGCGTTCCAGGCCTTCGATCGAAGATATTTTTTTTGTAATCTCTACAGTATTATTTATCCCCCGCTACCGCTACCGCTAACCAGATCTTCACTATGACCATCTCCCGCCTTAATAAAGTGTCACACTAATCCTTGTGCCCGCGTCACACCACACTCGGAATAAAACGGACGTGACGGTCACAGACACGACACGCCCCCCTGCTTCGCCCCCTGTCGTGTTCTGACATTTTGTCACTACATATTTTGTCATTAAATCCTTTTAATTACACTTACAACGTAACAGCCAGTGACCACTGAAAATCAGCGTCATGATGGAACTAGCCTCCCAAGAATCGCCTAACGACCTCTGTACCCTTAGCACGAACAGCTATCGAGAAAAAAAACGCGCGTAAAATTATTCGATAGAGAATTATCTATGGAAATTTTAATTTCGCTATTCGGCGGTAGATGGCGTTGTACAAATTTTCAGTACAAAATTGCACTATCGAATGATTTTACGCGCGTAATTTTTTTCGATAGCTGTTCGTGCTAAGGGTACTGACGTTATAAGTATATCGCGGGGGACTTTTTTTATCCATTTAACATATTACAAGATATATATTATATAACAGAATTACTTAAATAACACTAAGAAACCAAAAAGATTTATCATAAGTGTTACTTGTTGTCACATCGAGGTATTATTGAAATGAAATGCCAAAAGAAAAAATAATATAAAATTATAAATTATATGGATAAAAAATATCCTTTTAATTTTGATTTTATGTTTTGATCATTAATATTCTCGCGTAATTCGGGAGGTAGTTCGTTAATGAACCTAGGAACGAGGTAATCAGATGTTCGCTTTCCGTAACAATTACCAGTGTCGCACTTTTCCGAGCGATAGCCCGCGTGTATACAGGGTGGCTTACCAATTGTCTGTAACTGTCATTAAAAAAGTTGTCTTTTAATATTGCATATTTAAATTGCGTTTGTACTTTCTTAGTGGGCTGCGTTTTGGGGGGGTTTGAGGTGTCCCACAAATGCCATTGTCATGCAATATCCACAGGATCGAAGGAGATACCACTCAAAAGGACAAGCTGTCAAACTGTCTGTCATACATTGTGACATCATAGTATTTGTTGGTAATTATTTGACATTGGTTTGTCAAATTATTATCAACATCGTTACGTAATCAAGATCACGTCACTGCTTGGAGCGTGACGGGAAAATTAAACATGTAGACTCTGTCTGTATTAAAAATAATAATAAATAATTTACTTTGATTTTTAAAATTGGAATTAAGTTTTTTTTCGTGTTATTTACATGTCTCTCTATAAAATTAAAGCGGTTCCAAATATTTATTAATTAGGTAGTAAAGTAACTTCGATCGGCTCTATTTATAGTACCTACCTTCTATTATTTATAATGCAGTAACATAACCTACAGCCGTCCAAAGTTACACTACATTCTATCCTACAAAAGTAGTCCAACATCATTATTTATTGAAAGATTAAAGATGTTTCCTCCTTACACATCAATATAATCCCTATGAAGCGCCTTAATGCCAACCATCAAAACAAAACACTCAACTGATTAATAATTCATAACTTTGGATTAGCCTCAAATCGATAATCGTATCCATGATAGAACAGTTAGTAGGAGGCATCAAGAGCCTCAACCCTCAATTTTTCACCACAACCCTTGATCATTTGTCAACTGTATTGTTCAAAGACATAATACCTCCTTAAGTTGTCATTGTCGGCAAACTAACTTGTTTTAGCGGTCACATAACCTTTAAGGCTTCGGATTATATTTGAGAATGGCTTGGCGGAGGTAGAAGCAGGTTGTTGAAGTGACAATGTGTCTCAAACAATAGAGATTGTTGACGTGAGAGTATAGTAAAGTAAAGCTACAAGGGTGGTTTGGCTTCAATTGAATTTCTCAACTTGTAATAGTCGTAGGTAATGTAGTCGTTATTGTGTGAGATTGTAAACTTTGCCAATAGAGGAATCCTTTTTCAAACGTGATCCAAAATATACTGATTATTTATTTATAGGTCGTACGGGTCGTACCTGGATTTTATTTTCCCATCGCTTGTCACCGCTGAATGTTTACGGCTTCCCAGATGGGTTTCGCACCCCTGAATAGGTAGTGAAGTCTCATTAGACGAATATCTGTATTAATTACCTTTCATTTGATTGTTTAATTAAATTGTCAACAAAAGTACCTACTGACATAGTAATACAGTAGATGTCTTTTAAAAGGAGTAGGTAGGGAATACAGTAATTACCAGTTAATACCAGTTTTTGATACAATACTAAATAATATACTAGAAAAAATACGACTCGAAAACCGACTAGCTGTGAACGGTTGTTGGTAGATGCCATTATTGAAATCTATTCTTACTTCATGAAATTAGAATATCATGTTAGATTAATAAATTGCAGACGATCCCTTCATCGAACAAAAAAATTTTTATATATCCAGATCCTTGATAACATTTATGAACTACTTATAGTTCATAAATGTTATCAAGGATCTGGATATTTTTGATACCGGCATTATTTTTGATTTGTTTAACACATCGCATTTTGTATAAGAGTACTCTTCGAACTTATTAATTGTTGTAATTCATAGATAATATAGTATATTGTAATTCAAATGAGTATTTTTTTATGTTCTGGAAACCTTCGTCGTTAAAGAGTATATCAGGAATATAATTACCACCTTAAATGCAAAAATAATGTTACGGATTAAACTGAAAATTACGCAATTTGTTTCAATTTCTCTAATTCAAAGCTTCATGTAAAAAAAAAAAACTTTTTGTGAATGAAAGTGCGACAGCCTGTAAAAAGTTTTTTTTTCATTTATAATAATTTCTTACTAATTATAGGCCGCCCGCGACTTGGTCTGCGTTGAAAGTTTTTTTTCTATCCCTCGGGAACAGTTCCTTTTTCGGGATGAAAACCCCTGACAACGTGTATGCAAAATTTCATTATGATCGGTTCAGTAGTTAAGACGTGAAGACGTAACAAATAAACAAACGGACTTTCGCATTTATAATATTATATTAGTAAGGAGTAAGGAAAGGAAGGAATTATAAATGCGAAAATTAGTTTATGTATGTGTGTGCGTGTGTGTGTGTGTGTGAGGTAGAGAGAGTGTGTGTGCGCGTGTGGTGTGAGTGTGTGTGTGCTAGTTACTTACTCTATGGTGAAGTCCGGTATCATAGGCCCACATTATTTTCCGGGTCACAGGGCAATGTTAAAACTAAATTTATACAAAGTGTTTCATAAATTGTATACTTACAGACGAGAACGTTTACCTAAAGGTTGGGTTCAAATTCTATTTTTTTCATAATATATTGTGATTTGTATCTGTTTTCATGATGCTCCCTACGCAAGGCTGAAATCGCGCATTGACAAATATCCATCGCGATAGCCCGTTTGTTTTGTTCGAGGGAAATGAGTTTCTGGGACCGCGGGCCCAATAACCACCCACGGCACCAGCCAGATTTATGGCAACATATTCCTGTTCGCTTATCTAGCGATGCGATGGGAAGAAACTCAATGGGAAAAAGCCAATGTACTCCTTACCTATTACCGACAATCTCGATATAGGTTGCGCGACATATTTTTTAGCGATCCGTACAATTTACTTCTTTAGAAAATCATCTCTTATAATCTTGAGAGATCTCATAATAATTTAAACTAACTAACGCTAATTGATTCATTAAGAAATGGTCTAATTAAATACTGTTATTTATTTATTAATCTATGTCTAATTCTATATCAAACATTGAAACGATATATACATATTTGTAAATATCTGGTCTATCTGATAAAGCTGATAAGTTTTTTTGCGCCCATTTTTCTTGTCAGCCAAAAGACGTCATAATGGGTGTCAGGGTAAAAGAATTGACGATTTATAAATGCTTATTATATGAGCTTATTTGAATAAACAATTTTTCACTTTCACTTTTGCTAAGGCTAAAAGACTGGAGATACGTAATTAAAAGCTTCAACTGTGTAAGAGAATAAGACGTAATGATTAATCAAAGTTTAGTCCTGCCCCCCTACCATGACTCTCAAAAGTAATATTAAAGCAATGTTGTAAATGAGATGGCGCTATACGCGATGATAGCTCTGTCCCTATAACAACATTACTTTAAGGTTGCTGTAAGAGCTAACAGTACGGCCTCTGAACCCCTGCCGTATGCCATTAGAGTAGGACACTAAAAAAAGAAAAGAAAAAATAAAAAATTAAAGAAATTGTCGTTTTTTTCCGAACTTACCCAATTTTTTTCTCATAACTTCGCAACTACAATACATTTTTTCATTCTGTAAATTGTGTCTTATTTCTGAATACATTTGCCATACGCTAGTACAAAAAATTGAAGACTATAACATCTTAATTATTTAGATTTGACGGGAGCATATTAAATACAAGGATTGACCTAAAAGATGACTTTTAGGTTTTTTTATTTTTTATTTATTATTGTATAAAAAAATCATTACATTCATTGTTATTAACAGCGTAAAGAAATCCACAGAGGTTTATAACAACGCTGTTGAATGCTCGCGTTGGGGTTAGATATACATACTTAATTTACATATAAAGAAAAATGTGATAAATTATGCTTAAAAAGAAAGGATGATACAAAAAACATATAATAATTCTTTAGCAAGGAGCAAACTAGGTGCATTTCAAGGTCTCAAACAAAAAATTCTTCATTTTAGCCTTTAGGTTGGATTGTGTTAAACTATCAACGAAATCCGCAGGTAGTTGATTAACCAACCGCGGTACTAAGTAAGCGGTAGTTCTTCTACCGTACACGTTATTCGCCCTAATAGTAACAAGTTTTTTTTGAGCGATTCCACGAGTGAATGCAGGTGATTCATTTTTTTAAAGTTATTATTAAAGAAGTTTTCGTTTAAAATATTGTTTTAAAATTGGATATGGATCGGCAATACTTTACAAAGTTGAAATATTTTTGTTTCATCGGTAGAATATTGTTTTTTAATGTTTTTACTTACTATTGTTTTAATTATTTTTAATTGGAGATGGAGGTCAATCCTTGTATTAAATATGCCTATGCTAATGATAACATAGTTATCTTAGATTAGACTAGGGGTTTTTAAAGTGGGGCGACGAGTGAAAAGAGACTTTCCAAGGGGGGCGCGGGCCACCTGTTTAGTTCATGTGTCATTGTTTTGGGTTAAATATTTTTTCTAACCCGCTATTTTAATTAAGCTAAAATTGCCTGGGTAGAGGAGGGTGCGGATTTTTTTGTAAAAAGGGGGCGCGTCCCAAATAATTAGGGAACCACTGGATTAGAGGAATGTTCTTCCAATGTTTTACCCTAAGAGAGAGGGATTGGAAAATGATGAATTTCATTCTTACTTTTGGCACCAATTTTTTGGAACCCTTTAATGTTAAAGCACGAATCACACTTCACCGTATTTTTTCTATAAAGATTTATGTTTGGATTTACTGTAAATGAAGTAACTTAGTAGGTACACTTTTATTCGTATAAAAAACGAATACGGAAATAGGTAAACCTTGTTCGTTTTACCTTCAGTCTCCCTCTCCCTCTTTAGAGATCTTAGAATGATTATTATTTTCTTTGTTTTTCCCATTTCAGCAAAACTATCACATCACAAATAACAGACAATTTTACTTTATGCTGTTTTATCTTTAAATATTTTAGTGATGATTGAGATTTAATTTTTAGGGTTATGTCCTTCGAAACGTTTAATTTTACGTTAACAATGTTTTTATCAAGATTATCTGCCTGGAAAATAACCTGTATAATCGGCCAACATCATTTACAAAACAACGTAACTGGGTATAATTTACTACCAGGTTATCGCACCCGGTTCAACTCCGCAGTAGTAATGCGACGCTCACACTGGGCATAGTACTATGCACTGGGCTACGGCGCGGTTTTGCCGCGACTTCACTTTTTTTTTTAACAGCTTAACATATACAATTTATTAAACGACATTCCCTTGATTTTGATTACATAATTATTATTTTATTGTATTGTAATTAACTCGGTATATATATTGCAAAATGGCGCCGAAAAAAGCCTCCAGTGTATGGAAGTGTTTTGAGAAAATGGATAGTGATAAAATAAAGTGCAAAAACTGTGATTCCGTATTTAAAGACTTCAAAAACACAACTAATTTGTTAAAGCATCTAAATAAAGCTTATCCTAACTATCATTTACTCGACTCACATTGACAAATTCTTCAACTACCCCCGCTCAGAGTGATTCCGATTTATTAAGTAACGCTTCTGCTGGTTCTGGAGATGGAACGCCACTCAACGAAGACAAGAACTCCAATCATGATTCATGGGTAAGGTTCTCGAGTTCTGGACTCGAATTTCCAGACTCGAGTCCTGGACTCGAATCGCGGAATCGAGTCATGATTCGAATACCAAACACAGAACTCGAGTACTGGACTCGAAACGCGGAATCGAGTGATGATTCGAATACCGTATAAACGGACTCGAGTCAACTCGATCCACCAAAATAGCGACTCGGCACATCACTACTCGCCCCACCACCATGAGCACGCACGAGACAGTGTGTGACATATGTCATTGACATTGACAGTATGCTGTGCATACACTACAGTTACTATTTCCGAGGGATAGACAAAATACTATCCACGCAGACTTATTTACTAAATTATGTAATCTTTGCATAAATTATAAGTAGTAGTAATAATCTGCAGAACAGCAGATTCCTCTCGCCAAACGGCGCGCCGTTTTTTTATAAAAGCTTACGCACTACAAAAACCACGCTATTTATATTTATTGTCCCCTAATAATAGTAGGTAACACCTTTTCCCTAATTTTATTTGATCTATTTATGAAATTCTGCAGTGCACCCTTATAGTTCAGTAAAATTTATGGGTGCTAATTTATGATACTTTACACTATTACAATGGTTCTGTCGGCAAACAGTCCGTAGGTGAAAGACTCTGACGGGGAAACGGAAATAAATGAATCGTCCTGTCGACGAACAGTCCAATGGCAAATCGGTCGTAGGAGAACGGTTGCTGAATCTATTTATTCTGTGGTATGACAAAATTGAAATATTTTGCTTTTTTTATCGTTAGATTAAATAATAATAATAGCTGTCATTTTGTAAATGATTCCAACTTATTTACACTTATTTATTTATTTACCTCACTGACCAAAATATTAATATATTTAGTTGCTTTAGCAAAATTGTCCATGTCCATCAGCCATTCGTTAAATTAAATAATATATAGCTGTCATTTTGTAAATGAATCCAACTTATTTACACTTATTTATTTATTTACCTCACTGACCAAAATATTAATATATTTAGTTGCTTTAGCAAAATTGTCCATATCCATCAGCCATTCGTTAGATTAAATAATATAGAGCTGTCATTTTGTTAATGAATCCAACTTATTTACACTTATTTATTTATTTACCTCACTGACCAAAATATTAATATATTTAGTTGCTTTAGCAAAATTAACCATGTCCATCAGCCATTCGTTAGATTAAATAATATATAGCTGTCATTTTATAAATGAATCCAACTTATTTACACTTATTTATTTATTTACCTCACTGACCAAAATATTAATATATTTAGTTGCTTTAGCAAAATTGTCCATGTCCATCAGCCATTCGTTAGATTAAAAAAATCAAAATCAAATCAAAATCAAAAAATCATTTATTCAGTCTAGGCTGTTACAAGCACTTGTGAATGTCAAAGAAGCTACGCCATCGGTTCGCAAACCCTGAGCGGGAGACCTTGTAACGAGAAGAACCGGCAAGAAACTCGTCAAGGGCTGCTTTTTTCTCCCTGTATATTTCATACAGAGTCGTCAACATTGAAAAATGAGCTCCACATTTAAAGTGAGGTCATTTTCCATCACAATAATTAACAAAAGTTTGTACACAATGGGTAGGTAGGTTGAAATTAAATACCTACTACATATCGGATAGGTAATTGTGAGAGTAAATAACTTTCAACTAGTTGAGAAATCAGTAATCACTATGTCTGCTACTCGAAAGTGCACCTAAGTAGGCAAAATTTACCAAAAAATACTTGAGACAAGACATAAAAAATAACAATAAAAAACGCAATTCTTACAATTCAATATGCGTTAAGATAGGTACTCAGAAGCAGACCCATTCCCACTGGCAGCACCCGTTCACGAGCATGACGCGTGGACCAGCCATCGCTTCGCTCAACCATATTTGAGGGAACGTAACGACCCGCCCCACACGACACCACCGCAGAAATGTTTAAAGAGAGCATGACATACTTAGGCTACCCATCCTAAGGCACTGAATTGAAAACTAATATCCAAAAGCTTTTCATAGGCCTTTACTTACAAAAACTACTGACTATAGAAAGCAAAATGATTGCAATAAAAAAAAAAGAGAAATCAAAACAAGGTTTACTTGCCTATTAGTTTTATGTTTTGAGTAAGAAGTGCCATACATATTGATAACATCAAACAGAGAAAAAAAAAATATATATATATATATATAAATATACGACGCCCTTAGTACAAGCAGACAGAAGCAGACCCATTCCCACTGGCAGTCAATAATATATAGCTGTCATTTTGTAAATGAATCCAACTTATTTTTCACTGTTACTCTTCCTTCCGTTCCATTCCACGTCTCTCACACATCCTACACTGAACATCCTACACTAGGACGGCCGAGTGTAGGATGTTCAGTGTAGGATGTGTGAGAGACGTGGAATGGAACGGAAGGAAGAGTAACAGTGAAAAAAGAAAGATTAGAGTGATAGATGAACGACGTATACAAAAGACGCAAGACGTTTTAGATTTTACTATTATTTATTTTACACTTATTTATTTATTGACCTCACTGACCAAAATATTAATATATTTAGTTGCTTTAGCAAAATTGTCCATGTCCATCAGCCATATTTGATGTCCCCACTGCTGGGGCACAGGCCTTCCTTATGGGTGGTAAGGAGGATGGGCCATAACCCACCACGCGGGCCCAATGCGGATTGGTGGGTGTTAACGACTGCAAATGCAGCCGGGACCAACGGCTTAACGTGCCTTCCGAAGCACGGAGGAAAATTGGTAATTACATAACATAATGTAGTTTTTATTTTACTATAAATTTAATTTATTAAAAAAATAGGAATTTGATTGTAGTTGGATTGAAATTAAGTACCTTTATTGTATGGACACTGCCTGAAATAAAATTATTTTATTTTTATTTATTTTATAATACTTTCTTAACTATTTGCTTGATATGCAACTATACTCGCCTAGGTAATTTGATTGTGAATGTAAATCCAACAAAAAAAAGTAACAACTATACGCTGCATTTTTGTATTCGTAAATATGTATAGGTAGTTGGATACGTGATTTAGTGTTTTATAATCACATCAAAGTCAGTTATGCAAAAATACAGGTTATTAGCATTTAATGTTTTGCTAATCCGTAATTTTACTGAACTATTAGCATATAGTGTGTGTAAGCAAATAACCGTAAAATTTGCAGCCACGCGTAACGTCACGGAGCGCGTCACAGTGTGAACATCGCCTAATCGTCAATTTCTGATTAACGCGGTTCAGTGTCTTGTAATTGCTTCACCCGGGTGTGCCTGGGTATACCCGGGTTGATTGAGAATTGCGACGTATAGAGGATAATGCCCGGACAAGAGTGGGCGACTGTTTGATTTTTGTTAAGGGTATAAGCGGTTAACTTTTCAGTTCACAGATGGTAAATTAAGGAGTACCAACTATGCAATCAGCTGTTTCATACACTTTGATATTCTCGTTATTAGTTTTTGTATGAAACAGCAGATTTTTTTTTCGCGAGTTGGTCCCATAGTAAAAGTTGTGCAGTTTGATGGTCCCTATCTACCATTTTCGGCTTTATAAGGCTTTTACCAAACACCTTGTATATCGAATACTTTTACGCGCGTTTTTCTCGATAGATGTCCGTGCTAGGGGTACACACTTATCATTTAATTTTTATGTGATTCAATATGGAACTCCTTAAAATAAATTTAAATCCTCATTATATCTGTTATCCTCAGATTACAGTTTTTCCACGGGGTCTATTACGAAAAGTTTCACACAATACACGCAGCTGCGTCCGTGCTTCGTTAGGATTGTTTCCTATTACAAAGCACTTGCGTATGCGATATCGCAAAGTAATTGCGTAAGTTTGACAGTTTTTCTCTAGCGTATCCGACATGATTCGTTCAATAGTCTTCGGGCTACGATAGCCAAATTGAAAATGTGTTTAATAGCCACAACCGACGAACTGCGGACGACTAATCGTGACCAAGTGACTGCGTTACGCAATTGCGTATGCTATTTTCGTAATAGGCCCCCTGCTCATAAAGTAATCCCTCGCTTCCCTTTCAAATTGGGAATATTTAAAAAATACCGGTTTAATTAAACTCTAATTAGATTTGTTCGTATAATCACGCCGTTTCGCGGGCGTTATGGGGAAACAGCAGCGTTCAAATAAAAATTGCCTTTTTTAATTAATTTATGTCCAAAGATTGTCGGGATGATCAAATCGTTTCTATATGGCTTGGTAGTTAAGACAATAATTTATTTACATTTTTTTTAGAAAAATCTAAAAAAAAATGTAAATAAATTATTTTGAAAAAAGCAATATATGTAGCTTACTTCCGCAAACAAAATATGCAAGATGCACCGCCCGCCCGCCCGCAAAAATATGCACATACACACCACAAAATATAAGTGCACAATACCTGCATTTAGCAAGACAGCAACACACCTTGCAACTGGCAACATATTTCAAACATCAGTCACTCGATGCGCAGTGGGGAGGAAGTGACAATAAATACGGTGTCGGAGGGCGTAGTTGCTCATTCGGTGTTGGTTTACGCACGATCTAACTCCTGAGGATGCTCCGGGTTGGGGCGAAACACGTGTAGAGTAGCCTAATTGGTGAAGGTGCAAGGTGTGTTGCTGTCTTGCTAAATGCAGGTATTGTGCACTTATATTTTGTGGTGTGTATGTGCATATTTTTGCGGGCGGGCGGGCGGTGCATCTTGCATATTTTGTTTGCGGAAGTAAGCAAATTTTTTTTTTTTTTTCAAAATGGTTTGGGACTTCCGCCAAGTGACGCTTGATTCAATCAAATAATAAATTATTGTCTTATTTTAAAACGTAGGTAGGTACTTTGTTGTTTTTACATGTGAAAAATTGAGGCTATCCTATCTGTAGGTACTAATTATTTTCTTCCTTTATTATAATTATTGTTATAGTTCTTTATTTCAGGCAGAGCCCATATTAGTGTTAGTAAGTGTATTAATAGGTTTACAAGTTTTAAGTTTTACTTTATAATAATAAACTTTACAATGCATGCGATGCGTCTCATGCGGTCTCACCTCAAACTAGTTTTTGTATTTGGGAAATAAAATCTTTTTTTTTATGCGATTAATTTAAATATGTACAACAGATGCGGCAACTCCACTCGAGAATGTATGGCACAGACACAGATAATTAGTAGGCAAAGAGTAAATTTCATCAAATCCCAAGCGGCTACTGAGTATCTAATCTTTGATTTTGTGTCTTATTTTCCGGTGCTTGAAAAGTTAAAATACATCAATGTTTCGTACCGTAAGCACTCTGAATTTGGTCAATTCACTTCTGTTGTAATAAAGGAGGTCTTACAAAAAATAATGACCTTGGATAAATTGAGAAGTGTCTATAACTACTTATTTGATATTCTTATTTGAAAAATGAGCACCTGTATATGTATTATTAACACATATCAACATACAAATCATTGCAGAGATACACAACCTTTTTATTTATGAGACTGTGAAGTGATCATGTTTGTATGGAAATAACGGTGTGGGCGGTTGAACTTGGTTAAAAATGAAAAACTGAAACTTTTGCAGTTTTTCTCGTATTACCGCAGATAGCTCAACTTTTTTTTGCTTGCAAAACGTAGTTTTACACTACGTCCTTTAGGGTTCAAATAACATACCAAAAATGCAGCTTTACATCACGGTTTCCGTTTTTAATGTACAATTTGACTGGTCTAATAGTTAATATTTTAATCTCATTGTATTCGACTTCGATTTGAGGTTTGAGGTTAGAGTACACGACAAGCGTGGAGCAGGTCGCGTGCAGCGGAGTGGTCCCGAAATACTCCGGCGTGGTTCACAATAAAAACTATAACTGATACTCGGCATCGGCGCACACGCACCTAATATTAGACTAGACGCGGGCACAGAGCACGCACCCGTGTAGACGGTACACGTAGTACAACTGTGTATTCTGTACAAAACTGTAGTGTGATCGATCATCAACAGAATGAAGGTAGCTAATAATCCACGGTCGCAGAGCTTTACCCAAAGACAGTGAAAATGTTACGTCTTTAATTTACACTAGGTTTTGTCCGCAACTTCGACTGAATTTCGTGATAAATAGTTCTTCTCCAGCGTCCAATTAACTTCATCTTTATCGGTACAATGATTTACGCGAAACGTACCTACCTACTTAAACAAAGAGACAGAGTTATATTCGCATTTTTATATTAGTTGATCGTGAAAGGGCACAATAATAACAAAAAATTACAACTATATTTTCTTTTATCAATTTCCATGCATTATGTACAAAAGTTATGTATTTATGAATAAAGTATTTCAATATACAACGTGTTACAAAATAACCTCTAATACCGAATATGGTAGATAGGGACTATCAAACTAAACAACTTTTTCAATGGGACCAACTCTGAAATCGAGAAAAAAAACAGCTAGAAAATAATCAAAATGTATGAAACAGCTGAAAGTTTTTCGTGATTTCAGAGTTGGTCCCATAGTAAAAGTTTTTTATTAGTATTTTATTAGTATTTATTAGTATTTATTAGTATTTATTAGTATTTATTAGTATTTATTAGTATTTATTAGTATTTATTAGTATTTATTAGTATTTATTAGTATTTATTAGTTGTTATTAGTATTTATTAGTATTTATTAGTATTTATTAGTATTTATTAGTATTTATTAGTATTTATTAGTTGTTATTAGTATTTATTAGTACTACCATATTCGGCATTAGGGATTATTTTTAACAGACTTCCAAAAAAGGAGGAGGTTCTATGTTCGTCTGTATATTATTATTTTTGTAACACGTTGTGTATTATTGATTTTCCATCTACTTTTATTTCATAATCTTTGCCGCCCAAACTAACTGAATCGTTTCAGTGCGCCAACGCGTTTTCAGCAGAGCATTACTAGTCGAAAACTAAAAAACAACGTGTTTCCCATTTGTTTGTTTTTTTATTATCGTATTTAATAAAACAACTTGTTAAAACATTGTGGTGTTCGAGGTGTAGTGTGCGTTTGGTTACAAGATGGTTTTTGTGTGTAGTGTAGTGCGGCTTATGGGATTTCATACTGTACTGATGTTTTAAAGTGAGTATTCTCTATTATTATACACGCGGAAATTTTAATCATTTGGTTCCCGCCGTGGGGTGGTTCCACTCATGATTACAAGCAACTTTTACTATGGGGCCAACTCTCCTGCTCGCAAAAAAAATCAGCTGTTCCATACATTAAGGTCGAGTAGTTACAGCACTTTTGTATGGAACAGCTGTTTTTTTTGCGAGGTGGAGAGTTGGCCTCATAGTAAAAGTTGCTTGTAATCATGAGTGGAACCACCCCACGGCGGGAACCAAATGATTAAAATTTCACGCTGTATTAAATTGAATTTAAAATGTGTTATAACTGAAAACTTAAGACACTACGTAAGGATTCATGTTAGTTATCATGTAAACTTAGAAACTATTGCGCAACGATAACGATTATTTCAAGTTCCTTAGATCATTGAACTGTCTATGTCCGTATTAACATTATTGATTATTGATATATGTAGATACTTTTACTTACAGAAAGAAATATTTTAACCACAACTGTAAAAGTTGGTCGTAATCCTGTAAATAGTAAATTGAGCGTGGAACATTTTCTTGATTCTTTTTAAATTAACAATTTATTTAAAAAGGGACTCATTTTACTTTAAACGGATTAATTTTAAAGCATCAAAGCAGTTTTTCTCTGGACCTGAAACTGATTTATTAAGTTACATTACTTATACAGATATGAGGCTAGTTTTTATCAATAATTAAATACTGTTTCAATCATTGAAATTACGAAAATATTAAGCCGTAAGTTCTAACAGGTAGTTTAATGGTATTTAATTTTGAGTCTTCATAAGAAGTAACACAGACTCCACAATATACCTACGAGCATTGATATATCAAAACAAAGTTTAGATGCGTTACCCGCACTCCACAATGGCAAGACGAAAGTAAGGTAATTGCCCGACTTTCAATTAGTCAGGCACAGGCTCGTGACACGTAAACACACATCACTCTCGTCAGACAGACACTAAAAAACCGTGACATTCTGATCAAAAATGCCTTCCTGCGTCTATAAACGATGTGCAAATTATACAGCAACAGTCAGAGATCGGAAAAATGTTTTATTTCACACGTAAGTACTGTATTTTACCGTAAAATGTATTTTCGTATTTTGTATTACTCTAATCGGCCATTTTTTTACAAAGAGCGAGACGCGCCAATGAGCATGCAGCGTGTCAGACGAAACTTATGATGTCTGTTTATCTCTTTCTAACGACAAAGATTCCGTATGGTGGCGTTCATTTTTGTCCCACTATTGATGTAATATGTCAATGTGTGTATCTGCAGTACCTGTCGCTGTTTTAAATTGCATGATGTTGGCGCATAACGCATCTAAACTTTGTTTTGATATATCAATGCCTACGAGTATTTTGAGAACAAAGAACGTAAATAATAGAAAATTTAATATACTTCCTCATATTAACTTTATGTGAATGTATGATGTAAGCATGAGCAGAGAAAACAATAAAAATGTTAATATGAAAATAGAAATGATTTTGAAAACATAAAAGTTATATTTTAGTCGAGTTGGTACCTACAGGTGAACGTGCTGTATGTTTAAAAACTGAAACGTTACTTTCAGGTTACGTTTGCCAAAATAATAGTAAGTACATGTCATATTAGCATTTTCTGTAAACGAAACCAATTTTTTATCGAAAATATGAAACATAACTCTAATTTCAAGTTGTTTCTCAGCTTATGTAGCCCAAGTATTTCTTGTCAATCATTTACATTTAATTACCACCACCACTTCCATTTGGGCCTATACCCAGCAGTGGGTGTCGTGCTGCTGATATGATGATGATGATGACTTTACCATTTGGGGCATGGCCTGCTTTTGATAGACCACGGTAATCTATCTATTCTGTGGTGCTTGTCAAGCATCGCTTCTAGACGATCAAAATGTGATTGACAAGCCGACGCAATGTAAATGATTGACAAGTAATTTTGATTATTTAGGGGGTGCTTTAACTTTACATTATCAATGTGACTTTTGTGTAGACTTCTCTCGTGACAGTGTTGTCATGACACGAAACGAAGATAAACGTTGTGACAAAGTACACACTTTTCCTGGACCTAAGACCCAGTCCAGAGCTACGCGCAAATTAGACGTGTTTCGTTATAAAATGCTCGCTTAGGACCAGCGACGTCAGCAACGTGTGCAATATTAACAGCAGTGTACTACCAAAATTGCGCGTAAAATCGCGACGAACTCACCCTTTCTGGACAGATCGAGCTTCCTGCAATCAACTTGCACAATGTGTCTACCAATTACTGTGACACACACTCTGATTCGGATAAGTTGGTCATGGTTGGTATCTGACATCTGACCGTTTTATGCTAAACAATATCTCTTAATGATTTGAAATAAGTACCCACGGCTGACTGTTAACGCATCTTACATTTGCATGCCTACAGACTTAAGGCAGAATATTGTTGAAACTTTATTAAAAACATTATCACCAATCTCAATGTAATGTACTCAATATTGTGCAAATAAATATTCTGATTTCTGATTTCTTAACGCATTACTACAAATGAGTTACCTCCCGGCTCCCATTGAGGCATCATAGGTTCATAAACACACCGTATTTTTCCCCACATTAATACCACAGTGTGGTTACTATAATGAGGTTCACCACCAGTGACGTCACAGCGCATGTGCCGTAAATACATTAATATATCGGAACACGTTATGGATGCTGTTAAACGCGACATGTGTCATAATAATGATGACGTGTGTTAACGACCGCCGTGACGATCATAAACGTAACTGAAATTACGGTTTAACCTTGGTATTATTGTCGAAACTAAAACTTTAGGGGAAAATATTAAAAGTTATAAAAATAAAACAGATACAGAATACAGATTACTACTACCCCTTAGAATAATATTATTCTAATGGACCCCCTAAGCGATCAAACTGCTTGTCAATCATTTACATTGCATTTACCATTTGGGGGCGTGTCCTACTTTTGATTGGCCACGGTAATCTATCTATTCTGTGGTGCTTGACAAGCATCGCTCCTAGACGATCAAAATGTGATTGACAAGCCGATGCAATGTAAATGATTGACAAGCGATTCTGATCGTTTAGGGGGTTCATAAGTACTACCCTCATTAAGGTCAGGGGGGCCTAATTAAGCGACGACGACGCGATTCTAAACGACAAAACCAAACGCTATGAGATTACTGAATAAATATTTTGTATTTTTGTATTTGTACTTAGGTTAGTAATTCGTGGCCAAGAGCTTCAGTCATACATAGCGAATAGGCACTCGCCGCGAGAATACGTGTGGCAAGGGTGACCATCAGCCATTTTTAATGTCCCCACTGCTGGGACACAGGCCTTCCTTATGGGTGGATAAGGAGGACGGGCCTTAACCCACCACGCGGGCCCAATGTGGAAGTGTTAACGACTGCAAATGCAGCCGAGACCAACGGCTTCACGTGCCTTCCGAAGCACGGAGGAGCTCGAGATAATATTTATGGTCACCCATCCCATGACCGACCCTTGCGGAAGTTGCTTAACCGCAATCGTTGGGCCAGGGGTTAAACTACTGCGCCATCGGGCTCCTCCAAGTGACAAAGGTACTTTTTTACACTTCGGTTCGCACCAGTATTAAGGCGATTAGTGCCCTCACAGTGGCGCCCTCATTAAATTATTTAGTAGGTAGGCAAAAGAAAAAAAAGGTGGCCACTTTTGCCACATTTGCCTACTACTACTACAACGAACTATATTTTACAGAGGTTATTGTTTATAAATAAACTATAAAACCTTAGCCTCAATCAGGGAGCTTACCATCAGCAAATAAGAAACCGTTCTGTTCAAAAGCAGGCCTTAAACAGAACTGCTAAAGGCCTGCTTTCATACTAACCGTTGAGGTCATAGTACGAAAAAGTAATGCAGTTCAATATAAGCCCTGCTACAAGGGCTCATAGTAAGGCCCCTGTACGTTTGAATTTTCGATACATTATGTATTTAACGAGCAATAAAATTTAATTTGCCACTGTGAGGGCACTAATCGTCTTAATCATGAGCGTACCGAGAGGCTGGCAGGGGGGCCGCCGCCCCCCTGGATTTTGTTTACCTCCAACTAACTATCAATTGTTATCAATAAAAGTTCTTATTTGCCATAAAATATATTTGATTTGGCAACCCTTTGGATAATAAATAAAAAAAAAACCCTGGCCCAGAACCTGGGTACTCCCATGGCCTTAATCACAGCGAATGAACTCGCCGCGAGTAAATATTAGTTGTATGTGACTGAAGCTAACTCGCTGCTCGCTGGCCATTCGCTCGCTAATCACCATTGTGTAAGGATCTTTACAAAATGACATTATCTATATTTCTGTCTCAGTTTACGACCATTAAACATCTAAACCTGTGCCGAGTTGTTTTTGTACCAGGTGAGCTGGCTAATGAAACGGATCGCAATGTTATTTTTGGCTGACTTATTAAAGTCACTTTAACAGACGTGGAATAGTTAACCCTCATTTGTATTTTTGCGAGCAGTTAAACGTTAATGCGTTTTGAGGTGATAAAATGATAAAACCTCAACACTCAAGTAAAAAGCTCAAGTTCTTTGATATTTTATAAAATTTAGATCTTTCGAAAGTATCAAATTAAAGACTTACCTACTCATATTATATTAAATGAGTATTAGAGCACTTAACTTATAAATATACAGCAAATTTTCCTATTTCAGGCTTATTTAATAGAAATAATATAAACGGAGCACTTAAGGCAAGTAAACATAAACTTCGCAGTACTCAGAAGCAAAGGAAATAAGCACAAAACGAAATATTGACTATTAACGTGTACCTAAAGCTATTACGAAAACAGTATCTGTTAACAGAGATAGGTAAATACAACACCAGCAAATACTGAGACTGGCACAGTACACGCACGTCGGTAGGGTTTTTTTTATGATAGATATAGGCAAGCGCTTGCCCGCTATGACGCCTTAGGCTGCGTTCAGACGACAGTGCACTACACGACCTCAACCCGAACTCAACTCAAACTCAACTCGAACTCAACTCAACCGGAGCCCACTCCTTGAAAAACATCTTACAATTTTGAGTTTTATGACACATTGATAAGCTAAGTTACATTTTGTCGATGCAACTGCACACGCCCCGCGCTCAACCCGACCTCAACTCAAACTCAACCCGAACTCACCTCAAACTCACCTGAACATTACACAGGAGCTTATTAATGTGTCATAACATAAGATTCAAAATTGTAAGCGATGTATTATAATTATATCGATCATCGAAAATTATACCGATTGTTCATGACATCGAAACCTTACGAAATTAATAGTAGCGTTAGTAATCGAAGCTTGGTCGACGACAAAAAGACAACATGGAATTGATGTATTTTCAACATATTCGACGTGTTCCTATTTCTATGAGGCATCATGAACTAACTTACTGCGTTACCAACAACTATGCGTTGGATATCCAACGGCAGCAGCGGCCAGTAGTCCAGGGTTACGCAAACAGTCCCGGCGCAGCACGAGTGTTGCTCTTGATGTAAGCCCAACATTTAACCACGGTTGTGTTCTGTAATCTCAACGCCATTGGTTTATAACGTACTAGCGGCCGCTTGCGACTTCGCCTGCGTGGTAAGTTGGGAACAGCACTTTTTTCGGCATGAACAATACCCTATATCCTTTTCTGTACCCCTGACAACTTGTGTGCAAAATTTCATGATAATCGGTTGAGTAGTTAAAATGTGATAACGCCTTCACATTTCAACTGCTCAACCGATCGCCAAACAACAAAAATCTGACTTTCGTATTAATATTAGTAAGGAAGTAAGGAAAGATTACTTTCTTCTTCCAACGAATATGAGCACCTGGTGGAAAGTTATTTTCATCGCTCGAAAACTGATAGGGTTAGTAACGTAGGTATTGTATTGTCAGCAGTTGCAAATCTGGGTCTTACTTTCACTTGACCGATTCTCTGAAGTATAATTTCAAGTATTTTGTGACTAATTATTGAGTTTACAGCGACGAATTCGACGCTGCTAAATTTGGAGTATAGCATGTGTTGAAACTTGAAACCCAATTTTATTATGTACTTAACTAGTAAACGATGATTACATCATTTAGAGCAATTAGTGAATGAAATTCTATGATAGTTTCCCACGTCCAGTAAAATTCAAAATTAAAAAAATTTCAAAAATAATTTATTCAGTCTAGGCTGTTACAAGCACTTGTGAATATCAAAGAAGCTTCGCCATCGGTTCGCAAACTCTAAGCGGGAGACCTTGTACCTTGTCTTGACGAGTTTGTTGCCGGTTCTTCGGCAAGAAACTCGTCAAGACGGATAACACCTAACGTAGCCTTCTATAGAGAGAAGGCCATGCACCTAAGGTTTTACAAGTCTCTCGCTCCGCCTCTGTGGTCTAGTGGTTCGCCCACCCGTGTAAGAAGCAGTGGTCCGGGGTTCGAATTCCATAGGGGTAATTTGTACTCGGTTTGGTTGGTGGATAACAACAATTTGAAAATTGTTGTGTTCCGGCAGTTAGAGTTAAGATAGCCAGTTCCTCAGTGATGAGGATTCCGGGAGTAGTGCGCTTCCACTTTCGGCCTTGAGGTGAAAGCCAAGCACTATCTACTTGTGCATAAAAGAAGAGTATATATTTTTACCATAATAGCTGCTGTGTCACAGGCGGACTATAAACTGATTCGCCAACCTATTTCAACTTAAATTATATGAAAACGCTAATAAAACATATCTGTCTCAAGTTTTATACAACGATTTATTGCCGTAATAACGTCGACAAGTATGAAAACAGTTTTATTTATAAAAGGCCCCGTAAATAATAATCATTTGATTTAAGAGACTCATTAATGTTTGGAAGATTAAACACTTCCCGTCGCTTGGGCGATTTAATCCAGTAGACGATTTGTTTGGGCCAATCACGGAAAGGTAACGGAAATACATAACTATATGGTCCATCAGCCATTTTTGATGTCCCCACTGCTGGGGCACAGGCCTTCCTTATGGGTGGTAAGGAGGGACCCACGCACGCGGGCCCAATGCGGATTGGTGGGTGTTAACGACTGCAAATGCAGCCGGGACCGACGGCTTAACGTGCCATCCGAAGCACGGAGGAGCTCGCGATAATAAATTTTTGGTCACCCATCCCATGACCGACCCTTGCGAACGTTGCTTAACTACCGCAATCGCTAGGCCAAGCGCTAAACCACTGCGCCACCGAGCTCCTCCATAATCATTTGTCATAATTATTTAGTTGTAGTTTATTTTACTACTGAACAACTAGGTACCTATAATTAGTGTGTGCTTCGAGGCCGCAGAGAAACATAAATTGTAAGCTTACGTTTCAAATTAATTAGGGCGACAGTTACAACATAGTTCGAATACTAAGTAACGTGTGAAAATAGAATTGTATTAATTATTATGTCTTTTGGTCCAAACTTTCCCGTAATAGTAACTTTAAACTTCAGTTGTATAAATAACATCATAACTTCATAAAGTTATAAGTAAATCAAGATTAATTTCGTTGGGGTTAATATGGATTTGTAAAAAAAACCCGCCTTTATAAAAAGACAAGTCGACTGAAAAGATGGAAACAATATTAGTGTTAAGAGTGCGCGGAAAAAGCAAAATGACAGGAGCACGTCGCCTGTGCTCCGTTCAGTGCTTACGATTTCTGACGACAGTGCATGAACTGTTTAGTTACGTAAGATCACCTAGCATAACAGAAAATACCCTTCACTTGTTCTAGTTTTAGCTCATCTCATCAGCATCGTTTTCCATCTTTCTCCCCCGGGAGCATGTACGGTGTACAAATGCCTACATTCAACTTGGTACTCATAATTAGGTCACGCATCAGCACTTTTGTAATTCATTCGATTTATTATATTTTGTCATAAAATCAGTCATTCAACAATCACGCGTCCTCATTTAGCATTTAAATAAGTAATTTTGATCCCTTTGTGAATTAGCAATAAACTTTTTATCTTCCTAAACTTATCTATCATTTAAACTATTACAGCCCGGCTCGTACAGTACCTTACCTATAAGTTTTATTTATACTATGTTGTTTTTCGGATGTTACTGTTACAAATAACCAACGCTGCAATTTTACTTTAAAAAATCAGCAAGCTATCCGAGGCCCAAGTCTGCTATTGTTAACGCCATTCGGTTTTAGGATCCTTGATCGAAGTCTCAAAAAGCATTACCATTCCAACACAATACCATTCCAACATAATTATGTAATTGGGTCTATCCCGTATAATTATGTATAATATATATAAAACAAAAATAAATAAATAAACAATTGAAACACGAGTATGACGTTAACAATTAGCAGACTTGACATTTCTCAAGTGGGTACTGACGAGTCGCGTAGACTGGCGCCGGCGCGACGTCGATGACTCTTGAAGTCTCGACACACGCTGCCCAAACAGAAGTCAAGATCCTCCATCCGTCTTTGTCATTTTGCCTCTTTGTTGAAAGTTAAAGTGGTAGCAGTGTAAAGATTTTTTAACGGAATTATCTACGTCTTTATAATGCGATAGTGACTTTGATTGTAGGTATGTTTGTGGATGTTGTCGCGAATATCGGATATCCGCGAGATAAGATACATAGTGTGGAACGGCCCTTAAATAGACACTATGGTATGCACTATGGTCTGTGGACTCTATGGTTGATGTAATATAACCTAAATGTGTGGTAAAGAGATAATGCCTTTTTACGATTCCGCCATTACGAAGGAAGACCCTAGATGCAATAGAATATTTATAGTGCGCTCACGCTGAGGGCGGCGTCGTGCGGGCAGGACGCCGAAACACCCCAGCTAAGTGTCTTATCTAAGCCCTTATGTAAAACATTGTATAGTGAATAAGAGCGAGGCAAGCCATGTCTGCCGCGAAACTCACTGAGCCAACGAGCCGGCATGGTTTGCCTTATACTAATATACCCGATATGATTACAATTCTCAATGCCGTGTACTATAACGTATAAGCTAAGTATGCTCCACTTATTGCATGATATACTCACCAGGACGGGGCTCGGCCAATGCAGATAGTAATGCTATATGTGAAAGGTTCACTAACATTGGGTACGTATACCAGTACTGCGTATGAGTTGCTCGCTATGTACGATATCAATGTCTTTAGCCTAAGGTTGCGGTCGATCGCTTGCGTATGATGCATCATTAGGTAGGTGGGATACAAGTGCCTAGGTAGTTCCACGGAGTGACTCATAGTCCACGTGAAGAGGAGCACGAGTATCTTGGTAGTCCCACGGAGTGTGGCTTCTAGCCCCGTGAAGAGGGGCGCCTCCCCTAAGGGCACCCTGTGCCCGTCGGTCGGTGGAGCAAGAAGCTTTAGACCTTAGGATCGCAGGGGCGCATCCCCTATGGGGCCATGAAGGCACCCAAGGTCGGTGGGGCAGAAGCCTTAGACCTTAGGATTACCAGGGTCTGGAGCCCTGGTCGGTTAACGTTCCTATTGCGTACCTCTATGAACGTGGACCCCTGGCGGGGGTCCCACAGTCCGTACCGAACGTCGTTAAATAGTTAGTCACGTATACGGAGCAGGTATGTCTATAATCCTGGGCTCACAAAGAGTCATACAGATATGTGTGTTTATATTGCTATAGCGAGGTTTCCCTCGGGCTGTGTTAGACTAAGGCACTTAGTCGTTCTCACGGTGAGAATCAACCATTCCTATTTCTACAGATGGCGAAGCGAAGCAGGTTCGGGGATATGAGCGAGCCTAGTCATTCTATAGAGTGACAGAAAGGGCCAAGAATCTACGCGGAATTACATCTCATCAGATCAAGGTACGAGCCATGAGTAATGCATTATATTCTCATCAAGATGTCGTGGTATCGACCATTCTGTTTTCCCCAATTCACGAGTGGTTGTCGCCACGACAAATGGTGGAGGATAGGCTGAGATTTTACCGTGGCCGTCGAGTTTGGTGGCACACGGAATGAACCCAAAAATAAGATTTACAAAGATGAGAATATTGTAAATTGTATTACATTGTGGCTCGTGTTTACATCTGATTGTTCAGTAATGAAAGTTCATTTTAATCCTTTTCGATATTTTTCAAAAGTAAAATATTGTTTACATGTTATTTCATGTAACATAAATGAGAGGCGTAATTACGCCAAAAAGTGATTTACGAATTTAGCGATTTTGTGTGCACTTAAAGCGAATTTTATTAAAAGGGTGTGAATATGATTCAAATTGTGTCAGTGAACCGGAAACGCGAGAAAACTGCGTTCACATTGAGATCTGCAAATTGGCGATAGAATAGTGTTGCCAGACGGCGGAGTTTTACTACCAACTTGGGAGTTTCCAATCACCTGTCAAGAAGAATGGAAAGTTCATTGATGGCCGACTGATATAGAATAAAGATATCTTATTTACCATATTTTACGGAGATATATTTTTAATTTACTTGTTGTCAATAAAAAATAATAACAGGAAATGAAGTATGAATTTCTTCCCCTCCTCCATATGCGAACAAATAAAGATTTTATGAAAATTTTACTCTTTAATTCACCCTTTAAGTCTGTTCTACCTATTTACTTAAAATTTGTCATATTTGTCTGTCGATTGACAGTTCGGACTAAAAACAAAATTCGATTTCGTTTGCACATTTCATAATGACATTTTATTAGTCTGAAGGGAGACCGAGTATCAACCTTCTTACGACACCGTCATGCAAAAGGTTTTCGACTTATTAACCTTTACTAAAAAAAAAAAGGCGGGAGACTGTGTGACAGTCTGTACTTATACTGCGCAATTGGTTTAAGTGATAACGGAAGTAAACAACCTTTGAGTGCGTGCGGTGCAAAGTTGTCTTTTGACACACGACAGCACGCTAAGTTAAACAGGTGAACTGCGAAAATAGCCTTATTACGTACGATATAAAGGGTCTCAAGGTCAACACGTATAGTCTGATGCGTCGCTGACTGTACATTCTTGAGTGAAGTTGAAATAGATCGGTATATTGTCAATTTCTTAACAATGTGTGAGAAATAGCTATTATTTTTCAAGTGATGATGATACACGATACGTATACACAAAATATTATTAGTGACGTTTTTGTCATCAAGCTATAGTTACTAGCACTCTTTATTTTTTTATCTGTGATTCATAATTTGTAATGATCAGACAATATAGCGATATCTCTGATAGAGATTTGAATTTAATTTAATCAAAGGACTAAGTTGTCACCCTTTAATGGTTTATTTGTGTCAGTAATACTTGGATGATACAACTATTTCTTACACACCACAGAAATAAACGAAACTTGATTTATGTGCCAAATATGACCATCTATCTATGTTATAAGATGAGATTATTTCGCCCATGATACTTTCTATGAGAAATGTACCGATCATTGTAGGAATACGATTTTAATCGGAAATAGCGCAAACGGGAGGAAACCTCATTGCTTGGTATGGTAACACTTGTCCGGTGTAGGGTCGGAAATTCATTAGAGTGAAGTTGACGCAAGTCAATTATGACATACATAAACAGTGTTGATCAGGGGCACCACCATAGTATTGAGTCGATGAATCGAGTTAGTGAATCGAGTCAACGATTCGAACCAATGATTCGATTCGACTAGTGAACAGCAGTTGATGTGACTCGACTCGATTATCGATTCTTAACAATAATGATTGATGACGAATTGTTCGTATACTAAATCGATACTGATTATTGATTTTTGATAACGATTTTCAAACTATTTATTCTTGAACTCATACGAAATATTGTGTAAAGTATTTGCGATAAAAGGAACCGAGACCACTAGTTAAGACAAATCGATTTTTCCGATCGTTCGAATGTCCGAAGGTATAGATAAGCTATGTGAAATTGTTTTCTATTTGTAAACTTATTAAAAGTTATGACATTGTAATAAGGTATGGTCAATGGTGTGACATAGCAACGTTTGGTTGCAATAACGTGTTTCAATGATAAAAGGTTCTATCTCGAACCAAGGCATACCTGTGGGTCCGTCGACTAAAAACAGAGTTGATACGAACTGACTTGACGGACGTGTGTGATACATTGTTGTTTCGTTTGAACACGAATAAAAACTTGCCAGGGAAAGTGGCAATATGTTGCAATTGCAATTGCGGTCGAAGCGTTACGATGGCAATGAGATTTAGCCATGATATAACCTCTGGGTTTTGGGGTATCTATTGCGCCGATACATAGTTTCAAAGACGATATATGATTCATAACACCCATCATTAATTACTAAGCAGACTTATTAATAGAAAATAAGGAAATATTTTTAAAATAAGTATGAAGCTATTGACAAGACAAGTACAAATCAAATAATAGAAAACCATAAAAGCATTGTTTTCATACGATCTTCGTTATGGCTTGCGATCGAATAGGAACTCTGACTTGAATCAACCAGCTAGTTTGAGTCGTGGTCCGATTCAATGGGAGAAGAACGCCTTTTTGACCTGTCAAAATATAAATTTAATCAGTTGTAGCGTATGTACAGATAACTAAGCTCATTAAATTGCAGTTGTATTATTACTTATAAATCGCTGACTGAGATAAAAGTCAGCAACACAGAAATAAAGAATATTCGTAATGAGGATTGTCAATAATTACCTTTAGTGTAAACCAGAACATATTGATTTTATCATTAAATACTTTCCAGACTGTCAAATTGAAGTTCAATAAATACTAGTGTTCAATGGTCAAAGCAACTAGTCAAATTAATATTATTATTAATATACAATAACTTTCAAAGAGGCAATGTAACGCGTCATTACTTGTATGGGAAGCTGTCATTGTTCTTTAAAACGTAAGTTAATCCATCTATGAATCGAGTTATGCGAATCGATTATGATGATAGTCCGTCACTAGTAACTACGCCAGACAGCTCTACCTATCTAATTTTCTCTTTGTTGACAATTTGATAATATCTTCATGAAAGTTTCAAAGTCATAAGTGTGATAGTTGTTTTATGTGAAAAGTGAATTAAAACTCCCGTAAAAGATGATAATTACCAACGGGTGAGTCTTCTGTTATAGATACTTATGTATATCTTACACGAACGTTGTAACGAAACGTGAATTCACATATGTAAATAAGTAAATAAACTTTGCTAAGTTTTCCGATAGTTTGTTGTTTTTAACTAACTAAATCAGTAATTAATGAAAAGATCAGTAATCACGTTAAACATAATGACATGATAACGTTTCGATAATTAGTAAACGTAATAAAGAATTAGAAATAAAGTGAGTACCTATTGCAGTTTCATATGAAAAATAAAAACTTTTATAAAACTCAAATGCTTTAGTATTGAAGGAGTAAACTTAGATTAATTCTAGGTTTAGGTCTACAACTTTATTCTCATAAAGATATAACATTGTCACTTACATGAGAACGTTATATGTAGATAGATGTACCTACTAAGACAGTTCTTGGTTGCAAAAGCAAGGCAGATTAGGTAGATACTTGGTAACAAGACTAAGTAAGGATTGATTAATTTACAGTACAATTTTGGCAAATCAGTGCACAGGTCCGTTTAATTAAACATACTATCTCCATAACTATTGAGTACTTACAACAGTAACTGGTAATGTTATACTGAACAAATAATTCTTTGAAATAAACTATGGTTCAACTTATCTTGAAGCAAGTGTACTTGTAGCAATAAATTATTTGGAACTGGATCGTTTTAAAGTAGAATACTATTGAGTTTCATATAGAAAACACCACCTTTGGGTGTACATAAAGGCGAGCCAAGTCGTCCTTTTTGAATAGATGGGAGAAAAATTATTTTATTCAATGTTATCTCAAAGATTACCTTCTCAAAGACATACTACCACATGCTTTAGTGTAATATGTTGTGATCATTCAATATTTAAAACAGTTGTACTTTACCATGTTACAAGGTGGAATACTTAAATGATTTGATTTGAGTAAATGCCAACTTTAGACACTCTACTAGTGGGTATAGATACATACGATGTATCATAGCATAAGAAAACTTAATGACTACATAATGATTATAGTACTTTTATTTAGTTTTTCTCTTATTACACGACACTCTTAGTACGCGAGTGAACATGTCTATCAGTTCCATATTTACCATGATGAGAGACAATGTAGTAATGTATTACATTAAATATACATTTAGTTAGATCATTGTTCCATATGGAAAATGAGCAAGTAAGTTGTCAATGAAGCATATCTATCATAAAGTCTATGTAACATAAAGAAGTGAAAGGTGTGACGGAGTTAATACCATGGATAGAAAAGACATATTAAAATAAGAAAACAAATACTTTTATTGCTTTAGAAGCGGACGTTTAGTAAATGAATGTTTTTCCATAAGAGAAGGTATGCTAGACTTGTAGCAACAGAGGATTACATAAGAATAAGATAAACCCGGTAAGAAATCCGAAAGATTCAATTTAGACTTGGAAGTTAATGTGATAAATGGTATAATATGTTACTTAGTAGAAAAAACTCAATCTTCTGACCAAATGTTTGGTAGACTTTGGAATTTATACTATTCAAATCTGTAGTTTTCAAACAGTTTAGACAAAACAAATTGGTGTACTTGATGATTTCATTTAAATATTGATAAGAAATCTTTGTTGAAATAATCTTAATAATTGGGCACCCTTGAATTGTTAATATTTTTCTACCACCGTTCCGGACTTTTTAACTGACAACTTCGATCAGATGACTGTCAGGTAACTAGGGTTGCCAACTTTTGCATCAAATATAGTATTTTCAAGATTTTTAGTGTAAAAATAGTAGATGGCAAAAAGGTATAAAAGGAATGTAGGCCCTCAATATAGAGGATACTGTGTTGTATGGTGGGGTTAGCAACGCTAGGTATAGCGGATACAAGAGACTTGTTAGCTTTAACGGAAATACTAACCATATTTGCAAACATAAATAATATTGTTACCAGATAAAGCAATAGGATTATTGGCAAAAGGTACTTATAGTAGCAAGTTAGGTATTATATTATTTACACGCATTTTATATTTTCTAATAGATCCCATAAAGCAGTGTTTCCCAACTGGTGGTAAGCATACCCCAGGGGGCGCGCAGCAATCCCATCTGCAATGATTTCATACACCTGATTTTTATTTTATTATTCCTACAATAAGGAGTAGGTATACAAGTTTGAAATCTTTCTTGAAAGAGTAAATTAAGAAAACTGATTGGTAACCACTGCTATAAAATTTAAATGCCTTTGCTCTAATGATAAATTGAATTGTTTCGATCAAATTCCACAACGAATTTAAAA
Source organism: Agriphila straminella (assembly GCA_950108535.1). Taxonomy (NCBI): domain Eukaryota; kingdom Metazoa; phylum Arthropoda; class Insecta; order Lepidoptera; family Crambidae; genus Agriphila; species Agriphila straminella. Next base: position 14,571,124 of record OX467323.1, on the reverse strand, counting down.
AAAAGAGACGTGCTAGTTAAAGAAACATCATTGAACTGTTTGATATACCCTCAGTGAGTATCCAGTGACTTAATCAAGTACAAGTTCTTAATTAGTAGTTACTAAACAGGATATTGATACTATCAAATAATGCTCAGCTAGCGAGTAATTTTATTTACTGCCCCAGTCAAACGTTTTGATGGACTGGGTTTTCTCCTTGCAAAGTCAAATGAAATATTATATCGGACAATACCTTTGAGGGGGGAGGCTCCTACGGAGTCTTAAGGAGAAGGTCTAAAAGTCTATTAAAGAGAAGGTCTAAAACTCTAGAATAAACTGTTTACATTCAAGTGCGTCATAGTTTGGTGGTTTCGATGAACGATAAAGATAATTGCTATAGTATTGGAGTGGAGTAGAAACAAAATAAAAAATGTATGAAAGGCTCATAGAACGGCTAAATAATCGGGAATTCAATATGGGTAATTTGGTATAAGAATCACCGTTTCGGATTGCTTTGATAGCTAACCTTTGATAAAGACAGAGTTATCTGATAAAAGCACTCAGCTAAACAAAGCATAGATACGTAGTGTTGCTTTTATTTAGTATTCAGCTGATTGTTATTAACTTACTTGCTAATTAAATAAAGCGCTAGTTTGAAATCCTTTATAGTTCCTAAAAGTAAAATTGATAATCATATAAAATGGCAATAGTTACCTATGAGATAGGAACGGTAATAGATATACGAACTTCAACGATAGTAGATATAGGGTTGAACTACATTCTGAAATCATCATAATTATTTTCTTCAAAAAGTATTATGTCTTACATTGAGACTGTCGAAGGAAGAAAGTTATTGACAGATACTGTAAAGAAAACAAATTTAGTCTAAAGCCATAGAGAGATTGTGCCATATTTCAAGAACCCAAAGAGATATTTGCAATTAGTATTGCTTAGTCAGTAGGAAGGATATGGTCCCACCCACAAACCGCCATGTGTAGTATCGTGGCTGAAATTTGAAAGAAGGTCAAATAGTGTGGATCAAAGGGGTACAGAATGGCAAAGACTTGTTGAGAAATTCTCATAGATCAGCTAGTGTAGTTCAAGCTAAAAGTTGAGATACCTTTTTGAAAAATCTAGACGTTGATAATGAAACAAAATCAGTTGAAGAACTGTTGTTTACAAATAAAATTTTAGAACTAGTAATCGGATAGGAAGAGGACTTTAGAAATAATCTGGCCAGTGATGGCATGATCAAAGGATCTGTTGACATGGAACGGTGCATCTGTTGAAAGTCAATTTGAGCAAAACAGACCTAAACAATTACAGTGGTCTGAGTCTTGAATTGATAAGAGCGAACACTCTGGACATACAATTTGATAACGAGCTCACTTTAAATTTTTTTGGCGGGAGTGTCGCGAATATCGGATATCCGCGAGATAAGATACATAGTGTGGAACGGCCCTTAAATAGACACTATGGTATGCACTATGGTCTGTGGACTCTATGGTTGATGTAATATAACCTAAATGTGTGGTAAAGAGATAATGCCTTTTTACGATTCCGCCATTACGAAGGAAGACCCTAGATGCAATAGAATATTTATAGTGCGCTCACGCTGAGGGCGGCGTCGTGCGGGCAGGACGCCGAAACACCCCAGCTAAGTGTCTTATCTAAGCCCTTATGTAAAACATTGTATAGTGAATAAGAGCGAGGCAAGCCATGTCTGCCGCGAAACTCACTGAGCCAACGAGCCGGCATGGTTTGCCTTATACTAATATACCCGATATGATTACAATTCTCAATGCCGTGTACTATAACGTATAAGCTAAGTATGCTCCACTTATTGCATGATATACTCACCAGGACGGGGCTCGGCCAATGCAGATAGTAATGCTATATGTGAAAGGTTCACTAACATTGGGTACGTATACCAGTACTGCGTATGAGTTGCTCGCTATGTACGATATCAATGTCTTTAGCCTAAGGTTGCGGTCGATCGCTTGCGTATGATGCATCATTAGGTAGGTGGGATACAAGTGCCTAGGTAGTTCCACGGAGTGACTCATAGTCCACGTGAAGAGGAGCACGAGTATCTTGGTAGTCCCACGGAGTGTGGCTTCTAGCCCCGTGAAGAGGGGCGCCTCCCCTAAGGGCACCCTGTGCCCGTCGGTCGGTGGAGCAAGAAGCTTTAGACCTTAGGATCGCAGGGGCGCATCCCCTATGGGGCCATGAAGGCACCCAAGGTCGGTGGGGCAGAAGCCTTAGACCTTAGGATTACCAGGGTCTGGAGCCCTGGTCGGTTAACGTTCCTATTGCGTACCTCTATGAACGTGGACCCCTGGCGGGGGTCCCACAGTCCGTACCGAACGTCGTTAAATAGTTAGTCACGTATACGGAGCAGGTATGTCTATAATCCTGGGCTCACAAAGAGTCATACAGATATGTGTGTTTATATTGCTATAGCGAGGTTTCCCTCGGGCTGTGTTAGACTAAGGCACTTAGTCGTTCTCACGGTGAGAATCAACCATTCCTATTTCTACAGATGGCGAAGCGAAGCAGGTTCGGGGATATGAGCGAGCCTAGTCATTCTATAGAGTGACAGAAAGGGCCAAGAATCTACGCGGAATTACATCTCATCAGATCAAGGTACGAGCCATGAGTAATGCATTATATTCTCATCAAGATGTCGTGGTATCGACCATTCTGTTTTCCCCAATTCACGAGTGGTTGTCGCCACGACAGATGTTTGGTGGATGAAAATTTGTCCCATACGTTCCAGGTTAATAGCTTATCAGCTCGCACTCATAAAATAATCTTTATAATGAAACGTTTAAGTCACTCGGCCATCAGGGATACTCTTCTTCTGGTATACAAAGCTCTCTGCGAATCAATTCTTACATATTGTATCAGGTTCTGGGGAGGAGCAGCAAAATCTACCTTAATCCAACTCGAAAGGGCCCAAAGGAGAGTTTTAAAGGTAATGCTGCGAAAACCATTTAGATTTAGGACCAACTTGCTTTATAAGGAATCAAATGTGTTACGAGTGAGACAGCTATATGTGTTAAGAGCCGTGGTCGCCATCCAAACCTATTCTCTTGCTTCCCCCCACCGAGCATGTTGGATCGCTCGACGTGTATATAGAATACCTACGCCTCCTGTACACACTACCTTTGCAAAGCGCCAGCCATTCTCTCTTTTGCCACGAGTCTACAATATGCCTATATGCCGCAATGTGAACATCAAGAACCTAACTGTTGGAGGTGCGAGACGGGAGACTGAATCCTGGCTGAAGAGCTTGAGTTATGAGGAGACAGAAAACCTTATAGTTTAAAATAGACCCTACGCACTTACACACACGCACATACGCTCACACATGCGTCCACACATTCACTCACACACTTTATCAGAAAAATGTTTTAATTTTAACTATACTTTTTTTTATTTTCTATATTTGAATATAATTATAACGGATATGAATTGTAATAATTAGTAGGTATCTTAATTAGCGTCTACCTTGTAAACAGTATGTTCACTAATAAATGATTGTTGTTAACTCGGTTCTGGCTGCTGCGATACAAGCTCGTCTTAGTGCAGAGGCCGCTAAAATTAAGGATGAACGAACTATTGTAAATCTGGTATGGAATTTTTTTTTTTTTTTTTATTTTTTTTTTTTATGTGTTACTGGCAATGTGTGGTACAATACAGGCATTGTATATAGCAGCCTGCCTAGCATGACCGATTTATATCGCGTGATATAGCATTTTATCGACACTCAACTGTCAAACTCCTTCGTCTTTTTGACAATTTAACGTGATAAAACGCTATATCACGCGATATAAATCGTGTTATACTCAGATTCGTCCTCGATATTAGTATATTAACACATGTAGTACCGCTTTTGTATGTATCACCACTTAGCACGTTATTTTAAAGTAATAACCTAAAAAACCTGAAAAGAGAAGGTTTTTGACTTAAAATTGACAGATATTTTGACATTTCCGGTCAGAGCCCTTCTCGTCACTACTAGCCGCCAACCACTTCATTCGTTTTTCGTGCTTCGCCACGGACGCACGTATACAGTCTCAATGTGAGACTTCTATAGAATTATATTTTTACAGTGAAAATTAAATTTTATTTAAAATGCTTCGTGAAGAAAGGAAAAAGTTTTCAAGACTGAAGAGGACAAGAAGAAGAAGAAGTCAAGACGGAGGAACACTATTCAATGCCGTTTACTTGGTTAAACCTGCTTACCTTTATGAATGCGTAACTGCCACACTGGGCTTTTACCATTATTTTAATTATTTGTCTGATGCGAACTTACCATACCGGGTATTTTCTGTCAATTTATTTATTTATCTGATGCGAACTTACCATACTGGGTACATTCTGTCAGTTTATTTATTTGTCTGATGCGAATTTACCATACTGGGTACTTTCTGTCAAAGCATTGTGTCTAATAAGACATCAACTAAATATCTATTGCACTCGAGATAGTTATACTGGACTATTTCACCGCATAGATAGGTCAGACAACGCAACTGCACCAACTCAAAGTGCCGTTGACGACGCGACATTGTAAAAAGCAGACTATCCTCAAAGTTTGCCACGTTGGAACCGCTGCCGAGCACCAATCGGGTGACTTCGTCGTCCGCTAAATCCACTGCCATCCACCTTCCAGGCAGGCGGCCGCTGTGCTGTAGCTGCAACAGCAGCCCTGACAAGAGCGTTGTTCATCAGGTATGAGTTATGATATCATGATATTCTTGGTGTTGAGTTGAGTTAATCTCAACGGTATAATACGAGTACCATCGGTACTAAGATAAATTTATAGTTTACAAAACTGACTGAGCTCGCTATAAATGCTAAAACTTAAGAACTTAATGGAACCAGATATTGAGTTGTACAGCAACTAGCTCATACCTGATACTTCACACCTTTTATATAAAATAGCTTAACTGCTGAAATAGCTAGCTGCTGGCATGCTGATAGAAATTTCAATGAAATAAAAATGGATTAACAAAATCCTTACATTTTATTATCTATAAATCATAATTGCAGTTAATGTTTGTTGGTATACAGTAACATTTGCCTAAACTAGAACACCTTGTATTTCAGGCAGGTAGACCTAACATGTTGAAAAACCTGTTAATCACTACCTAACTATTTAGTATGTTTTTTTCCAAAGCTTTGCCCTTGTACAAATTATCTCTATTACTTTTCAAATTTAATTTTTGTGAGTGTGTACAAAATGATGTTTCTGAAGTGAAATTTTTTTAGCTACAAGTATCACTTATGTTTAAGGTATAGTATTATGTAATCTGTGGTTAAGACAGCTTTCCAATACAAAACTATACACATCTTTTTTGTGACAGTAGTTCGCATTTTTTACATTATTACATTACGGCATTGCGACGTTCGGTTATACCGTACACGGTCAACTGTAGTGTAGCTGAGGCTTTTCGCTTAAACGGCCACCGACAGTTCAGTCGAATATGAATGATGCATTGGCCACAGGCCTGATGTGAACGATATGGATCAACGAAAAAACTGTAAGTAAATCGGGCGCAGTACTCAATAAAACATTTTTAAAACTGATTTATATATTTAATTAACTTAAAAACGACAAACAAAAGACGTAGGCAGGTATGCCACATGCTTCATCTCCGACGGCAAACGAACAGCGAGACGCGGCGAGGAAGCTCCATCAGCGATTTGTTTCGTCAGTCACATCACAGCAGACTCGCAGACGGGCGTTACGGCCCATCCAAACAGTTGCCGATGATGCATTCAAATTAGGATATTGTATTCGTGAGGGTGCGTGTTGGTGTAGCATTTGTCTGTATTCAGCGAATACAGGCAGTAGTCGCCAACTACAGGTGCAAAGGTCGACTCAATAGCTGGCGCCGGTAAACGTCTATGTGTAAGTACTTACCATTTAGCCGCGCTACGCAGGGCACCTAGATTATTATTATATTTTTTATGAGTGTATCTGTTTAATGATTCACTTTTATACCATCTCCAGAGATATATTATAGTCTACCATTAATATGACTAAAATTCTGGCAGTTATAACACATATAAATAATAGTTTTGTTTCATTTTGCTGAAGGTTCAACAGAATGTGATCTATGTTCAAATAAAATAAAATAAATAAAAAATAAAAACAGGTTGTCATATCAGCCCCCCCTACTATGACTGTCAAAAGCTCAAAAGTAATATCGAAGCGATGTTGTGATTGAGATGGCGCTATACGCGATGTATAGCTCTGTCCTTTTAACAACATTACTTTAAGGTTGTTATAAGAGCTCAGAGTAGTAAGTAGAGAATAATATCACAATTAAAAAATGCTTATTGTTCTAAAAAAAAAAAAAAAAAAAAAAAAAAAAAAAAAAAAAAAAAAAAAGCAGTCTAGAGATCACATCACCTATAAGGTTTTAATATTGATAAGGAAAGTAATAAAAATACACGAACTAAAAAATCTTAACTTTTGGGCATTGTAGTGCCGATATTTTTATTACAAAACTACCGCCGCCAGCTAAGACGTTTTTTAAACAGCATGAATTCCCTGTTATTGAACAATATCTACTATAATGGACTCAGAATTGAAGCTCATCTTTTTATATACAACGTTTTTCTTTTTTAATATACAGCTACCGTCACAACTTTCCATTATATTACAAATGTAATGGCAATTATGGTCTTCACAAGAAAAACGTTCATAAACCTACAAAAATCACTTATTTATGACCTTTTTTATGAATTGATTAAACTGGTAGATACCAGTATGTCATCGTATTATTTACTTAGTATAATGTCATCGATACTTACACCGAATTAGAGACTACATAATTGTAGACATATTTTCTTTTGTGCCTTTCAACAACGGGGTGGACTAGGGGACACTAGTGGTCACACCAGGATTAAAATTGCAAAATAATTGCAAGTTTTATGAAAATAAATGATTATGATTATTGTCAATTATCTATAACATGCAGCTCATGATATTTTCATAGCAATTTATCTTATGGTATTCAGTGTGGGGTGTTAAGTATTCTAGATTTATTTTGATGCTAAATAAAAAATATTCAATTCATTAATTTAAAAAACTAATCACCAGTTTTGTTTTTTTTTCCAGATTGAGATTGAGTAATTTCGAATGAAAGTCGAATTAGGCAGTAGAAATAAAATGTAGTAGATTATAAAACCTCTGTGGATTTCTTTACGCTGTTAATAACAATGAATGTAATGATTTTTATACAATAATAAATGAAAATATCTATGTACAAGGTTTACTTCGAGGACAAAATTTACAGTGTAAGCATGCTTTGAGGACTTTTGTATAGTTTAGGGACATGTCTCAAAGTAATCATGTATTCAACGGATACTATGGGGTCAGCGAAATCTTTTATACACAATCTTACCAATCGTTTACATCGGGTCTCGATTTTTTATACGCTACGATTTATATGCTCTGCATGATAGTGTGCACTGTCCTCAAACTGTTTTATACGAAGAAGTATATATAAATTGTGTATAAAATAAGTAAAAAAAACTTTATGAGTAAAACAATTTTACTTTAATGAAAACTGCACTAAACGGTAAAAAATAACTTTGTTACATTTTCATACTATGTTGTACAATACTGTTAGCTGAAAATTTTTGAGTATAATCTATGTCAACCTAACTTAATAATTATTACGAAAAAAGTATTACAATAGGGATTCATATTATAAATTAATACTTTGTTAATTAATTTTGATTATAAAATCGTAGACAAAAATATAGACAAAAATTATAAGATTTCAAACACAAGTGTTTACTGAGGAGATCCCTTGGCCACGTTCCGTCTCCATTATAAGACCCTAAATCATACCGGGACTACAAGGTTCTTATCAAAACCAATTGAATGTTACCAAACATGAGCGTTTGACAACAAATTACAAAGGAGAAACCTTGACTACATTACGTCTCCATCATCAAACATACCAACTTATCGGTACCATTTTACTATCGAAAGAAATGAAATGAGACCAAACACTACTGATAGGTAGCACAATGTTCTCATTGCAACATTTGAAATGACTCCAAACACGAATGTTTTACTATAATTTACTGAGGAGACCCCTTAACCACCTTCCGTCTCCGTCATCAGACCCTCAATCTTACTGATATCACAAATTTCTTATCGATACAATTGAAACGAGATCAAACACGAATGCTCTGCTACAATTATAGAGGAGATCCCTTGACCACCTTCCGTCTCCATCATCAGACCCTCAATATTAATGGTACCACAAAGTTCTCGTCACAACAATGGAAATGAGACTAAACACGAGTGTTTTTCTATAATTCATTGAGCAGATCCCTTCACCACCTTCCGTCTCCATCATCAGACTCAATCTTACTGGTACCACAAAGTTCTCATCGCTAAATTTTAAATGAGTCTAAACACGAGTGTTTTACTATCATCAGACTCAATCTTACTGGTACCACAAAGTTCTCATCGCAAAATTTTAAATGAGTCTAAACACGAGTGTTTTACTATAATACCTACATGGGAGGAGATCCCTTGACCACCTTCCGTCTCCATCAACAGACCCTCAATCTTAATGGTACCACTAAGTTCTCGTCACAACAATTGAAATGAGACCAAACACGAGTGTTTTTCTATAATTCATTGAGCAGATCCCTTCACCACCTTCCGTCTCCATCATCAGACTCAATCTTACTGGTACCACAAAGTTCTCATCGCAAAATTTTAAATGAGTCTAAACACGAGTGTTTTACTATCATCAGACTCAATCTTACTGGTACCACAAAGTTCTCATCGCAAAATTTTAAATGAGTCTAAACACGAGTGTTTTACTATAATACCTACATGGGAGGAGATCCCTTGACCACCTTCCGTCTCCATCAACAGACCCTCAATCTTAATGGTACCACTAAGTTCTCGTCACAACAATTGAAATGAGACCAAACACGAGTGTTTTCCCATAATTAATCGAGAAGATCCCTTCACCAACTTCCGTCTCCATTATCAGACCTTCAATCTTACCGGTAGGTACTACATAAAGTTCTCATCGAAATAATTTAAATGATACCAAACACGAGTAGTCTGCTATAATTCATCAAGGAGATCTCTTGACCACCTTCCGTCTCCATCATCAGATCAACTCCATGCTACCATAATATTATATTGTCATCAGAACTATAGGTACCTACGTGTTTGTAAAGTTTCAACTTAATCGGTTCACAGGAAGTGGGTGAAAATTAGATTACAAAAATCCGTTGTTAGTTAGTTAGTTAGTTCGTTCGATAGATAGACAGCTTTAAAGGAATTTGCGCTGAAAGTGCCTACATATAGTCAGTTCCTACGGTTTTCATGATTCAGACTGTGATTCTATAGGTACCTACGCGTTTTTTTTTAATTATGGTCATTGAGGTTGAGCAAACGAAGAAACTCCCTCGTTGGTAGGGTTGCCAACATTTCTTCGACTAAATATAGTATTTTTCAAAACTATTAAAATATATAGTACAGCTTGGCAAAAAAGAGTTTGACGTGGTGACAGATGGAACTAAATATTTTCTTTCATGGCAACACCACTTTGCTGTCAAGTAAAGTCGCGTATACAACGACTACACGTGCTTGATTCTTATAAACATAAATTATTCTTGGGTACTCACAAGCACTGTAACTTGCTATTTACAGGTGTTAGTGTCAATAATGTAAGAAATATTGAAAAAGAAGGTGTTGAAAATAATGGAAAATTTTCCACACCGGGAAAGCACCGAAAAGGTCATCCGAGGAAAGATTTGGACGGTTTTGATGTATGTTCCATAAGACAAACTTTTTCTTACACGAAAATATTAGGTTAAAAGAAAAGTAATTCCTATTCCAAATAAAACTAGAAATATTTAACAAATATTAATTTTCTTAGCAAAGTATCACAATCGTCTAGTCGTAGTATATGGGGTGGCCTGATTTAATGTAGCAGCGCCCTCATTTTTTCCATACTCTTTTTTGCCAAGCTGTACCTAAACTTTGAAAAAATATAGTATTTTAAGGAAAAGGCAAAGAAAGTCAAAGATAATGTATTTGTTATTTATTCATTTGAATAAAAACGAATTTTTTTTGCACTTCTTGAATTTTTTAAACTTTTTTTATAAAAGTGTCATAATATGCTTTGTCGCTTTGTCGCAATAAATTTTCTAATTAATGTAAAGGAAAAGCTCTTTTTTTTTAATTCAAGAAATACACGCTCTGTTGACTTGCGTTCTTCTCGCTACTTTAGAATTCTTTACTGAAAATATTTTATCCTTTCTGTGAATGCCGAAGTTGCGGGAATAGAGAGCAGAAATTAATTAATTAATATATTTGGTAGGTAAGTTACTTTCAGTATTTTTTCGATACACGCCGAAAGGTAGGTAAAAGGTCCGGTAACCACCAAAGCGGAGAGGAGAGGTAGGTAAGTAATTAGGTACCTACTTATGTTACTGTTATATTAGGTATACCTATGTATCCATTGAGTTATTATAGGTACCACCTAATCTAATACCAACAAAAAAACACTCGATGAGCTGTTGACTTTGAAATGATTAACAAAATATTAAAAGTAAGTACCTACGTAATTAAAAATACATAATCAACAAGAGCGCAACAATCGGGTCCGTCTCGCAACTCTCGCATATTATGACGCGGCAAGCAGCAACGTCCATCGTACGCAGCCCTGACTGTGTGTTCTAATTTGTTCCTATATTTTTGTAATTGTGTGCGTCTGTATACGGCGCGCGGCGGCTCACACTGGTTCGTAATTGAAAAATATGGGACATGGGAGTTAAAATGTACGGAGACGCATGAATTTTTTTTTGAGAATAGTTTATAACACGCCTAACAACATTTGTATTAGCACTTTTCTCTAAAATGACTTCTTCATGGTTAAAAAAATTCACAAAGATATTTTTGTATGGAAAAAATACATTATGGGTTTTTCCTCGAAATGATATAAATTGTTACACCAATGAGATATTGTGGAGGCTAGAGGAGCTTATTGTGAACAATTTTTGTCTTGACACCGAATGAGTATTTTTGCGTACTTTTGAGATACAGGTGATCTAACTTTAAAAAAATATCTATATGAAAAATATCAAAAATTACCACGTGTAACCACTCTGATGTATTTTAAACATCTAAAAAAGTTTTTTTATTTACTGCATTGACACTTTTAATAAAATATTATATACAACTACAGTAGTGGACGGATAATTATATACACCAGTCGATTTTCATACAAATGAGGTAACTTTGAAGCATTGGTTCTCAGCTAGGGATTGATCAAACTGTGATCTGATGAGGCAATCTAGGGAGTGAATGAAGGAGATCCACATCACTACACACACCCAACTAATGTGATCAGCATTTTAAGAGATTATACAAATAAGATTAGAAAGAAGATAAGGTTTTTATACAAATGAGGTAACTTTGAAGCCTTGGTTCTCCGTCAGGGATTGGTGGAGCTGCGATGTGATGATGGCTATCCAGGAAGTGAATGAAGGAGATCCAAATCGCTATACACATCTAACTGATCTTAATAGCATTCTAAGAACCGTTTGGATAAATGTTTAAAAATACCGCGATAATAGCATTAAAATGTATAGAAATCCTGGAACTTTGATCTTTACAGCTCAGATTAGTTGGGTGTGTATAGCGATCTGGATCTCCTCCATTCACTTCCTGGATAGCCATCATCAGATCACAGCTTCATCAATCCCTGACGGTGAGCCAAGGCTTCAAAGTTACCTCATTTGTATGAAAATCGAATGGTGTTTCTAATTATCAGTCCACCACTGTTTACTGGTAAAAATCAACACATGTGATATTTCATGTTCTTCTTGTGCAAAGGAGATGTTTATGAATTTAAAAATGTGTCATATTATGGAATAAAAATTACATAAAATCACCACGACTGACATCACGAGACATCAATGTCAGCGCAATTGAGAGATGCATGCAGGATTTTCGATGTTTTCTGGAGTCATAATTACAATCGACTCATTTGTATGAAAATCGACTGGTGTATACAGGGTGACATGGAAATTCGACCTATTCCTTAAAAGGGGTTATACTAGAGGTCATTTGCAACAAATTAAGCCCAGTGAACCAGGGGTCAAAACTGGATGGTTACCGAGCTGTAGCAGTTCTTCGATATTTAAGAAATTTTCCGACTTGTTACCAAAAACCATTCATTATAAATAAACTACTACACTCTTAACATTGAATTGATACTTTTCTGAAAGCTGAAAAATAAGTAATCAATTTAAAAAAAAACGTTGGCCCAAAACATACATAATCACAGATATAAAAGGTCCTAAGTAGCAATAACTTTTATTTTCTGATATTTTTCCCGAAAATCGCCGTAAGTTATTGAAAAAAAGTTGTATGAAAGTTGGCGTACAAATTAGTAGAATAACTTACTGGACTCATTAGCTTCCCAAAAAGGTATAAATGTTATTAACTTTCCCAGCTGTTATAAAAAAAATCAGCAAAAGGGCGCTCTAGGTCAAACTTTTAATTTTTATTTGTTAATTGAATTCAGCTCGAAAGGTACTGTGAATAAAAAATAAATGTAAATTGATAAAGTTTAATGCAAAAAAAACAGTAAACAATTACAAATCCTGTTCAAACTGTCTACCATGTCTGCGGGGTGTAAGACGCTGACTCCCGGGCGTTTAAACCGAAAAATATTGCTGTTGGCGTATAACAAACGGACTATAGGGGGCTCGCCGGGGTCGCTGCTCGGGAGAATCATCAACCCATACCCAACAGGCAATTGTCGGGTGTGTGTCCATATCAGAAAAATCTGAATGCAGGTTTCCTCACGATGTTTTTCCTTCCGCGATAGCAATGCCTGACTGGGGATAGAATCCGGAACCTCTAGTTCCGTGGTCCGAACCGAAGCACAGATATACCTAACCTACATTATGTGGTCCGAAGTTTAAAGCCGCAAGTACACATTGGCCGATGTTGGTCCAACTTTGCAATGCATTGCTGGCCTTGCATGGCCCAGGCTCGACTTTGCGCCATGCAAGGCCAGCAATGCATTGCAAAGTTGGGCCAACATCGGCCAATGTGTACTGCGGCTTTAACAACAAGGCAAAACACGCTAATGGGTAGATTGCCCACCGTACTATAATATTATTATATAGTATTGTACTATATTTTGGGTCTGCGTACTATATACTGATTGTCTTTGTGTGGGTAAGCTCGGGAGCGTTCAGTCAGTCTCGGTCGAGACGTCGGTCTGGCTGCTAGTGCTAATGAGTTCACGCCTAAAATGTATTTCGAGTACCGTCAGCATCGAAGGGTCACGTCACTTTGAAGGGTCAGTTCGAATCAAATTTGCGCAAAATTGAGTTATACGATTTAATAAAAAACATAAAAGCGATTTTATAACGTACAAAATAGATGACATCATCAAAAGTAAAGGGTTTGATGTAATACGCCTCCCTCCTGCCTTACCACCCTGAACTTAATGCAATAGAAAATATTTGGTGGGTTCTTAAAAACTACATTGCCCTAAGAAATGTTGAACAAAATATGACCAACACAGAAAAACTTATTCATGAAAGTAAAGAAAAAATAACTTGTGAAACATGGCGTAATACATGCAAAAGTGTAATTGATAGAGAAACCGAATATATGAAATATTTTGACAGTGAATTTGAATTCATAATAAATTTACAAGAAGAAAGTGATGACGAAACTGACTCTGAAGATTATAGTTATGATTCTACCTAAATTTAATTTTATTCTATTTAATGTAACGTGATTGATTACGTGGTACTAAAAATAAATATTTTGTCATACATTTTTTATTTTACCATGTCAATGTCATATCCACCAAACATAACACAAATTAATTATTTTGTTCATTAGCAATGAGCTTGCTAACGCTACCTGCAGTTACGCACACAAGTGCGCGTATTCATACGCGTAACAACTACAAGTATAGCTCACCCGTCTTCGTGACAGAGTACACACGGCGACAGCTCAAGCTACCCTGTTTGGACTTTGAACTATTAAAAGTTGAACGCTGCGAATCGTGCGAGAGGGTGCGGTATGCTGTTGATGTTTCGTCTCACGGCATTCTACGCCCGCGCCAGCAGCCGCGTCTATGCAGGCTCTCTAGCGCACTATTTTGTGTTTTGTACGCAGTGTAGTTATGGTTATATAGGGTGCGTAGCTTGATCTGTCGCCGTGTGTACAAGTGAGTAAAGCGCTTATTACACCATCCTGAATGTCGGACCCGGAATTTAGTGTCCGATTTAGGACGAGAATTCAGTCGCCAATTAGACCGTCCTGAATGTCGTATCCGATATCACAGCTTTACGATCATACAGTAGTTAAACGAATGTTCTTGTAGCTGTAAAAATACAAAGCTAGGTAAATAGGAGGTATATGTAGGTAGCTAGGTAGGTACGTGTCATTTTCAACGCTAATCTGAACTAGTTTTTAACCGACTTCATCAAAAGGAGGAGGTTCTCAATTCGATTGTATACTTTTTTTTTATCGTTATTCGCGCGTATCTTCGACATTTATGGACCGATTTTGATGATTATTTTGTTGTTCGATTGAGTTTTCTTGCGAGATGGTTCCAATTATTTTTTTTTCAAATCGGGTCAGTAGTTTTCAAGTAATCCCGAAAATACTATGACTTTACATCAACTACCTTGACGACTTTGTTATTTATGAACCGAATTAGATGATTGTTTTTGTTGGGAGAGGGATACCTTTGTGTAGTATTTTTAACAGACTTCAAAAAAAGGAGGTATTCAGTTTGTATATGTATGTACGTTTCTTCGCGATTATCTCACGTTTGGCTGAGCCGATTTTACTACCTAAATAATATACCTACACTACCTAATACGGAAGGTACTTATACTAAAAATAAAAAAAATAAAAATGTTTAAAAAACAAAAAAACCGACTTCAAAAAACCTGCCTCTAAAAAGCAAGAAATAATATATAAATCATTAGATACGCATTATCATATCATTGTTATAATAAAACACGTCTATTGAAGTCGGGTGGGGCTTTTAGAATAAAAAAGAAAGTTGTAGGTACTCCAGCCCCACCCGACTTTAATAGACGTGTTTTATTATAAAAATGATAATGCGTAGCTAATGATTTATATATTATTTCTTGCTTTTCAGAGGCAGGTTTTTTTGTTTTTTATATTGATGTAGGTCAAAAAAAAGCAAATCACAGAGTGACAACCCTTATATACTTTTAGTCGTTGCGCCAACTGTCTATCTAGACGAACGGCGCGGCGGATATTTTTTCGCCAACATAAAAGGCGTTGACTGACTGTACTATTTATGCTGTGGTACTACTGTGTCGGAGCCGAGCGTCCTGAATGCGATTACACTGTCCTAAGTGCTTCCGATTTAGCATCCGTTATGTCGGAGACAATTTCTATCCTAACTAGGATCCTAAATCGGATCCTAGCTTCCTGAATGCAATTACACTGCTCTGAATTTAGGAGTGACGTCATATCGGGTCCGACATTCAGGATGATCTAATTAGCTCTTAAGATAGCTTCAAACAAAGGTACCAAGCGCGCCTTGTATGACGTGTGCACGCCGCCGCGCGCCGTATACAGACGCACACAATTACAAAAATATAGGAACAAATTAGAACACACAGTCAGGGCTGCGTACGATGGACGTTGCTGCTTGCCGCGTCATAATATGCGAGAGTTGCGAGACGGACCCGATTGTTGCGCTCTTGTTGATTATGTATTTTTAATTACGTAGGTACTTACTTTTAATATTTTGTTAATCATTTCAAAGTCAACAGCTCATCGAGTGTTTTTTTGTTGGTATTAGATTAGGTGGTACCTACAATAACTCAATGGATACATAGGTATACCTAATATAACAGTAACATAAGTAGGTACCTGATTACTTACCTACCTCTCCTCTCCGCTTTGGTGGTTACCGGACCTTTTACCTACCTTTCGGCGTGTATTACATTGAGGAGCCCATTCAATAAAAGTTATGACACTGGTACGTCAAACTTTTTCACTTAACTTTACAGGTTAATAATTATCAACTTCAGATATTGGCCATATAATTCCTATAGGGAAACTACAGGTGTGACAAAATGAGTGTTACAAGCTGAAAGGAGGTTGTTAGGGACACCGTACTAAACAACTTTCAATAAAGGACCGACATGATCAGAGCAACTCAGTTTTCCTCATCTCCCATTTCGGCTTGTAACCCCCTTTTTGTTACACCCTGTATAAGTAGGATGCTCTGAATATATAACCCCAAAAGTCCCAAATCATGCCTTGTACATACACATCTCACGACCCCAAAGCATAGTTCGAGAATGTGTCCTCGAACTATGCTTTGGGGTCGTGAGATGTGTATGTACAAGGCATGATTTGGGGTTATAAATTCAAATCATCCCACTTAAGCGCTTATTACACCATCCTGAATGTCGGACCCGGAATTTAGTGTCCGATTTAGGACGAGAAATTCAGTCGCCAATTAGACCGTCCTGAATGTCGGATCCGATATCACAGCTTTACGATCATACAGTTGTTAAACGAATGTTCTTGTAGCTGTAAAAATACATAGCTAGGTAAATAGGAGGTATATGTAGGTAGCTAGGTAGGTACGTGTCATTTTCAACGCTAATCTGAACTAGTTTTTAACCGACTTCATCAAAAGGAGGAGGTTCTCAATTCGATTGTATACTTTTTTTTTATCGTTATTCGCGCGTATCTTCGACATTTATGGACCGATTTTGATGATTATTTTGTTGTTCGATTGAGTTTTCTTGCGAGATGGTTCCATTTATTTTTTTTTTCAAATCGGGTCAGTAGTTTTCAAGTAATCCCGAAAATACTATGACTTTACATCAACTACCATGACGACTTTGTTATTTATGAACCGAATTAGATGATTGTTTTTGTTGGGAGAGGGATACCTTTGTGTAGTCTTTTTAACAGACTTCAAAAAAAGGAGGTATTCAGTTTGTATATGTATGTACGTTTCTCCGCGATTATCTCACGTTTGGCTGAGCCGATTTTACTACCTAAATAATATACCTACACTACCTAATACAGAAGGTACTTATACTAAAAATAAAAAAAATAAAAAATTGTTTAAAAAACAAAAAAACCGACTTCAAAAAACCTGCCTCTAAAAAGCAAGAAATAATAATATAAATCATATTTATATTTGCGCGTGTTAATTTTTTGCGACGACTCCTACGATATTCATTTAAATGGTATGGTGTTAAAGGCTAAAATAATGTGCATAAAATGCTTAAGGTAACTAACGTATTTAATTTGATAAGGATTAGTACTTTATCCTTCTAAATAGCTTTCCAAATTACCGCGTTGAACTTGATAATTTTTTTAGGAAGATATAATTGGTATAGTTAGTTATTTTTAAAAGATAGATATATACCATCACGGACTTTTTTGTAGATCTATAAAATAGGAATAATTTCATCATAGCTTTAATTTGATCTCTAAGCAGTTTGACGTTGACCTGTTTAATACTAGCGTTGCATCGTTGAAGCGACTGATGAGCAGCGAGTTTTTTGGCAAATAGTCTTTTAAGTTTGCCGTATACTTAGTCTTAGTATTTTAGCTTAGGTAATCTACTTTTTGTTTGTTTATTGTTTAGCCTATCTTGTCTTCATAATTATGTAAGTTTTACCACGTGGAATGCGTAGGATACCTACTCAATAAGTGCTTAGTTTTATAAATTGTTTCTATCGGTGGGGACCTGTAATTGGCTTCCAAGTGCTATATAAGCTTACTATTGTGATGAATTCAGCTGTTGGTCTTCCAAATAATTAAAATAAAATAAAATAAAATAAATTATTTAGAGCAGCGTTTTCAATGCAAGCTCCCAGTCGGCTTAATTTTTGCCGACCTCTTCAACAATCATCGTGATATTTCTACCAATTTCTATAAAACCTCAACTTATAATACACTTAAACCTTCCTCAGGAATCATTCCATCATTTAGTGAAAACGCCGCATGAAAATCCGTTTTTAGAGTTTTTGAGTTTATCGCGAACAGACAGACAGACGCGGCGAGGGACTTTGTTTTATAATATGTAGTGATTCATCAATTAATCTAAGCTATAAAACTAGACACGAAGTTATATTAACTTAACCAGATCACAAATCATAACAGGAACATAGCGAAAACACAATTTAACATAACATATTGTCGCTATGTCCCATGTATGAAAATGTATTTTTTTTTACAATTTAAGTGATTTTTTCGCCAAAACCTACCTGTAACCTTTATAAAAAACATCGTATTATTTTTTTTAACGATAAGTTTGAGCTTAATTTCACGTCTTTTCATTTGTGCACTTAATGACTGGGCACATGGTATATTTTTAAAATTGCTGAAAACTCGACTATATTGATATTTGATTCTATTTTAAAATCAGAGCTCAAACCTCATCAAACTGCAGCGAGATAACAACAAGACAAGGAGCCGTAATGTATCTTTTTAGGTTTCTGGACTGGAATTAATTCGGCATCAGCATCAATGGCGAGCACCTAGGAGGCCTTCATTTTGCTAATGATGTAATTCTTATAGTCAAGACCTTAAAATACTGGGAAATAATGTTTTAATATCTCAGTAGTGCTCCCCAAAGTGTGGGAATGAGATGAACATGATAGAGTTAAATAATAAGTCTGAAGGAGATCGGGAATTTCTATTCCCTCGCAGATTCGATGACTTCACCTTCCAAACAAGCCGGTTCCCAAGCAGGCACCATTAGACCATGACCAGGGGCCTAATCGCGCTAATTTTCAACGATAAAACCAAAACTAAATTGTTACCGTTTCAGTTTCGTTTACAGAAAAATACTCGCTTTAGTTTTGTTGTTGAATACTCTGCCTAAGGAGTCTAGGATTACAATCTAGGACAATTTAAGTGAAAATTATGAAGCTAAACCAAAGATTTTTAGGTACCTAAATATAACCTAAATGACAACGTTACGTTACGTTTTTGTTTTATCGTTCAGAATTACCGCGATTGAGCTCCAGGTTGCACAGAGCACCGAAGAGTATCTGCTAAGAGTTGGTGTTCATGAACTATGAGGATAAGAATACAAAACTGGGTAGATCGGACACTTCCGTTGAGTGACGGTGGGTCCGAGCTGCTGGTGTGGTGCGCAGAGCTGCCACGCCGGAGTGAGGGCCCAGTGATGCTCCAGTAGTGGGCTGCGAAGACCAGGTCGGGATAATGCCGTCGAGAGTTGCCGAAGGTCCAAGAAAGCGTCGTCAATGATGCTGCGATGGAACCTTGAAGGCCTGGCTTGCTGTGCTTCTGCTTGCAGTGTGACTGCTGCGGATGCTGGGATAAGGTATGGGGAGTGATGGCTGCGCTGCGTTGCTTGCTGAAGGTGCTTGATGTGCTCCGTTGGGGTCACCAGTGTAGTGAATGAAGTAGGTATGGTAGGTATGGAGAGAGGTGACCACTAGGAGGAACGCCAAATGGAAGATCTTCCTCCGGGCTTGGTGGTATTAGTCCAACCGATGATGGTTGGCAGTTGAATATTATGCTGCGTCGCTGACTAAACGTCGTTAGCGAGATTTAGGTTTCTCCATAATTATTCTCCATACTACGAGACGCTATTCCTTACTAATCTTTGTGTTTATTCGACATTAGCGCCATCTAGTCACACGGTGATGAATCTTGTTGCAATCGTGTGTTGGTATGGTAATGAGCGGCGTATAGGTAGGTGCTGCTACACGGGCAACGCAGGACCGATTGTTGTGGAGATTCTTGGAGGAGGTTTTTTACACAGAAGATAAGATGATGATAATGAGTGTAAATGTAAATTGTAAATGTAAAACCAACCATTAATTTACTTCACTACAGTGAAGTAATCGGTTGATTATATTATATATATATACGTACAGTACATAAATTCTCTGGTGTTAACAGATATTTCTCTAGTGTTACCGGTAACGCGATGGAAAACATTGATAAAAGTACAAATAAGTAAGTAATCATTGCATATCGAACAACTATTTCAACTTGATCTTAAATTCCGATATTAAAGTTAATATCTTAACGTAATAATAATAAAATAATCCATGAACTTATCGTGATTTCCGACGTAACACAGCAGAACAACAATAGACCCACACACACTCCTCGAGAGCTATCGCTAGAAAGACATTGAATGACAAAACAAGAATTAAAGTTAGACAAGGGGCAATACTAACGACGCTAGATAGGACCTTCATGCTAATACCATCACCAATTATTAATGGTCACGCAGGAGCCCTGATTTTTTAGACATTGTTGGGGACAAACCTTCGCAAATATTAATTAAATATTGTTTAAGCAAAATTACTAAAACTATGTATTGTAAATAAAGGATTATTCAATATAAAACTTAAATATGTATAAAATATTGGGTATTCTGATACAATATTTTGAAGATTTGACATGATTTGCTTTGACCGGCTATGCCAGGTAACACAGATTCTTTGTATGGGGAGCGATTTTGTTCTCCTGAGATACTAGCTATAAAATGTTCAAAGGAAAAAATATTGTAATCTGTTGTTCTCGCATTGCTAAATGCATCTAATTTTAGATTAATGTAGAAAAATGTAAGGTTTAAGCCGAGTTGTATGTAATAATATGATTTTTTATAGAGCGGGGACAAGAAAGGAGTGCCTTAAAAGTTGATTGGCCAATCTCTGACTCTGACTAAAGCAAACATAACTTGCCTAGTAAAAACTAGGTACTTGATAAAAATAAAAATATACTTGAAAAAGTATTAATCAAATTGTTTAAACCAACTAATTTGTTTTATTTATCTATGTACCTACTGTGCTCATTTCATAAAATTACTGTCGTCTTTTAGGGCCTATCTACATAATATATGTGGCAGTTGTATAAATTAGGTAGGTACGTTAGTTAGAGCTAGGAAGGTTAGAGTTGCACTATCCTTACTAATATTATAAATGCCAAAGTCCGTTTGTTTGTTTTTTTAACCGACTTCCAAAAAAGGAGGAGGTTCTATGTTCGTCTGTATATTTGTTTTTTTTTTTTTTTTGTGTATGTCCACCGATTACTCAAAGACGGCTGGACCGATTGAAATGATTCAAACGTTATTACATTAGGTACACTCCCAAGTTGGTCCCATTTTTTAATTTATGAAATCGGTTCAGTACTTTTCAAGTAATTTTGAAAACAAGCACGAAAATAGTATGATTTTGTGTGAATTACCTCGATGATTGGTCGTATTACTTCTTTGTTTATGACCTGAATAAGATAATCATTTTTTTGTTGGAAGAGGGATATCTTAAGTGTAGTTTTTTAACCGACTTAAAAAAGGAGGTTCTCAGTTTGACCCGTATTTAAGTATGTTTCTCCGCGATTATCTTACGTTTCGCTAAGCCGATTTTTCTACTTTACTACTAAATAAATGAATTGAATTGAATTGAATTGAATACATATATAATATACCTTACCTACAAGGTACCTACACTAAAAATAATAAAATAAAAAATTGTTTACAAAAAAAACAAAAAACCGACTTCAAAAAACCTACCTCTAAAAAGCAAGAAATAATATTCGTAATAATAAAAATACGTCTATTGAAGTCGGGTGGTGCTTTTAGAATAAAAAAAAGGAATTTGTATTCCAGCCCCACCCGACTTCAATAGACGTATTTTTATTATTACGAATATTATTTCTTGCTTTTTAGAGGTAGGTTTTTTGAAGTCGGTTTTTAGTTTTTTTTGTAAACAATTTTTACGCCTTCACGTCATGACTACTGAATCGATTACAATGAAATTTTACATACACGTTGCCAGGGGTATAGAAAAGGACATAGGGTTTTATCCCGAAAAAAGTATTGTTCGCGAGGGATAGCAAAAACTGTCCACGCACACGAAGTCGCGGGTGGCCGCTAGTGGAATTATAAAAATATTTCATTTCGGGATAATAGATAGGTCAGATAGGAGTCGACACGTCTTAAGTAGCCGTAATGTTACGTTACGCCGAAATGTTACAGATCAATCGCCAGTATCGCCACCTAATTAATTTATTCATATGGCGCGAGCGGGCATAGTAGCTGGCCGCCGCGCCGGCGTAACGGCGCGGCGCGGGCGGCCTGTAGCGACAACAATGTATCTGTAATTAAACAAAATCCACTGTATGTATTTTTCTAATTTTTTGTGTGGCATATAAGCGCATTGAAGAGGTCATGTAAGAGCGATCTGATCGATTTTTAATTCATTATTGCGTATATTACGAAAGAAAAATGAATTTATCAAAAAAGCACACCACTTAACTTTCTAAACTTTGTTCAACAGCTATATCTAACCACTGAAAGTCTTAAAATAAGATTTCAGAAATTTTAAAATTTTATTCGAACACAAAAGAGTGATTTTGTGATTTACGCAGTTACGCATATATTAACTTTCTAATTTTTTTACAACATGATGATAACATACTTCTTATTATGAAACAATCAACATTTCAAACTTTAATTCTATATATATGAAGTTAAACGAAATATTACGAAATACCTAAACTATACCTAAAGCACCGGCATAAAACTTCTAACTTTTCAAAAATAGCTCACAATGCACATAATCTATACACTCCCCAAAAATTAAAACTTTTAGTATTATCAAAACTTTTTTATGAAATTTAATGTCCCACGACCGGACTATGAACAGTAAATTACTTATAGAAAAAACCCCGGTGCGTGAGACCGGGGACACCAACGATGTAAGTCAAATACACGTCACCAGTCAGTGGCGGGTGAATTTAAAAAAATCATAATTATACATATAGTAAAGGTTGAGATTGATTGTCATTCGTAAATTGAGAGATAATAATATTGTTTACTTTGTGACTTTTTAGTCGGCATTGTTGTTTGTTATCGTAGATGGGTTTCATGAATTTTAGAGTTTTTACCAAAAATGATTCGCAATGTGAATATTTGTAAATCAGTACTTAAAGCCGTATTTCGTCACATATCTGTTTTACTTAATGTATAGTTTGAGGTCTTGTCTCCGTATTAAACGCTACGTTCATGTAAATACACGTGTGTGTGTGTATAAATTTACCCATCGTTTCATTTAAGGACATGTACCTCAAAACACACGTTGGGTCTCTGAAGTTTCGAAACATACTTTGTATACTAAAACTATAATAACTTTGGTAAATGGTTCATATAAATGAAAATATCTGCATCCCCAAATACCGGGGGTGGCAGGCTTTGAATTTACCACCCCAAATTGTCAAGTCCCAAATCATGCCTTGTACATAGATATATATATATATATATATATATATTTATATATATTTTGTTTCTATTTCTAGCATTTGGATCTCAAAAACATTTATTTTATAATTTGAGATTTTAGCATTCACAATGCTATTTTGGTTTAGTATTGTACAAAGTCTATTCTGACCCTAAGCTACCTATTATTTTAATTATTTTCCACCAGTTTCTTAAGCTAGAGGTGTAACGATTGTGCCATCATGATCGTCACAATCTTGACTTGAGCCTTGGTTTGGTACCTCTTATTCACATATATGATACTTCTTTGTATCTCTTATTCTAATACAAAATATTAACATCCTATAACTTTCAATTTCAGAGACGGAAATTAATCGCACAAATAAATTGGTTTTAACAACATTATCAAGGTGGTATTATTTTACAGGTATATTATTTATGTTATTATTGAAGCTGCTGTCTGCTAATGCTATCAGGAAGTACACAGATTGGTAACAGAAACTGTTCGATTATTTAACAATAATATTGACAGAATAAACTATTTTTTTTTTACAAAAGTGTATAACACAAATTATCAGTATTGCATAATACTGCGATCATTATTAAATTGAGCTAATCGCAAGGTTTGGTAAAGAATCTAACTACGCCTTTGCGTAGATTTCATTGTTCAAATACAATGTTTAACTTAGATTACTTAATTATTTTTATTAAATATTTTCCAATTCTCTTCTTTTTTCAACTTTTTTTATTTTAAAAGTTTAACTTTGATTACCTTGCCTATTGCACAAAGAATGCAAACAATACAAATAATATATATATACAAGAATGTATTATATTAAATATAATAAACAGTTCATAATCACTTCTTATTTAGAAAGAAATTAAATTCTTATATTATTATGACAAGTAATGTAATTAATAGATTGCTGAAATAAAACATTTAATGATAGTGGAGTAGACTCGTGTCCAACCAATTTTAGCACTCGACGTCACCGGCCTATACCTTTATAGCCCTAACAAAAAATGATATTATAGATGTTCCAGGTAATACGGCGGGATGGTCAATGACTCCACTATATTCGAAAAATATTAAAACATATTACCATCGATAATAATAAAACTGAGTTTTCCAAACCAACCTTGCATATTTTTTTCTTTGTACCAACCATCTGTAGGTACTTACTGTTTTTAATAATAATCATGTAAAACGTTCAGAATTATGTTAAATGATATTCTTTTCTTTTTTAAAAAAGACTGATATGCAAGAAATGATATTTCCATTTTCTTATTATAATGCTTTCAACATCTACATGTGTTAATATACTAATATCGAGGACGAATCTGAGTATAATTAATGATTAAACGAACTTACCTGTAAGTGAAGTTCTATCATAATTATACGAAGGATTCGTCCGAAGATATTAGTATAGAATCCCACCCTCCCTACTCATTATTGTAAATTACAATAACTATCTACCCACTGAAGAAAATGAGGAAATATCATAGAATTTGGACTTTAAACTAAATGAAGTGGTTGGCGGCTAGTAGTGACGAGAAGGGCTCTGACCGGAAATGTCAAAATATCTGTCAATTTTAAGTCAAAAACCTTCTCTTTTCAGGTTTTTTAGGTTATTACTTTAAAATAACGTGCTAAGTGGTGATACATACAAAAGCGGTACTACATGTGTTAATATACTAATATCTTCGGACGAATCCTTCGTATAATTATGATAGAACTTCACTTACAGGTAAGTTCGTTTAATCATTTATTATGCTGGTCATGCTAGGGAGGCAAGGCAGGGCCTTCCAGGTAATGTATGAAAATAATAGTGTGATTGTCTCTTTCATACTTTACTTAGGTAATGTATAGGTATACATTACATAGGGATTGTATAGAATATCTTCTTGTCCACCGGCAATGTGTAAAATTAGCAGATTTTGACATTTGGATTTTGGTTTTACTTGGTTAGGGGACAGATACAAAAGCAGGGGACTTGGGAGCTCAAGGGAGCTCTCTAAAATGAATAATATTTCATACATTACCTGAATTTTTCAGGTTAAACATTGCCGGCAACATAATATGCATCTATTTCTAAGTGATATGTTGCAAAACATACGTCATGAATCAAATCAAATAGGTACTTACTTAAGTCTAGAAATAATCACAATTAAATTAAAATTAAATAGAAGTTAATCATATTTGGAAAAGTCTTCGAGTATAAATTGTGATCGAATACGAAATCATAATATTATAATTTGATACCTATGTGTCGATTCGGTTGGCAACGACTTCTAAATTGACAGGACTAAACTAAATTTAGTTTTCCATCCTTTTCTTTCTGTATTGAAAAGACAAGAACAGAATGCTAAAATTAAGTTTAGTCCTACTTATCAATTTAGTTACTTAATTAATTTAAATAATTTACCTATGTCAGTGGATCGCTGACATTGAAACCACACCCGAAGTGAAGAGGGCTCAATATAGAACCGTCAGCTTGTCAGTAGCTCTTTGATTAGAGCTCGGAAATTATTGTTTCTCTTGTGCAGATACCGCCGATGACAGCTGTCAGAAATTCGGACGTAGACGCGAATAATTAGTCGGGTGACGTCCGAAAAACCAGCTGGCGACTGTTTTTAGGGTTCCGTACCTAAAGGGTAAAAACTGAACCCTATTACTAAGACTCCACTGTCCGTATGTCTATCTGTCTGTCACCAGGCTGTATCTAATGAGCCGTGATAGCTAGAAAGTTGAATTTTTCACAGTTTACGTATTTCTGTTGCCGCTATAACAACAAATACTAAACACAGAAAATAATAATTAATTAAGTGGAGCTCCCATACAACAAACTTGATTTTTTGCTGTTGTTGGTACGGAACCCTTCGTGCGCGAGTCCGACTCGCACTTGGCCGGTTTTTAAAATAAACCCCTTGATCGTTGTTTTGTTAGCTGTCAATCTGCAAGTCCATTGCAAATGTTTGGCTGTTTGTCAAAAATAACCGTTTGGAACGATTGGTTCATTGTTAACTTTGCAGGATATTTTATTTAGCGCCTGGCCCAGCGATTGCGTTCGCAAGGGTCGGTCATGGGATGGGTGACCAAAAATTTATTATCTCGAGCTCCTCCGTGCTTCGGAAGGCACGTTAAGCCGTTGGTCTCGGCTGCATTTGCAGTCGTTAACACCCACCAATCCGCATTGGGCCCGCGTGGTGGGTTATGGCCCATCCTCCTTACCACCCATAAGGAAGGCCTGTGCCCCAGCAGTGGGGACATCAAAAATGGCTGATGGACAAGCTCTAGCAGAAGCTTGTTACTACGCCGTTTTTTCTTTTGCACTAATTCTATCTTTTACACAAAGTCATGATTTTCAGTACCTACTAAATATTGAAGATTGTGTCTACCTCTGAGTCCTGCACCAATATTTAAGACTATGGAGAACTAAACTCTAGTACCTATTCGACGTTTCATAATAAAAATTACTACCGCGATATGATGGTAGTGATTTATCACGTTTAAACTGTTAAAAAATAATGGATTTTGACAGTTTAGTGTCAATAGCGCTTTAACACACGAAATGTATTGTTTCGGTGGTCATACTAAGGGGGCTGATCTACAGTTATTATTTAATCATAATCATAAATCATAAATATATTTATTAATTATTATAAATATGTATATTGAATTTTTTGAATGAATTTGAATTTAAAAGTTAATGAGGTTTTCTCCTTTCAGGCTGCCAGCATGTCTCGAGGCGCCTGATGATCGAGAAAAAAAAGCAACCAAACAAAATCTGCAACAGCGTGCATGATGCCGCATGAGCGTGTGCGTCGTGCGTCCTCGCTCGCACGTCGTGAGGCCTCGCCTGCACGTAGCGTCGCCACGCTCGCACGTCGTGTCGCCACGCTTGCACGATGCCGCGCCGCAAGCGCCGGCTGGCATCGCGCATCCGCGACTGGGCGCGGCAAATGCTCGCCTTCTTGTTTAGCAATGTGGGCGTCATTGTGCTTGTCGTCGTGTACACTATAGCTGGTGAGATTTGTTTTGTTTTTTTTGTTCAGAAACTCAGCATATTTTTAGTTACGGAATGAGATAGGTACTTATGTTGACATTAACCTAAACACAGGTGTATAAACACCTATCTTTTCCCGACGTTTCGACCGAGTTGCATCGGCCATTGTCTCGGGCTGCCCCCCTAGCATGACCGACGATACACGATATATATCGCGTGATATAGCGTTTTATCGACACCCAACTGTCAAAATCCATTGTCTTTTGACAGTAAAACGTGATAAATCACTATATCATAATCGTGTTTCGGTGGTCATGCTAGCCAGGCGGGCTAGACTGAGAGTTAAGCTAGGGTTTCCTATATGACGGTGCCGTCATATTACGGCCGTAATTTAGCGGCGTAGAACGTTGTCTATGTAAACAAATATGGCGCGCCGTATTTTTTACATAGGCAACGTTCTATGCCGCTAAATTACGGCCGTAATATGACGGCACCGTCATCCTGGGAAACCCTAGCTTTAGCCCATGCATGACCTTAGCCGATGCAACTCGGTCGAAACGTCGGGAAAAGGTTTTAGCTAAAACGCGTTTAATACCTGTTTTTAATCTAATAAAATGCAACGCAAAAGCTTGAAAGTGTAGACGTTAACCAACTCCATCGCGGTAGATACCTATCTAAGGCAGCGATTACACGGTAGGTTTTGCTGTCAGTTTAACCACAGTCACGTTAACCTACCGTGTAGTATAGTGACTGATGGTTGCATAAAGTTGATTTCTTCTTTCCATCAGTCAGTCAATCAAACGTAATTCATGACTGATGGAATTTGACTGACGCTTGCATGGGCATGTAATGGCCGCCTTAGTAGAGTACCGATAAGAAGAACGAAGAATCGTCACTTCCATGTGGAATCGTGAAACAAAAGCACGATGTTGCATGAACATGCAAATCGGGCCGCCCTTACACGATGCTGCGCCATAAATTCCGTAGCAACATGCCGGCGCATTATTTAAATATACCTACCCATTATTATAATTATTTCTAAAATCAGCTCTCAAACCTTACGAAAATATCGCAATCATGATTTTTGTGTCAAATTAAATAGGTACTTAATCCTGTTTACTTTGGATGAATTTTAAGGTAGGTACGGTCGACAGCACTACCTAATATCAGATAAAACTGCCAATTTGTTCAATCGATTTGAAACCTTGTTTAGTTCAGAGTTGAGTTCGAAATCGATTGAAAAAAATTGACATGGTAACCCATCGTGATGCTGAAAGTACCTATGATTGGTTTCCATTAAAAGACCAACCGTCTGACCTGACCTATTGTAACTTTTAAAACAAAAGGTCACAAAGAATAATAACACAAAGGAATCGCCGACAAGAATAAATCTATTTGTTTAATAATTTTCAATGGAAACGCAATTTCCACAATAGAATAGGTTTTTGTCTTAGGTAAAATAATTATTTTGCCTGTAGATTGTGTAGGTAGAACAATGTGTATTTGGTACTTACCACTTTGAATATATATCTATTCTGAGCTTTTGTTTTTGTAACTTTAATATACAAAAGACAATAGACCTAATCTAATTTCCAATATCAACAGAACGTCACAAAATAAAGAGGGACATCTTTAACAATTATCGTCATATTTCAACCAATTTACATAAAACCTCAACTTAATAAACACCTAAACCTTCCTCAGGAATTGCTCTATCATTTGGTGGAAATCGTATGAAAATCCGTTCAGTAGTTTTTGAGTTCATCGCGAACAGACAGACAGACAGACGCGCTAGGGACTTTGTTTTTACCCGACTGCGGGTTATGTATTTCGCGCGTATCTTGTAAGTATGTTTGTATGTAATATTCTTTATTTGAATTTCTTTATATGAACGGATTTCTATGATTAAGATATCGTTAGATTGGTCTTTTCAGCCCAAGTGTTCTTAAGGAGCTGCAAAACGTAGCGTCAATGAAAACATATAAAGTTTTGTCGCATAGCTAGAAAAATCCACTCATTTTGAAAGGTAGAAAAAAATATAATTGTATTTGACATATCCTGAATTAGAGACTTAGCTATAAAAAATTTCAAGTAAAAGCTTAGTTAGTGAAAAAAAATGATTTTTCTAAAAAGATTTTTCGTCGCGTAGTACTCGATATTTTCAGCGGCAACTAGCATATTTTTCTCAAATTATAAATCGAACATAAGACGAATTAAAGAGTTATATAAAAAAAAAGAATGTTAATGTTATGGATCACTATTAAAATCAAAATAAACAGGTTTTTTAGCGCCTGAAAAATGTAAAGACAAGAAACATGTAACAAAGAAAAATGTAAACTTAGAAAAATATTTGCTAGTTTTCGGCAAACACAGAGATCTGGCGCGGGCGGGCGGGGTGAACGCCCGGGGGCCGGGGGCATGCATCGGTTGGTATTGAGAATGGGGCTGTACTTTTCATTTCATATCGTAGCGTGGTCGGTCTCGTCTTTCCAAACTTTGTTTGTTTTAAGTAAATAAATAATTTTATTTAGTGCCAAGTAATAGTTTTAGGTGTGTGTTTTGTAGTTTTAGGTTTTAGTAATAAATAAAATAGATTTAGTGTAGTTTTACGTCTTGTGACTGTGACTTGTTTTTATAGGTACCTAGTTTTGTACGAACTTGACTGTATTATTATTATTATTTATTATTATTTATTCATGTATTGTGTGTGTGTAAAATGGGAAACAAAAGGAACAAAGAATTGCGACGGATGTGTCGTAGAATTAGAAAACAAAAAAAATTTACAAATCCAAGTAGGGTGAATATGCCTATTACCAGCCCCCCCTAAGATTTTTCAACTTTGAATCTCTGTTGCTGCCACAATTACAGTCTTAAAATTATTGTTGATACAGTTTTAGGTAGCTTGATTGATCTTTATTACGAAAATAGTACTAAGTTTTACGTAGTTTTGTGGGAAAAAAAGAGAATTGTTTAAATGCACGACGGGCGAAAAACCCTAATTCCAGCCGTCTTTGCCCTAATATCAGCCGCTTTGTTCCCTAATTCCAGCCGGGTACAGGCTGTTCCAAAATAAAACAACCATGTTTGTATGAGATTAAAGAATATTGGTTTGGTAACTCTAATAATGATAATAAAATACTAGAGGCTTTAAAATTATGGTTCCCATAACAAGTCATTGAAACTTATACCTCTCCTGTAGATATTAATCAACTTAGAATATATAAATATATTAAATATTGCGTAATAAAAAATAACTTATACAATAATCAACGAGTACGAGATCGTTTTAATTATTTGAAACCTATAAAAGCGTTTTCCAAGAAGTGAATATCGATATACAATTTTTGAATTGAATTTCTTTTCTGTTTCTATGATTGATTATTATGATGATAATAAGTATGATTTTGATTATTATGTTTTTTTTACATCTATGTATATAAAATTCAGAGTCCTGACTGACTGACTGACTGAGTGAGATATCAACGCACAGCCCAAACCGTTGAACCTAGAGACTTGAAATTTTGCACATAGGTTTCTTTTGCGGTCTAGGGGTGCACTAAGAAAGGATTTTTCAAAACTCACCCCCAAGGGGGTGAAACGGGGGTCAAAAGTTTGTATGAAAGTCCCTCAGTTTTGAAGCTAGGATCTTCAAATTTTGTGTTTAGGCTGAACATTGAAAATTAATAAACACGGGTCTCAGCGTTTTTCAAAATTCTACCCCCGAAGGGGTCAAAGGGGGATAAAGTTGTGTATTGAAGAAAATCCTTTATATTCGAAGTAAAAATAACTAAATTTATAATTTAGGCTTATGGCTTTAAATCTAACGTAACGTATATTGTTATTGGTAGTATTTCAACCCCTATGGGGATGAAATGGGGGTGAAAAGAGAGTAAAAACCCCAAAAATAGATATGGATGTCGTTATTGGGGTTTTCTGGGATGACGATTGCAAAAGTGACATTTATTTTGAAGTCCAACACGGTGGACATGATTTGACCCCAAAAGGGGTGAAAATAGGGTTCAAATTTTGTATGGAAAAATAATATAAAATAGACATTACAACTTTAAACTTCGTAGGAGCACATCTTAAAATAAAAAGGCAAACATAATATTTTGTAATTTTGAAAATTAACCACTTAGGGGTAAATGAGGTGAGTAAACATAAAAATCGATATGGATGTCGTTCTTGAGGTTTTATGGGATAGTGATTGCGAAAATGAGATTTATTTTGAAGTCCAACACGGTGGACATGATTTAACCCCTAATGGGGGTAAATGGGGTTCAAAATTTGTATGGTAAAATAATATAAAATAGACATTACAACTTTAAAATTCGTAGGAGCATGTCTAAAAATAAATAGGCAAACACATATTTTGTTATTTTGAAAATCATCCCTTAAGGTGTAAATGGGGTAAGTAAACATGAAAATCGATGTGGATGTCGTTCTTCAGGTTTCATGGGATGGTGATTGCGAAAATAACATTTATTTTGTAGTCGCACGGTGGACATTATTGGACCTGGACATGCACATCCAGGGGACGGGGACAGGGACAGGGAGGGATTGGGAACGGGATACTAATATCTCTGGATAAAATTCTGAATATTATAAACTAGCTTCCGCCCGCGACTTCGTCCGCGTGGACATTCGATAAAATCCTCATGTTTTAATTTCATTAAATTCTGATCAGCTGTTTTAACGTGATTAGGCGGGTTCCCACGAAGCGAGCAGCCTCGTGCGAGGCCCGTGCGGCAAACGTCCTGCCTCGCGAGGCAGCGCGCTTGGTGGGAACCCGCCTAATCACGTAAAAACGGCTGATCAGAATTTAATGAAATTAAAACATGAGGATTTTATCGAATGTCCACGCGGACGAAGTCGCGGGCGGAAGCTAGTCTAATATAAAAAAAACAAAAAAAAAATCATTTGAAAACACCCTGTATATTGCCGTAAAGTTTTGATGACCGGCTGATGTTAGGTTCTTATGTATTTCTTAATATCAGCCCCTAATTTGAAGAACAAATAACTTAGGAATTAAACATTATTCACCCGGCTGTATTTAGGCCATTGGGTGCAGGGTTAGTAATTCTAGTGAATAGCACTACAAATTCCAACCTAAAGACGAGCAAATTAAGATGAGATTGATTTCTTAAACGAAAGTTAAATACCCAACATCAGCCCCCGGCTGATAATAGAAAGTTTTGGAAAATCACATAGTCAAACTCCAGCCCCCCAAATTTTTCGAAATTAGTAAATTTAACTGCAAATTTGTAATCTTAAAACGTTATCTAACTAATCTATTACTAGTATCAAAGTTTAAAACTATAAAAAATTGCATCTTGCCTTCATAAACACACTTCCCAAAGTTCGCATCGATCGATGTTTTATGCTGTTTTTCAAACATAGTCACCTCTATTCGGTCTCGGTGAACATTTTTGGTCGTTGTGTGAATTGTAGGTGTCGTGACGGGGTAATACTGATTTCCAACGTCGAGGATTAACTAGGGATGTGGCTCCATTAAACAGTTTCCGATTTTTATTGTTTTTTAATTAAAGCAAAGCAAAAACGTATTGGGGGCTGGAATTAGGGGGGGGGGGGGGCTAGAGTTAGGCATATCCACCGTATTCCAAATTCATACAAATAGTCGAAAAGCGATACTTCGATCAAATACCTACGCGCCTCGAGTTCGGTCTGCAGTCTGCACTCGGTACCTACACAAACAGTAATGATCCCAACTATTTTATCATTAGTCGGTTTTGTCATTAGAAATTATTTTCTAAAAAAGTACGATTTGCCCAGTGCCCGGCCCCCCTGTTTCTATTTCCGGCCCTCCTATTTCTATTGCCCAGTATACCGGCCGCCTTTCAAAGAACATGACGAGAAGAAAAAACCACATCGTTCAATGCAGTAGCGATCGTTTGAGTAATTCGCTAAAATACACATCGGAAATAACAAGAGACAAACAATTAATATTATTAGTAGATAAATTTCAAAGCTGGCAGGTGTACTAGTAGTATTTTGCAGGATAGCCAGTATACCGGCCTCCTAGTGTATACTAGGAGGCCGGTACACTGGGCAAGCACCCAGTAGATCCGGCCACCCGTTTCCATACAAAAAAAATCAACTTCATATACAAGCACATTTAGACGGCCGAGTACTAGACACAAAGTACTTTAAATTTAATAAAAAGGGATAGCATTATACATTCTTCTATAGAATCACTCTTTTAACAAAAAGAGACAAAACATTATATCGAGCTCAGTCCCAGTTAACCGGCCCCCGGCCGATATACTGGAAACATATGGTTTCGTTGTCTAGTAAGGCGGCCCCTTGATATTACTAAATATCTGCTTATTATGCCATATTTAACATTAAAACAGTAATAAATAACAACATTACCTTGAGAACAAACTAAATATTTACCTTTTATCGATGCCCTGAAGGACAATATTGACTATTTGGCAAGAGCTCTCCACTATTTTTTTTTATCTCCACTTGCGAAATCGACCCGGATGCGGGCTTCAACGTAAACACAAATTATAAAATATTACGTAACGTTTCGCTAGTGGCGTCCATACCATTCGATAGATCGATAACAGTGTTGCCAGGAAAATATCCAAATTGTTAAGAAATTGCCACGAATTTCTTATTTTATTCGAAAAACTGTTGGGGGGCCGGATAACTGGAGGCGGCCGGCTAACTAGGCATATTACCCTGTGTACATACTGACAAAATGCAAGTCAGCGTTTTGGAATTGGAATTTTTAGATTTTAGGCATTCACAATGCTATTTTTATATTAAGATAAATATTTTAATAGAAAAGTTCAGACGGGTCGATTTTTTCTAGTATTTTCTATTAAAATATTTATCTTAATATATAATTTCACTAAAATCTGTGAAATAAAAATAAATAAATTAAAAAATATTAAAAACACAACTGCCTGCCAAAAACGAACTAAAAAGTTAAAAAACAAGAGTGTCATTGCAGTCGGGGGACCTCTATGATCAAAAATTGTTCCATGAAACGGTCCCCCGACTGCAATGACACTCTTGTTATTTAACTTTTTAGTTCGTTTTTGTCATACAGTCGTGTTTTTAATATTTTTTTATTTATTTTTTTCCCATAAAATTTCGTAATACTAACTACTACTTTCGTAATAAAGACTAATCAATCTACCTAAAACTGTGTCAACAATATTTTTAAGATCGCAATTGTGGCAACAACAGAGATTCAAATTTGAAAAATCCTTGGGGGGCTGGTATTAGGCATATTCACCCTACTATCTTATCTTCTTAATATATAAAATCGTAAACTGAATGACTGACTGACTGATCTATCAACGCACAGACCAAACCGCTTGACCTAGAGACTTAAAATTTTGCACACAGATACCTTATACAGTGTAGGCATCCACTAAGGAAGGATTTTTGAAACTTCCATCCCTAAGGAGATGAAAGAAGGGATGAAAGTTTGTATGAAAGTCCCTCAGCTTTTAAGCTAGGATCTTCAAATTTTCTGTTTAGGCTGACGATTGAAAATTAATAAATACGGGTCTCAGCGTTTTTTAAAATTCTACCCCCAAAGTGGTCAAAAGGCGGATGAAGTTATGTATTGTAGAAAATCCTTCATTTTCGAAGTAAATATCGCTAAATTTATAATTTAGGCTTATGGATGGAAATCTAACGCATGAAATGAATGAAAAGGGGTAAAAAAACCTTTAAATAGATATGGATGTCGTTATTGGTTTTTTTCTGGGATGACGATTGCAAAAATAACATTTATTTTGAAGTCCAACACGGTGGACATGATTGGTGATTGATAAGGGGTGAAAATGGTGTTCAAATTTTGTATAGAAAAATATTATAACTAATTTTTATAACTCTCAAAGCTCGTTTACGTGATAAAAAGTATAGGTTCTTATTATATAATATCTCAAAATATAATTCAAAGTTTTGTTCACCCTGGACTGATCAGAGAACATGACATTTATTCATAACAGCAAATAATTTAAAATCAAACAAAAATTTTCTAAATGCGGCCCAGTCTATACCGCTGCACTCGCAGGTGAGGTGCGGCGCGGGAGGGGCGCCGCTGCACTCGCACACCGCTTCGTCTGCCGCACCCCCTCAAAAACCAGAAAATTCGATTAAGCAGCGCCTTAAGAAGGTGGCGTTATAAAAAAACCAACATGGCGGCTGTACGGTGCTATTATACGTAGTGAAAAAAAATTTTAGAATACTGCAATATGGGTGTCATATTAAAGGGCATAATATAAGGATTTCAAAAAGGTATATCATGACCGTAAAATATAATAACTAAAAAAATAAATTAAAAAAATTAAAAAACCCGCCTGCATAAAAAGACAAGTCGACTGAAAAGTTGGAAACAAGATTAAATAAATAATAAAGGCAACATGTCATAATAACATGCAGTCGGAGGCATATAATTCAATCATTCATAATGTCGCACTTTCTTTATGCATGCCTCCGACTGCATGTTATTATGACATGTTGCCTTTAATATTTATTTAATCTTGTTTCCATCTTTTCAGTCGACTTGTCTTTTTATGCAGGCGGGTTTTTTAATTTATTTAATTTATTATAATATGTAGTGATAGTGATATTTTAATGGGATTCATAGTATAAAGTTATAAGAACTAAAGGTGCTTGAACATCATTTTTTGACAGAGTGACAACCAATCTTCACGTCGACTTTTTACCGAAATAATGGAGTCGATAAATCATACGAGTTATCGCGAAGGCTCGCGCCAGCGAATTATGGTCTCACTTCGACAGGCCTTTCAGGACTAAACGCTGTATAAAGTCTTTGTTACTGCATGAGAAGTGTGAGAGATTAGGCAGGAGCTACGCGAGTTATTTTTACTAATAACACTATGGAATTATATTTACTCACTAGCGACCCGCCCCGGCCCCGCTTCGCTTCGGTATAGTGTGGAATTTGACACCATGGATTGGCATGCAAACCTTGCTCTTGAATCACTCTATCTTTTTTAAAAAAACCGCATCAAAATCCGTTGCGTAGTTTTAAATATCTAAGCATACATAGGGACAGACAGCGGGAAGCGACTTTGTTTTATACTATGTAGTGATTAAATTACATTTATGTCAGCAATAAAATAAAACATTTAGTAAACATTGTTTTGCGAAATTCCCCTTTTTAAGAATCCATAGGTTGTTGTTTTTAAGTAGGCTCGTATTATAGAATCAAACTCAAAATCAAATCTTTGTTTGAGTACAGTTAGAAAGGGGTGGCGCTATATGCGATGGCAAACACCATCCCTTTCTAATAACTATACTCAAGCAGAGATTTGAGTTTGATTTTATAATACGAGCATAGTCAACCACGTAGCTAAAACTAGAACTTCGTTTGTGAATAAATAATTGGATTTATTAAAAGCACTCTGCCGATTTAAATCAAAATACAAATCCAGTTGCGTAATTGACCTAAAACTATTATTAAAGTCATAAAATCACGTCGATAAATCACAGTTCTGTCGGTCGTGTGCGCCGGCCCTTTCATCCGACATCAAAGCACTGAATTCAAAGTCATGTTCCTCAGAAGACATTATTATTCTGAGTTATTCATTTCTGTTTCTATTTAAGTGCAGGCGAGCACGGTCGACTTCAAATACCTTTAGTATTTATCGATTTAAAGTTTCGTTTCTTGAAGTTATGTTTGTGTACCAAGTCGCCTTTAATTCCAGTCGTTCGGTTGTTAGTCCGGCTAACCGAAACGTGTGTATATGGCTCAAATACTCGCACGATTACTGTAGCTCTACCATGAGTTGATGCAAACTGTTTCCGCTACCGTACACTATCGGATATACTGCTCACAGTCAATGCGAGTGAAAGAGAGAAAACGATAGTTTACAGTAACGAAAACAGTTTGCATCAACTCATGGTAGGGCCACTGATGAGATGACCTACTTAATCATCACTGAACCGTAGAAACTTCAGAATTATCTTTCAGTATCGTAGGTATCCACTTCCTGGAGCCCAATCGCGGTAATTCTGAACGATAAAACCAAAAATGTTACGTTGTCATTTAGGTTGTATTTACTTAAATCTTTGGTTTAGCTTCATAGTTTTTACTTAAATTGTCCCAGATTGTAATCCTAGACTCCTTAGGCAGAGTATTCAACAGTTTTAACAAAACTAAAGCGAGTATTTTTCTGTAAACGAAACTGAAACGTTCGATAGCTTTGGTTTTATCTTTGAAAATTAGCGCAAGTGGATTCGTAGAAAGATTACTTTTGCTGATACGAAAAAGTTACTATGGTTCTGTAAATCTAGATAGATCGGAAAATAAACATTCTTGCAGTAAAACTAGCCTACCTATGTCTGAAAAATATTTTTTCTAATTTTATTTCTGCGTGGAAAGAGATCGGGCGTTGAAAAGTCGTGACATTGTGATTTTTGAGAAATTCCAGTTAGAGCACAAATTAGCTTCAGTTCAATGAACACTTTTTCCCATGATAAAACATTAAATACGTTACAATTAAGATTTTTAATATACCTTACTGTTATTTCTTCACAATACAATAGTACATTACAGCCGTGAACGGGAAGCTAGCGATTGCATTGTCGAGGATGGTTTGAAGCCCGAGCCGCAGGCGAGGGCTTTAATCATTCGAGGCAATGCAAGTAGCTTCCAGAACAAGGCTTGTATAGTGCTTTTCTCAAGAAATGCTAGGAAATAAAAAAACTTTTCAATTGAAACTTAATTAAATTTAATTAATATTAAAATTTATATTATTCATGTTCGGGCAATTATTAAATGTAAATGTTATTATTCTTATAGTAATATACTCTGTGCGCACCATTTTTTTTATTGTATCGTTATTATAGTACCTATTAAATAATTTTACCTTTATAATATTAACTGTCTTGTCGTTGGCTTGCGTGCCAGAAAAAAGGAACTAAAGTTATGGCTGTATGGTGCAAATGTGCCTTTGCTTTTTTTGTTTTTGTGAACAGCTAAAACAAAAAAAAGAAGTTGCCGCAGACCACCCAGATCATCTTCGCACTGTACCTACTTCCCGCACTGGTGCTGGTGTGGGAAGTAAGTATTGAAATTCATTCCTGGCCTGAATTTTAAATTTAGAATGTGATGAACCAGACCCCCTCGGAAATGTGGAACGCCCCGCATTCCATTTTCAAATGGAATGATAAGATTTCAGAGCATAAGTGAGAAAAAAATAATAAATGACCATGTGTTTGAGAAAAAACGTGGTTTTTAGAGAATGAGCCACATCGTTACCCGTACTAATATTAACTTAGGTACTTTATTCTTAGAACTATAATATTATACGTTTTTCTTCTTTTTCTTTCTTTTAAAAAAGTATCGCACGTGTGCAGTAAGCCTAAAAAATGAAGAAAAAATCCTTCACCGCTCATTTTCATAATAAATTAATGACTCGACGCGACGCCCCCGTAAATTAACGCTTCGCTTTTGGCGTTGATAAATTGTGCCCACACTCACTGAAGAAGACTGAAGACAATGAATTAAAGTGCTGAAATGTGGTCAAGGAAATATTCACTGTGATTTAATTGATGCCTTTTCCTTTATGAAACCTTGGAAAATGATAAATTGAAATTTAATAGTTTTTTATGCAACTGTACTATAATGAGAGGAATTAAAACACGAATGTGATAATAGTATCACAATGAGTGTTTTAATACCTAATTATGTACAGTTGCATACAAGACTATACATCTACACCCATGATTATCATCTACAACTCTACATAGTGTATAAAAGGTTTTGACTTTGACTTTCATCCTCCTCCTCGTCATTATATCATCGGAATGAGTGTTATAATATAATGTACTAATTTCATAATGTTACTCGTCGCGCGTGGGCGCGGGGAAGAGTGCTACATCCTCTCGCTCGGATATTGTAAAGTTGGCAGTAAGCTAACCGTTTCAGAAACCTTTATAGAGGTTAGCATTGGTTCAGACAAAACTTATAAAAGACACGGCTAGTTTTCTAATACTTATCTAAAGAAAATGTTACCAATATAATTAACTTAAAAATTGTTTAAAAAAAAACAAAAAAAACAGACTTCAAAAAACCTGCCTCTAAAAAGCAAGAAATTATTTAGTTAGAAAAATCGGCTCAGCCAAACGTGAGATAATCGCGGAGAAACATACATTTCTTTTACATACATTAAATCACACACATCACACATCACATCACATTATTACATACATTTTTTTTAAGTCGGTTAAAAAGACTACACAAAGGTATCCCTTTCCCAACAAAAAAATCATCTAATTCGGTTTATAGTAAACAATGTCGTCGAGGTAGTTGATGTAAAATCATAGTATTTTCAGGATTACTTGAAAACTACTGAACCGATTGGAAAAAAATGAGAACATCTCGCAAGAAAACTCAATCGAACAAAAAAAGAATCATCAAAATCGGTCCATAAATGTCTGCCCCAGCAGTGGGGACAACGATAAAAAAAATATACAATCGAATTGAGAACCTTCTTCTTTTGTTGAAGTCGGTTAAAAAGCCGTCCGTTCCACATTGTCGACCTGACGACCTGAGTGGTGCAGTGGTCAACATCGGTCTACCGCGTAAGAGGTCCCGGGTTCGATTCCAGGCCGGGCAGAACTTGAAATGGTGAATTTTAATTTCTGTGACGGGTTTGGGTGTCACTAAGAATATATTTAGAAAGTACCTATATAGCATATCAGTTGTCTAACACCCATATTACAAGCTTTGCTCAGTTTAGGGCTACATGGCGCTATGAAACTGTCCAAGCATTTAGGTATTTATTTATTTTCCTTCAGTAATACAACTTTAAAATCTAGTATATAATTCATTCTGTTATGTGGTGTATCTCGCCATTTAAGTACACATTCATGTATGGTGAAACTTTACGTATTTATTTGACAGTGGACGTTACGGGCTTATTGTGACCACGCTAAAAAAGTTTTTCATTATTTTCAGGTGCGTTCATGTTCCAAGCCATAGAAGGCGCGGGTGAGACAGAGCGAGAGAACCAGATGATGCGAGAGAGGGACAGCACGGCTCAGTACTTGTGGCAGAACGTCACCCTCACGCTCAACCTGTTCAACGAAACTGAGCTGAAGAGAAGGTGAGGACAGAGGTCCAGTTGAGATGGGTGACCAATATCGTCCATACGATTACCTTAGTAAACGTTTAGGATAAAAGTATCCTATGTTTTATTACAGGTTATAAACTATATAATGTGCTAAAATTCACCCAAATCCGTCCTGCATTTTTTCGTGATTGAGTAAAGGAATTCAGACTGAAGAATGCTTTCAAAGTGAAACTACCTATTTAACATCCAACACATTTTTACTGTAAATTGTTGATTTTACACTGGTAGTTCTGAAAATTTGTTTGGAATAATATCCCGACAAACTGTTAACATTTCTCAAATAGGTTCGAATACTTTTAGTATTCGAACTGGGATCGTATACTTTTGTCCGGATATTGTTCTGAACAAATTTTCTGACCTACCTAATGTTCATTTACAGATTTTACAGCATAATTAATACCTAACGAATAGTCGAAGTCAAAATTGCTTTATTCAAATTTAACCGCCTCTGTGGTCTAGTGGTTCGCCCACCCGTGTAAGACGCAGGGGTCCCGGGTTTGATCCCTGGGGGTGTACAATTTGTACTTGGTTTGGTTGGTGGTAGGGCTATTTCAAGTCCGCCTGGCTAGCTACACTCTTACTTAAGTCTGACGCCATAACATCAATTTCAAAATTGTTGTGTTCCGGCAGTTAGAGGTAAGATGAGGATTCCGGGTGTAATGCGCTTCCACCTTTTAGCCTTATCGTCACTTAACATCAGGTGAGGTGAAGGCCAAGCACCACCCCGTTGTGTATAAAAAGACTTAATAATTAAGCACTTTTGAAAAAAGGAAGTTAGCGAAGAAGTGTTATATTATTTTATTAGTTCGGTATTTCATGTTTAAAGATTTTGAAGTTTATAATTCTAATTTTACGATACGAGAGTAGTAAAGTAAATAGCTGTGTGTTTCCCCAGGATAAGCATCGAGCTGCAGAAGTACCAGGGCAAGGTGGTGGTAGCCGTGCGGCGCGGCTGGGACGGCGGCCGCTCCTCAAGCCAGTGGAGCTTCTCCTCCGCATTCCTCTACTCGCTCACCGTCATCACGACCATTGGTATCACTATTACTACCTACGTATCTTCGATACACGAGTAAACACTCTCCCTTAGTGTCCACACACTATGCCTAAGTTACGCAACCGAAGATCGGCGGCAACGCTTTTAGACGCTACGTAATTTTCGGCAGATGTGTTGCTATTGCTAGCCTATTGCTACCCATGCTCAAAGCATTTCAGGTATAACTAGGCTGAACTTCAGTCGCGTAACTACGGCATAGTGTGTCTGGACACTTACTCACAGTGTAATGCACTTTTCAAGAGTAATAGAGCGCAAGGTAGATTTTTCTGGATATATTCAACAACTATACCATAGGTCACTCTGCCCCTCCTAGCATGATCACCGAAACACGATATACTATATTGAGTGATTAGCGTTTTATCGACACTCTACTGTCAAAATCCATTGACTTTTGACAGTTAAACCTGATAAATCACTATATCATATCGCGTTTCGGTGAACAAGGGGGGCAAGCCGTCTAGTAGTGGTCTATTTCTCTATACAAATACAAATACAAATATCTTTATTTGCTTTAAATAGGGTACAAATGGAGATCTTAAAAGTAGTTGTATCAGAAGCTTAACCTATTTAGCCAACTTAAGTAGGTAGCATGCAAACATAAACAGAAAATTCTAATGTTATTGTGTTATAAATGTTATCCACTATAATTACTTCCATGTGTATAACGTTTGGTATTGTTATGGTCAGAAATGGAAGCGCACATCGCACAGAATCCAGCCAGCCAGTTTATCAAGGGATAAAAAAAATGAATGGTGCTAGATTTGAATGCCATGATGGTATTAAGTCAGGCAGCCTATGACAAGAACGAAATTATCGGAAAGTAAAGTCTTTGTTTTCAACTTTGTTCGTCATATTTTTTACATAAAAATGAACTTTTAACATCGAGTGAGAACTTTATAGGAAAGAAGAGACATTTCGTAAAAAAACTACTTAAGTACTTTATTATACCAGTTTAACCACCTCTAACTTTGAACTTGGTTCCCAAAGCTCCGACTAATAATTCCAAGTTGCTGAATATAGTTGGCCCGTATGCCTGAAGTTTAAACTCCACTTAGCCACCTCAAAGGGTTTGAAATGGCTAGAGGCAGATGTAATAAATGGCCAACATTTAGAAAGAACTCAGAATTTTATCTTTCCGGACAGTTTAAATTCTGATTTTTGACTTTCTGTAATAAAAACGTTAAGTATTAGTTTCTTTGTGAGAAATTGTTGGGGAAATAAGACTAGATAATATAAGAGACATGATGACTTTGTATAAAACTAAAAACTACTGAAACTACTGAAAATAAATAATCATAATCGAATTGAGATCCTGTTCCTTTTTTTGAAGTCGGTTAAAAATAGCCCTCGAGGAGTCGATGTCTTTGACGTTCACAAGTGTTAGACTAAAGTCTTAAGTGGAGGTAAACCTCCATTCTATAGTAAGTTGTTAACCAAAAAAAATGAATTATGCTTATCTGCAGTGTCGAGTTTTCCTGCATGCTATTACAATAGCTCAATCTCTCTCAATTACATTTTAAAATTAAGAAAACGATAAATTTTACTTTTCTCATTAAATTTTCACTCATTGCTCTAAATGTTATCATTCCATTCGAAAAAAGAATTCAGGGCGTTGTAAATTTCCAAGGTGGCGGGTTTCAAACCTCCTCGACAATGCAAATGCTAACTTCCCGTTCTTCACTTTGCAAATGTAAATAGTCACTGTATTCCCTTCTTTCCCAGGATACGGGCACCTGTCTCCGCGCACCAACTGGGGCAAGGTCACCACCGTGCTGTACGCGCTGCTCGGGATGCCGCTGTTCCTGCTCTACCTGAGCAACCTTGGTCAGTGTCAGATCCTGAACAGAATCCTGCCAACTAATGTTAAGGTCAAACTAAGAAATACTACAGATCTCACACTACGCGCAACTATTAAAGGCATTGAAAATGCAATTAAATTTCAATGCAGTTTTTGTCCGCCTGCCTCCTAAGAAGGCTCAAACTGTAGCTTCATTCATTCCCGAGATTATTTCTTTCCGTTTCATGAATAGCGTGCTCAAAAAAAATATTGTGACCTCCTTTACATTCATACTAGCCTGGTACTTTTCAATAGACCCATTGTCTTGTTAGGCCTCTACAGTTTCTCGTGCTAAGGGTACTGATTTAGAGCATTTGCAGGCGAGCTGCTGGCGCGCTGGTTCAAGTGGCTGTACGCGCTGGTGTGCCTGTGCCGCGGCTGTCCCGGGTTCACTAGGCGTCGCGTCGCCCGCAGGGCGCAGGTAAGGTTAAGGGCTACTTACTACAGTACGAGGCAAACATCTTGACACTTTTTCGACGTAGTGGGGATTAGTTCGTGCAAGTGCACTGTGATCGACCAATAGCGCGCGCCCCTCTCCCGCCGCCCGCGCACCTCACCGCTTCGCATACCCAAAATTCGGGTTCTGCGCAATCCCCACCTGATATCAAGATGTTTGCCTAGTACTGTAACTCTACTGGTGATCATGTTTTGTTCATCAGAAGTAGGAAACACTTTGTTTCTACTATCAAACTAATTGCGTTTGATTTGAAAGCTGCAC
This sequence comes from Agriphila straminella, assembly GCA_950108535.1. Classification (NCBI taxonomy): domain Eukaryota; kingdom Metazoa; phylum Arthropoda; class Insecta; order Lepidoptera; family Crambidae; genus Agriphila; species Agriphila straminella. The sequence goes on along the minus strand of OX467323.1, from coordinate 14,527,063 downwards.
TGCACAACCCTAATAATAATAATGATCGTTATCTTGATGTTAAGATTATACGCACACTAAAATGCTTAGTCATTTCTGAAGCCGACCATACCAATTACGAATTCATTTATTTTGTAACGAACGAATCTTTATAACATTCGTTATTTTCACTTACATTATTTATTTTTTCTGAGTAGAACAGTCTGCTTTTACGACGCTACCACTCGTTTTACGCCCACCCATTAGCCATCTTTTTGATTCACTTCTGCACATCATTTCAGATGGAGCTCAGTGAGCCTGAAAGCATCGAGCGACCAGCACCGATGCGATACTCTGAATATGAAGACAGGATGCCTAGGTATTTATCCCTTACAACTTCGCTTACCACTCACAAATACCAAAACATCCTCGTACACAATAACACCTCTAATTGTTTCACAGAAGACAAGATTACACTACACCTTACAGAAGACCAGAAGATTATACCATACCGCCTTACAGAAGACCAGAGCACTACCCCACACCTCCGTTCAGAAGACCACAAGACTTATACCTTAACAGAAGTCCAAAAGACTACCAGCCGCCTAGAAGACTGGAAGACTACGCTCCTCCTTACAGAAGACAGGGGTATCGTTCGTGGCTGGACGACCCGGCTCGCTGGCCCCCACCCATGGATGGCCCGGCTCGTTGGGCCCCGCACGTGGATGGCCCGACACGTTGGGCCCCACCCATGGACGGCCCACCCCGATGGCACCCACTCGTGGAAGTTAGCCCCGCGACCAGTGACTTCAGCTACGTCACCTTCGATGCTCAAACCATCACTGTACCTATTAGTGTTTGTGTATTCATTATGGTTGGGTAAGTTATTTTTTTTAATAAATTAAACCGATTTATTTAGGCACGATATAAACTACGAAATGAATACATGCTTAAATAAAATACAGAATTTGACACTAAAAAGGCAACTTGCGTCGGGCAGCGTGTCGGGTGACTCGGGTGCGACATTCGAAAAAATAATCAGGTTGACAGTTTGTATAACCGGACAGGTGAAACTAAAACTAAAAACAAAGCTTGTAATAGTTATATCGTCATCTGATAATCCCTTTACAAACCTAGCTGTCATGTAAAACACCCTACGTAAAAAATCTAATCATTAGGTACAACTAGGAAAGTCACGCCGTAGTCGCTACGCCGTAGTCGCTACGCCGTAGCGGCTACGACATTTTATTAGGTACGCGATTCCAAAATTAAAATACCAATTATTATTTTTGCAAGTTATTATGTTTGTTTACAGTTACATAATGTTTGGCTCAATGATATTCGGCATGTGGGAGAAGTGGGACCAGCTGGATGGTGCATACTTCTGCTTCATATCGCTTAGCAGGTAACTAATTAACTATGGTTTACAGGTCGTGGGGTATTTCAACCTCTTAAAACTTGCCAGGTTTATGAATTGCTAAAGTTATATCTCTTTTCAACACACTTGCCCTAATACATCGCTTTTAGGGCCATAAACCGAGCTGTATAACAAACACGTGCAATAATATATAAAACACTAGTTCGTAATAGAATTAACCCTACAAAGTTAAATTAGTACCTTACTGCAAGTTCGATGCGAGTAAACAGAGCATTCCCAATTTAGCCGGGTAATATAGTTATTTTTTTTTTCACAACAAAGAGGTTTAATGCTGCTGAAAATTCATATACATTTTTGGAATAAGTAAATGTGTAAGCCCTTAATTAAGTCAAATAAATATATAATTATTATCAAATTATTCATAATTCACAATATTTTGTTATAAAATATTAAAATATTTGCATTTTGTCACTTAAAATTATAATTTTGAAGTATTAGTTAGTAGGCTGTATGCTCCTCACCCCTTTGTCCGCAAAATATTCTTGCGTTGGGCGTGTGAAAAAAAAACAAAAAAAAACATGCGCGCCTTTTCCCATAATTATCATATTTTGTTTTTGCCATATTTGTTGCTGTGTGATAAATAACTTTGTTTTTTCCTCGCAAATGTGTTGAAAAACGTCGTATGAAACTCGTGAGCTCTTGCTTATTGCACACTCGGCTGAGTTACGCCCTCGCCTGCGGCTCGGGCTGCAACCCACAGCCTTGTGTGCAATGAGCAACCTAAGCTAACTTGTCTCATAATGTACTATTCTCGCTGTATAGCTGATAAAGGAGATTGATATAGCCATTCAGAAAATTGGCAAGTTTTAAGAGGTTGTAATTTGGGGGCAGGGTATAAAGAATAATGGGCACTTCCAAACATAAGTGTTAATCTAGAAAATTGAAATAGTTATTGACAACTTATCAATCCCCTTTCGACCATAGAGTACATTATTATACTAGAGACTTTCGACGGTGAAGTTTGTTAACGCTCTTGTATAATGTTGTTTTACCATACAAAAATTACTCTATGGAATGATTTTACGCGCGTTAATTTTTCGATAGTTGTTTGTACTATAGTATTCTATGCCATTGTAGGTAGGTATTGATTTGATTGTTATGTTTTTTTTTGTTTTCTCTAGTATCGGCTTTGGCGACTTCGTTCCAGGCGAAAGAATCACGGCTCGAATCGAGACGTCATTCATCGTCTGTTCGATGTACCTGATGCTGGGTATGGCGCTCGTCGCCATGTGCTTCAACCTAATGCAGGTAAGCGCCATCTGTGGACGGGACGACGAACTACTGTGAACAACGCCATCTGTTAGAGGGAGTGTGCACTTTCAATGTAGGCACCTTGCACAGCACCATTGTGACAGCACCTAGCTTTTTCAATTATTCATATTTTGTCGAGTCGAGAAGCGCACCCCTTGATAAAAAAACCGCGCGTAAAAAAACTCAATTATTCAGTAATTTAATATTGTATGGGAAATTTGTACAGCGCCATCTATCACCGAAAATTGAAATGAGATTTCTCATAGACAACATTTTAGATTTTATCAGTGGACACCAGTCATTAATTGTCATTGTTACTGTGGTTAAATGGCTTGTTTTTCAAGTGGTTTTTTAAACTGTTCTGGAAATGTTCTACAATATCATCAACAGACAGATCCTCTATCCGTCTATAGATATATGTTTGATAGAGCTACTACAGTACCCTTAGCACTTAGCACGAATAGCTGTCGAGAAAAAAAACGCGCGTAAAAGCACTCGATATAAAATTCTCTATAAAGAAAATCATTTCGCTTATCGTCGCTAGATGGCGCTATACAAATTTCCCATACATTAATACTCTATAGAATGTTTTACGCGCGTTATTTTTTTCGATGGCTGTTTCGTGCTAAGGATACTGGATAAAATACTCGAAAATATATAAGTTTTATTTTCATTTCAGGAGCAAGTAATACATTACTTCGCTGGATTGAAACGCGCGCTGAAACGTATTTGCCGCTGTTGTAAAAGATGACACAAAATTAATCTACTTTTTTAAGTTAAGGTGGTACCCTGAGCGAAAGTGGCGCCGCGGTGAATTATATTTAATATTATAATTCTAATACACAATTTTAAAAATGTTTATCGTGGAGATTTTAGGGCCCACAGTCTAGTGTTTTTAGACGGTATCGTTACATTCCCTCGTAGTCACTGCTAGAAGTAGATAGCAAAACTGCTAAAAGTGGCAGTTTTTGACACATTTGCTATCTACTTCTTCGAATGACTACGAGGGCATGTAGTGATACCTTCTAAAAATACTAGACCATGGGCGCTAAAATCTCCACGATAAACATTATTAAAATCTTTTTCTATTAATCACTTATTAAATAAAAACCCCTGAGGGCGCCACTTTCGGTCATACAACCGCCTTAAGAAAATCCAGCTTTCAGCACAGAATATTATATAAGCCAGTTTCGACATTATGTTACTTGGAAAAAGTTGTTAAGTTTCATGAACTGAAAACATCCTTAATGACTAAAAAATAACCCTGTGTAATATTTCCGCTAAAGAAGTAACAAGTTATCTGTACCCTTAGCACGAACAGCTATCGAAAAAAATAACGCGCCTAAAATCATTCGATAGATAAATTTTGTATTGGAAATTTGTACAGCGCCATCTATCGCCGATAAGCGGAATGAAATTTTCCATAGAGAATTGTCTATCGAGTAATTTTACGCGCGTTTTTTTTTCTCGATAGCTGTTCGTGCTAAGGGTACTGATCAGTTGGGTGTGTATAGCGATCTGAATCTCCTCCATTCACTCCCTGGATAGCCATCATCAGATCACAGCACGGTACATCCCTGGCAGGAAACCAAGGCTTCAAAGTTACCTCGCTTGTATGAAAATAACACCGTATCACAGAATAACTAATAACCTGTACCCTTAGCACGAACAGCTATCGAGAAAAAAACCGCGCGTAAAATTACTCGATCTACAATTCTCTACGGAAAATTTAATTTCGCTTATAGGCGATAGATGGCGCTGTACAAATTTCCAATACAAAATTTATCTATCGAATGATTTTACGCGCGTTATTTTTTTCGATAGCTGTTCGTGCTAAGGGTACTGTATTGTATCGCTAGACAAAGTTGATGTGTGACATACAAAACGCTTTCTAATAAAATTCGAGTCAATCAAAAATAAGAGGTAAAGACTATGTACGTAGTTTTGTGTAAATAAATAAAATCTTATTTCTAAAATAGGTTTATTTTTTTATTTTATTTAAGTACCTACTTAGTTTGTAAATATTTTTGTAAGTTTATAAGGTAGGATATAAGACATAATTAGTTTGTAAACTCGAGTGTTCAAAATGAGATATTTAATAAATAAAAGACGTTAAAGCAATAAATAGCCTAATTACATTTTCCTAAATACTTTAACCAGCTAGACATTAATTTTAACACAGTTAAAAATATACAAACATAGAAAAAATAAACGCGATGGGAGTTGACAGGTCGTGGGTTCGATGCCCCCAATTCAAGAGTGATAAAAGACAATAGTTGTTTTTAGGGTTCCGTAGCCAAAATGGCAAAAAACGGAACCCTTATAGATTCGTCATGTCTGTCTGTCTGTCCGTCCGTATGTCACAGCCATTTTATTCCGAAAGTATAAGGATTACACAGTTGAAGTATGTAGATGTATTCTGTTAACCGCTTAACGATTTTAACACAAAACTAAAAAAAAATAAAGATTAAGGGGGGGCTACCCATACATGGAACTGAAACTGAAAAAAAAAATCTTCATACCAATACGTGCGGGGTGTCGATAGATAGGTCTTCAAAATTTGGTTTGAACGAGATATAGTAATTAGTTTTCGAGATATATCATATTTTCCAAAACCTATATAGGTAACTTTGTCAATACCAACAATGTGAAAAACAAAGTTATTTTTACAGACGAAAAATGACCGGTCACTTGGCCGGTTTTTTATAGTAGGTATTAAAAAAATAGCAAGTGTGTGTGTGTGTGAATACAAAACTTAAGGCCCCTATGTAGCTCAAGTGGCGCCCACTATATTAATTAAATTTATTGCTCGCTAAATAATGAACCTATCGAAAATTCACTTATAGTAATACTACTATTTACTAACTATATTTTACCGTGGTTATTGTTTGTAAATAAACTATAGAACAATCTGTACATTTGATTTTTTGATACATTATGAACCTTGTCCATCAGCCATTTTTGATGTCCCCACTGCTGGGGCACAGGCCTTCCTTATGGGTGGTAAAGAGGATGGGCCATAACCCACAACGCGGGCCCAATGCGGCTTGGTGGGTGTTAACGACTGCAAATGCAGCCGGCACCAACGGCTTAACGTGCCTTCCGAAGCACGGAGGAGCTCGATATAATAAATTTTTGGTCACCCATCCCATGACCGACCCTTGCGAACGTTGCTTAACTTCCGCAATCGCTGGGCCAGGCGCTAAACCACTGCGCCACCGAGCTCCTCTATGCGCTAAAGCTACGCTTGTGAATCTTAGCGAGCAATAAATTTAATTAAGATGAGGACGCCACTGTGTGCAGATTTTAAAAATATGAATAAAAAAAGGTGGGGAGGATGTCACAAATTTCCAAGATTTAGGCTTGCAAAAACGAGAGGTTCATTTATGGGGAAAGGCATAGCCTTTATTAATAAAGTTCCACAACAAGTGATTGATCTTCCTTTGCATGAATTTAAAAACCATGTTAAAAAAACGCTCATGGGTAAAGGTTATTATAAAGTTGACGATTATCTTAAAGATCAAAATGCGTGGAAATGATGTAACACATAACTTGCTAATATAAGAACTTTGTTGAAGTAATATAATAAGTCTATGTTGTTGCCAGTAATCCTGTCACCCTGTTGTAATTATCTGGTAACGATATATTCAAGTTGGTAAATATCGTTACTTATGGCTGTTACAGCTGATAAGTTTCTTGCGCCCGTTCTTCTTGTCAGCTAAAAAAGTCTGGAACGTGGTAGGAAAATATAGACGATTCAAAAGTACATAATAATTAAGTTTATTTGAATAAAGCTTATTTCACTTTCACTTTCACTTTATCCCGCTTGGTGGCACTACTGCTGCTGGAGACCTTTGCACGGGCATTTATCCCCGATTGTCCCATTTATTTTAAATTATTATCTAAAAATGCTTGGTACTATTAAATAATTATTATGGAAGTCAAACAGTAAACGAATTAAAGGTTTTAGAAAACCAAAATGTGTTGGAAGATAATTTGTCATTTACGAAAAATCGCTTCGAACATCCAAAAATTGATAGCAAACACATAGAAAACAACAAAATAACAAGACCCCTATTTTTGAATCGCTCGTCTGGCGTCGAGCGCTCTTTTCTACTGATTTTCGTTCGACATTCGACTCACAAATAGGGCCCCAGGTCTACATCTACACTAGCGCCAAGTTAGCGGTAGTGCGCCGACTGGTGGACGATTTGTGAATCAGCAAAATTATCCTGCCATTATATTTATTAGACATAATGTAGAGAAAATCAGCTAATTTCCATCATAGAGCAATAAAACTGCTATCTAAACATTTGCACAGAAATAAAATTAAAATACAAATGAGGCTAGGTATAATTATTATATTCGTTAGCTTTTTTGAAAGTCAAATTTTATTCGTTTGTGCAAGAGTGGGTACCTAATTAGGAGCATTTATAACGGAGATACATAATTTATCAGGCTTTGAGAATGTCTTATCTGCAGCAATAAATAGAGGAGGCCGAGATTTATAACGTAATGAATCACTTTTCCTGCTTTTGCCCACAACCAACTGTTTTGCATTTAAGATTGGAGCATGAAGAAGCGGGTGTCTGTCTGTCTGTACGCACGACCAAGTACGCACGACAGCACGCTAGGTTAAACAGTCGAACTACGAAAACAGCTTTTTCACTCCTCTTGCTCAAAAAGTCCGTCATTGTAACGTACAAGAGCCGAGATAAAATAGCATAATAACCCCTAGGGGATAAAGTTTTTTCTTTTTTAATGTTTGTCTATTACCAATGACCCTACCAAAACGAAAAAGTCTTTATACATAATCACGAATAAAAACTTGCTCGACTTAATACTGGGGGTCTATTACGAAAAGTTTTATGCGATACACGCAGCTGCGTCCGTGCTTCGTTCTTATTGTTTCCTATTACAAAGCACTTGCGTATGCGATATTGCAAAGTGACTGCGTAAATTTGACAGTTTCTCTCTAGCAGTTCCGTCATTATTCGTTCAATAGTCTATGGACTACGATAGCTACATTGAAAAAGTTTGTTATAACTACAACTGAAGAACTGGCTGACGACACGTTATTTTCGTAATAGGCCCCCAGTTTCTCATTCTTATTTTTGAAAATAGAACTAAAAGCATCTCTTCGGTGAAATCATAGACTTATTTATACTCTGTGCACAGAGTGAATCGTAGAATGCGTGTTTATGTTGCTTAGCTGCTACAGCAGAAATTAAAAAAAAGGTACCATCGCGCGAAATCTTTAGAATTTTTCTATAATTACAAACTGATTGAATTGTGTGACTGTAATAGGGAAGAAATAATTTTTATCTTTTGCCGTCAAGCACAAATCATTTATTTAAACATTGTACAAAAAGTTTATGAAGTGGAGGATAGAAAAACGAGTCGATTCGTTTACGGAAGTAGGTATAAACTATTTAATATTGTATTTTATTTTCTCGCAATCGTAGTGAAAAGTATAGTGTAACACACGACGCTAAAACCCATTGTAACTCGGTTTCTATTTATTCCCTCGCTAAAGCTCGGGAATAAAACTACCTCTTATGCAATGGGTCATTTTAGCGTCTTGTATAACAATCTACTATTATTACGTACGGCATAAAGGCGGTCTCAAGGTCAACATGTAATGATAATGATAATGATTATGATAATGATTTATTTATTTTCCTTAAATATGGTATAGACAGTGGTGACAATAAAGTAATAAGTTCTCACATTTAGTCTTTTCAGACATGCAAAATAAAAATTAGTTAGTTACATTTAAAGAATAGTTACATATAAAGTTCTATTAATCAAGTCAAGCTAATGTCAATCCAATAATAATACATTTATTAGTAATCACAATTCATTCACATAATAATCACAATAAAAATCCAATAATAAAAATAAAAAATGAAAACAATAGTAATGTCAAATAGTTGATGTCAGTTTAATTTGTGCCAATGTCAATGTACTTATAATAAATTCAAACTATTATAATTTGTCAATTAAGTACTCGTTTATACTATAATAACATTAGAAGATGGTGCAGTCTACTCCTGAACAAGTTTAAAGGTATGGTTTTTATGCACTTAGGCAATTTATTATAATTTTTTATTGACATCGGAAAGTCTGATGTGCTGCTGACTGTACTAGACATTAAGACCTCGGTCTCACGTTGCGATTTATAGCTGCTATTTACCGATTATTAACTATAAATCGCCGCTACGATCAGCGATTTTTAGCTCGTGCACGCTCACTCACACGAAGCTAATTTTCGCTGGCGATGACGGAAAAATAAGGGAATTAATTAATTGGGTGACTGGAAATAATTAAAGGCGACTGTTAGTGGGATACTTAAATACTACACTGGCGGCGGTTTATTTTTTGGGCGACAAAATAACTAAACGGGCGACAAACTGTGGATTACAGAAAAACGTAAAACGAGCGACTACATGTGGGAGACAAATAATTTAAGTAGCAGTGAAAATTGTAAATGAGTGACAAAAATACTGAGTGAGCAACTATTATACCAAGTAGGTAAGTAACTATATATAACTGATTTAATATAGACGATTCAAAAGTACTTAATAATTAAGTTTATTTGAATAAAGCTTATTTCACTTTCACTTTCACTTTCACTTTCACTTTCACTTTAAGCTGCCCAACATCGTATTTTTGTCATCTCGATTAGGATAATAGTCACCTTTTTAGGGTTCCGTACCAAAATGGTAAAAAGGAACCCTTATGGTGTGACTCAGTCTGTCTGCTGTCTGTCACAGCTGGATATCTCGAGAACTACTAATGGTATCAACTTCAAATTTGGAATAGTTAAAGATGACATTTGTCCAACTATTTTGCAAATAGGAAAGAAATTTAAAAAAATAGTTTTTTTACAACAGGAACTGAAGACCCCTTGTCTTAAAATTTTTAAGTGGGGCGATTAGGGCATGTGTATTTGGCTCTGTCTGTGCACGCTTTTAGCGCCACCTAGCGTTCTCAACTTTGTAAAAAATACTATACGTCATATTGTGTTATTAATGTAAATTTCAATATTACTGTGATTTGGGTGGACAAAGTGTTGTGAAATCATTTTTGGTCATTCAAATTAAATATGGCAGGTAAAATTTATTCAAAAAGAGTGTTTTATTTTGGTTATATCAGGATTTGTTTACTTCCTTTTTAGTTGTAGATTTTGACTTGTTAAACAAGAGGATAAAGTAACTTTAAAAAAATTATTAAGTGATAATAAACATTATAATAATTGTTCCTGTACCTATTGCTATTGTTAGTACCTACCTAATAAATTAAATATCGTTTTCAAACAGATTACAGAGCCTACATTTTTCTACTTTTTGCCACCATGAGCGCTGCGATTAGGGTTGCCATGTCGTCTATCCTAATAGCCGGACAGACCGGCAAGTTTGGCCGGACATTTGGGGAAAAAAGCCGGACACCCTAAATTATTAAGGATTCTGTGTCTTAGTAATAATACGACAATTTGTTATTATGTATTCTGTGACCAAGCGAATACATTGGGCCAACGCCTGGCCGAGCGCGTTGGGCCAACCCGGCCGCGAATTTACAAAGGCTATACTATTTGAGTCATGAGTCTGACTCTAATAGATGAGCTTTTGTTTATGCATATTACTCGACAAAACCTAATCTATCTCGGTAAAAAAGTTGACTCAAATGGATTAGCTTTTTGCCTTGATATTTTCAAAGAAAATGCACGGACAAAACCTAGTACTGTATTATATTTATATAGTTCCGCATAACAAATGCTATTCAATTTAATACCGATATTTACCGATCGCTAGCTTCAATAATAGGTGGATAGCAGAGATGTGAATTATTTGAAATACAAGTATTTAAAATACAAATACAAAATACCTATTTGTATTTTGTATTTGAAATACTTTTTTTCAAAATGTATTTAGTATTTTATTTGAAATACTTTTTAAAACGTAATTAGTATTTGTAAAATACAAATTACTTTCTATGTAAATGTCAAGTCAATATCAAACAAAACAAAACCACCAATCATAGTGCTAGGTAATTTGTCATGTCAATGTCACTGCCAAACAAAAAACCAATCATGAAGCTCGGTAATTTGACATTTATTTATGTCAATGGATGCATTCCAGCAGACCAATCGCTAAAGAAACGATCACCAAAGCATACATTTTAACCATGGAAAGTAATTTGTTTTAATGTTTAGTTTTATTACTTTCCATGCTTAAAATGTACTCTATGGCGAGGCGATCAATGATAGCTATTAGTCACCTAGAATGCACCCAATATCACTGTTAAACAAAAACTATCTACCTACTTTCTATATATATAGGCATTGTATGCAGCTAGCTACTTACAATACATTGCATATTATATTGCAAGTATTGCGACTAATTGCTAAAAAGAGAACTACACTAGGCAGGCGTGAGCTACGTTAGCCACGTAAGCCTATCTGGGCGCAAATATAACAATAATAAAAAAATAATACGAAAAAAAGGTATTTTATTTGAAAAAAGTATTTTGAAAATACGTATTTTGTATTTTGTACTTAAATACTTTTTTAAAAAGTATTTTGTACTTGTATTTGAAATACAAAAAAATGATAAGTATTTGTATTTTGTATTTAAATATTTTTAATAAAGTATTTTGCACATCTCTGGTGGATAGTTACAAGGCAATTTTTATTATTTTAATATTAAAATAATTAAATTACTCCTTTCTATTCTGTATTTGATTGACAAAAAAAAGAATTAACAAACGAACTTTTATTAGGTGAGAGAGAAACAAGTACACACTACACACTTGTTGCGAGTACAAATTATAAATAATAATAAAACTAAAACATTTTTAGCGTACCTCTAATGTAAAATACCTACAAAACACATATATTTTTCTATCAAATTTACGATTAGCTTTGTATTTTTACAATTTAAAAGTAGTAACTATGAAACTTACTAAACTCGTAAGTGAATTGCTTATAGTAGAAAAAGAGCCTTACAATAAATAGATTAACATATGTAGTCATGTTTATCAAATTTATGGGTACGTATTTAAATACCAAATTTTAAAGTATTTTAGAAAATTCCTGTTATACAGGGTGCTATTATGTTGCTCAAGTTTGTATGAGAATTTGTATAGGGTCGAAAGTAGAGAGTTAGAGACACCATTTTTGGAGGGTAGATACTTCATGGTGTAGGTAAGCACAAAGAAAGGGTTTTGGAAAATTACCGTTATACAGGGTGCTACAGAGTGTTCCAGTTTAAATTTAAATGTGTGAAATAAGGTCTACTGATAAAAACCTAGGTATATTGGTAATCCGTGATTTTCAAAATAAATGCACAATATCTTAATCACGAGTACGAAGTCGTGGGCAAAAGCTAGTGTTTTATAAAAGGTTTAATTTAACACGGTTTACTTTAAAGGCGCATTAATGTTTTGAAATTTAAAAAATATTACCTACCAGCCAGATTTCTGTAATTTTTTTATTGGGACCACACACGAGCTATGTTCTTTGAGATAAAAAAAAGAATTGTATAAATCGGTTAACAACTAACGAAGTTATGGTAAAACATATATAAAAAAACCGTCGACTTGAGAACCTCCTCCTTTTTTTGAAGTCGGTTAAAAAAAGAAGAAATTTACGAAAATCCATTTTATATTATTATTCTAGTTCAGTTTACTTCGTTATGTACCTGCAATAGCACTTTGCACGTTTATTCGTTTAAAAATACAGAGCTTGATAAATTGTATAACTGGATTACATTGTTTATGGAAGTGAATATTTTTTTATCTATATTTCGGCATCATATCTTTGCACATTTTATGCACTTAAACTATGATCTAAGTATAAAAAGCTTTGCATTTTTATTATTGTTTAAACTTATTTATGTCTAGAATGTAAATAGTTCTTACGGTAGCGTCTTGCTATGACATCTTTATAGTGCTTGTAAATAAAAAGAAAATGCCTTATAAAATTAACTACAATTTTCTTTGTTTTTCAAATCATTACATAAATTTTATCAGAGGTATCCTAAAAATCTTTAAAAAAGGTCACTAGGATTTTAAACGACATACGACTTGTTTGCTGGTATACAGTACTATACTAGGTTTTGTCCGTGCATTTTCTTTGAAAATATCAAGGCAAAAAGCTAATCCATTTGAGTCAACTTTTTTACCGAGATAGATTAGGTTTTGTCGAGTTATATGCATAAACAAAAGCTCATCTATTAGAGTCTGACTCGTGACTCAAATAGTTTGTAAATTCGCAACCCGGCCAACGCGTTCGGCGCCATTTCGCTGTTTAGCAAAGATGGACGTGGAATCTCTTGCAGCCGAGGCAAATTATTTTACAGTGCGTTTAATAATTTTACCTTCTATAACACTTAAATGCACTTATACAAATACCTACACCAAGGATTTTTTTTCTTTTTTTATCTGTTTTAAAAAAAGACTTTCTATTTTAAACTTTTTTGTAGTAGGTAAGCAACTGTACAAGCTAAGTACTTAATAAAATACCAAAATCGCTATAGGTGTGCCTATAATATTTAAAGAATTCCCTTGATTTCTCCAAGATCCCATCATCAGATCCTGCCGTGGAATTGCGTAAGGTAATCGTATTCATTTGACAGTTCATATCGTATTCCATCGGCTGCAATTTGTATGGGATGACATATATTATGATACAATATGAACTGTCAAATGAATACGATTGACTTTACGCAATCGCCTAGCTGACCTTATAACAATGGTACCAACTAGGAAGTATTATGCTTTAAAAAAAAAGAAACTTTCAAATCACGCGAGTGCGCACATTACAAATATTACAATACAACTAAGTATTTGGTATCGGCAGACTCTTCATATAAAACCAGCTATCGGCCAATAGAAAGTATGAAGAAGTATGCAAGTGCACATTACATACAACGATTTGGTATCGGCCGATTCTTCATATTAAAAACGGTCCGACCGACCACTGACCCACTATCGGCCGATAGAAGTCTGTATTTTGCGGGGTAACCCCAAGTCCCCAACCATGATGGCTATGCCCCACCCAACCCAATCGCCTCCGTTCCGTTCCGTCCGTAAGTACCTACCGTACCTACTATAACAACTTTCAGTTATGTTTTATCCAGACGCATTCTTACATGTTTTTATATTAAGTTGGTGGATAAATTATGTATTGACATGTTATTTATCCAATTAAGCTTATTTTGCGATTTTTGGAACATTTGTTTTTGTATGTTGTAAAGTATCAGAAGATTTTTGTTTACCATAATGGTTAAGATTAGGCTGTAAGATCTATAATTCTTTTGCATTTACAAACAAAAAATAATGATGTCATTGTGACATAACAGTATTACCAGTTTTAATATTTGTCCCAGAATTCAGGGAATTATAAGAATACCTATGATGTTTTTTTATTTTTGGATGATGTTCCTTCGAGAAGAGTATGTCATGTTCCATGATTTATGTTTACGTAATTCCGTGTCCATAGCGCATGTTTTGCCCTACACAATCAACAAAACATTTCAACATTCAACAAAATCCTTATACATTTTTTTTTGTTTGATGCTGAGATGTTTTTGTTGATTGTGTAGAGCAAAACACGCGCTATGGACCCAGAACTATACGTTTCAAACGGCTCGAAACATCACGTGAGACGATGCACCGAACACAATTATTTTGATGTAAGGCCGGCCACACACAGACGTAAACACGTTATGGAATTCCGTACATACGTGATTCCGAACGCAGCTAATCTATACAAATCAATGGACTACCACACACAGACGGAATTTTTCCGTACGGAATCTTCATACATTATCGAAATTCCGTTCGGAATTCCGTAACGGGATTACGTCTATGTGTGGCCGGCCTTAAACAGTGAGAGGTGGGGCATGCCATGCAAGACTAAGCGATTGTTTGACTTCACAGACTGTAAATTTCGATAGAAAAAAATATCAAAAATATGAACCACTTGGGTCTGTTCATAGAACATTTTTCTATAAAACTATAATGTCATTTTTAAATTTGAAAGTTTTGCATTCACAATGCTATTTTTATACAATACTAAATATTATACTAGAAAAAATACGACTCGCACCAGATCAATACTCAGACGGGAATCGAACCCGCGACCTTTGGATGTCCGGTCCAATGCTCTGACCGCTGAGCTACCGAGTCACTAGTGACATCGTCGAATTTCTTCTAGTATATCCTACTCTTACGCTGCAAGCCAGGGTTATTTCACCAATGTGAGGAATTACCTTGACATTCAATTGAAATATCTTTCCAGATATTTGGCAATCGATTAAGATGAAATAGCAATATAATTTTTAAATTTGAGATTTTTGCATTCACAATGATATTTTTATACAATACTAAATAACATACTAGAAAAATACGACTCGCACCAGATCAATACTCAGACGGGAATCGAACCCGCGACCTTTGGATATCCGGTCCAATGCTCTGACCGCTGAGCTACCGAGTCACTAGTGACATCGTCGAATTTCTTCTAGTATATCCTACTCTTACGCTGCAAGCCAGCGTTATTTCACCAATGTGAGGAATTACCTCGACATTCAATTGAAATATCTTTCCAGATATTTGGCAATCGATTAAGATGAAATAGCTATATAATTTTTAAATTTAAGATTTTTGCATTCACAATGCTATTTTTATACAATACTAAATAATATACTAGAAAAAATACGACTCGCACCAGATCAATACTCAGACGGGAATCGAACCCGCGACCTTTGGATATCCGGTCCAATGCTCTAACCGCTGAGCTACCGAGTCACTAGTGACATCGTCGAATTTCTTCTAGTATATCCTACTCTTACGCTGCAAGCCAGCGTTATTTCACCAATGTGAGGAATTACCTCGACATTCAATTGAAATATCTTTCCAGATATTTGGCAATCGATTAAAGATGAAATAGCTATATAATTTTTAAATTTAAGATTTTTGCATTCACAATGCTATTTTTATACAATACTAAATAATATACTAGAAAAAATACGACTCGCACCAGCCCCCCTAGCCAAAGTAACATTTGCAAATTTTCGCTATCGCTTCGCTTCGAAACATGTATGGATTTGACGTTTTAAAATTCGATTGTTAACGAAACCTTATGTCAATCCCATACATGTTTCGAAAGCGAAGCGATAACGAAGATTAGCGAATGTTACTTTGGCTAGGCCCTCAGATCAATACTCAGACGGGTATTATTTTTAAATTTGAGGTTTTTGCATTCATTATGCTATTTTTATCTTATTTATATTTATTATGGTCAGAGCATTGGACCGGATATCCAAAGGTCACGGGTTCGATTCCCGTCTGAGTATTGATCTGGTGCGAGTCGTGTTTTTTCTAGTATATTATTTTGTATTATACTATAATGTCATTTCTATTTGATTATTATTTTTTCTATCGAAAATGTCACAGTTGCTATTCACCACGCGAGTAACTAATCACCCCAGTTTACCGGTACATTATTATTGCAATGTTTAGTAAATTTTTTAATAAATTTAGTATTTATTTTCAAAATGTAATAACCAAGTTATACAGCACGTCAAGTAAAACAGCTTTTATTATATAGGGCATAAAGGCGGTCTCAAGGTCAACATGTATATTATGTACAGTCTGTCTGATTTGCCCTGTGTGTACCTACAGAAACTTATAAACTTACTTTTTTTTATTTGTATTCGACGATATAATTCTACAGTCGGTCCGGTCGGTCGACTAGTGATTGTTTTGGGTTGGGGTGGGGTAAACTAAAATCATATGCTTGCAACACTCGTTATTTCCTTCTTTCTTCTTGACAATTTGTTCAAGACGAACGTACGTTTAACTTTCGGCATAACACGTTTCGTGTCATTACGACTTAAAAGTAAGTTATTTTTCAAGAATATTAGTGTTACTAATTATTACAGTGCTTGAGGATTGTGTTTACAGCTAAATATGGTGAAATTATTTGTTACTTGGTAAGATAAACTCAGATGTAAAATGTGTGCCCGATGTCACCGATCTGTCAATAGTGATGATTTTTAATTTTCTCGTGGAAATCATAGTTTAAAGAACTTAATTTTAACTATAACTACAAACTACCTGGTAATTCTTTCCTTTAATTTCGCTATTTTATCGATCTCGTAAAAAATCATTACATTTCTAACCTCAAATTGAGTTCGCGTTAGTATTTGTTGGTCTGATTATACCGTAAAGGACGTAATAATAGAGATTGCTACGAACTAATCTAAAGTATGCCTCTGTATCACAATCTGCTTTCGTTTTCTTGGAAACAATACATGCACAAACTCGAAACATTAAGTTTGTATTCATTCATGATTCATACATCAATGTGTTATTGGAAAAATAAACAAATTAACTTACTAAAGTGCTAAACACGTTTCAATTTATTACTCAGTTCTAAAATTGTGCTTTATAGCTAGGAAAAGATAGTTAAATTAAGCATTCTTTCTTTCTTATGGAATGAGGATTAGTGGCCACCTCTGGTGTTAGAGTTTATCAAGTCGCCTGTAAGGCCCCTAACTTGGCTTAAAAACTGTTATCAGATGACAACAGCCGGGACCGACGGTTTAACGTGACCTCCGAAGCACGAAAGCTTAGTTGTAATGCCACTTTAACGTTCACTTCTCGACACCTGACCGGCCCGAGCATTGCCAAACGTGTTGCTTAACAGTCTATCAAGTTCCGCCATGAGCGCTTCATAAATTATGCATTTGTATTTGTAGAATGCGTTACGTGGCCGCGTATTTACTGGCTGTGCTCGGCGGGAAGACCTCCCCGGCTGCCGCCGACGTGGAGAGGATCCTCAGCTCGGTGGGCATCGAAGCCGACTCAGAGAAACTGAAGAAGGTGATCTCTGAGCTCGATGGCAAGAGCATCGATGAACTGATTGCTCAAGGTATGTGCTATTGCTATTTTACTTACATTTTTCATTCCAAAGCATTTTAAAATGTATTGTTATAGGTTTGAATTTAATTAAACATTGTTTTTAAGGTTAGGAAAGTACTTTATTTAGTGCATAGTTTCTGCAAAAGTACTTTGAATTTTAATTTTGTCTACTTTTGTAATGTAATTTTGTCATTTCTTATACACAAAGTTACTCTCAAACTCAAAATATTGCAACAGCTGTATACTGATAGAAGACTAATAGTATTTCCTACAAGAAAGTAAGAAAAAATGTGATTCGCATCAGCTAGGTGATAGCGTAAAGTCAATCGTATTCATTTGACAGTTCATATTGTATCATAATATATGTCATCCCATACAAATTGCAGCCGATGGAATACGATATGAACTGTCAAATGAATACGATTACCTTACGCAATTCCACCCCAGATCATATTCTTAGATGAGAATCGAACCCGCAACATGTTATTTTTTTTTATGAGGTCATTGATATGCCATCAAATCATCGCATAGTGAATTTTGTGCTCTAAGTATTGTGTCGCTGTATGGCACTCGTGCCATTGGTTCGCTCGCTATCCCTGTTCTAGTATTTATTTAAGTATTGTATAAAAAAATCGAAATTTAAAATTTATTTTCCTCTCTTGTTTCCAATGATGATCTCAATTATACCATCTTTCGACTGACCAGCGCTGCTGTGAACTCCATCACTGATTATTATCATAACCGCCAAGAGTGTGGTTATTGCGTAGATCTGCAATAACACTGGTTGTACTGGTTAGGTCGCGAGAAGCTGTCTTCGATGCCGGCGGGAGGCGCCGCGCCGGCCGCCGCCGCAGCGCCCGCCGCCGCCGCCGTCGAGGAGAAGAAAGGTAACATATCCCCTATAATACTCATACATTAGATTATTATAATAGTATCCTCTTCGAACAAGAAGACCCTAGCTATATGTATAAACACACACACACACACACACGCACGCTTATTTAGTTTTACTTTTATATTTCTTTTTTGTCATTTAATATTCTCATGTTTACTCTGCGTCATCTATTGGGTTCATTTAATGTGAATTATTGTGTGGTTCGAGGTGGTGGGAGCCTGGTGACCTGTAACACAGGTATTTCTTGCCTAGCATGGGCTCCAGACTCTCACAGACTTATATTACTTAATCCTGTAATGTTAATGACCTTGTTACAATGCCAAGTTTGTGATGAGAAAAAAATAAAAATGATTTATTTATTTATATGTCCAATCAGGGGGCTAATTGTCTATTTTAAAAATCTATCGCAATCGCTTTCATTTGACAGTTGGGACTGACACATTGCTGCATTTTTTTGGTAACTTTTTATTTGTGCCAAAAAGAAGCATCAATGTGTTTCATCCTGAAAGCGATTGCGATAGATTTTAAAATTAAGCAAACAGTGTTTATAAACACAGAATTAGGTTTGTTATACTCATTTATTGCGGGTAGAAATGAACAAAGTTTTGCACTATCCTGTATAAATACTACTTTCTTTCGCCTTTTGAAGTGAAACTGCATTGCATTATTATCTTAAAACACATAATTACCATGATGATTTCAAACAACACCATCTTTCGACTGAGCATCTGTGCTGTCAAAACATTTTACCTGATATAATATTCCCATAGATTTAATTCACGAGTTAGTCTTAATACGGAGTCTGATTCTTTGTTATTACTTTGCAGAAGAGAAAGAGGCCAAGAAGGAGGAGTCCGAATCGGAAGACGAGGACATGGGCTTCGGACTTTTTGACTAATTTTATACAAAAGGTAAGCTAGTTATATTTATTATCATGTTTGAGTTGAATAATTTGATTTAATGCTGATTTTTCAATTGTCAGGAAAGCCTTAGACCAATCATGCCTTTTTTGTAGCTGAATAATTTATCCAAGTAACACTTTAAAAATCAGCCTTAAGGCAGTTTCCAGACCAAAAGTGAAACCGCGGTGAATTTTATTTAATATTGTAATGATAAAACTTCTTGTGGATTTTTTAGGGCCAGTCTAGTGTTTTTAAATGGTATCATAACATTACCTCTTACTAGGGTTGCCAACCGTACTATAATATATAGTATTGTACTATATTTCGGGTCTGCGTACTATATACTGTTGAAGAAATATATAGTATGCAAAAATACTATATTTTCACCATCGAACGCTTAGAAACAAATCTTATTTTTTTAGATTTGTGATCGTGCATTGCTTGACTGATTCGATAGCGTGTAGTGTCGTGTATATCGTATCTGAATTCTGAATGTATCTGTCTTAATGCATTCCGAACTTGTCAATATCAAATTCAAAAGCTTCAAACGATAGTTTGGTCATTGGTTGGTCTGCTGTGATGCTCTATTTTTGTTTTGAGATTTTATTGAGTAATTATCTGCAAAATATAAAATGAGAAATATAGGTCTTAGATAAATTAGTTATGGAAAGTGGTAGCGATAACGAAAGTGCGTCAAGTTCAATTCAAGTGCGTCGCTAACGCCGATTAAAAAGCTAAAAATACAAAAAAGACTCCAAAAATATCCAAAACTTGTTGAAAATTGCAAAAAGTGAAAAAATACAGTTTTTATTAAAATAAATAAATAAAAAAATATATTTGCCTATTAAATACTATATATTTTTTAAGTGTACTATATTTTTTATAGCTGAATTTGAAAAATACTATATTTCGCCAAAGATATGTTGGCAACCCTACCTCTTGCCCCCGTATCTATAGACGAGTAAGTAATGACTTGAGTAAAACTTGCAATTTTCAAATGCTTCTAATATTTTATTTACATGCAATTTATAGTATATTAATTAATCTTAAATGCAGTTTTGGTGCATTTAAAATTGATTTGTACTATAAATTGCATCTGAATAAAATTTTAGAAGCATTTGAAAATTGCAAGTTTTACTTAAGTCATTACTTACTCGTCTATAGATACGGGGGTTACTGCTAGAAGTAGATAGCAAAACTGATAAAAGTGGCCGTTTTTGACATATTTGCTATCTTCTTTCTTCTACGAATGACTGCAAGGGAATCTAGTGAATACCTTCTAAAAATACTAGACTATGAGCCCTAAAAACTCATTAAATGTTTTATTAAAATCCTTTTATATTAACAACTTATTAAATAAAAACCTCTGAGGGCGCCACTTTCGCCAGGGAATCGCCTTAAAACCAACCACATGTTTTACCAATACAATTTACTAGAGAACCAAATGCTTAATTTTCCAAACTAATAATAATAAAACTTTTATTTTAGACGATAAACATCCATAGATTAAAAATCCATAAATTAAAACTTGTTTTTTCTTTTATTTTGTCGGCCTATACCTTTGTCGTTGTCCACCAGTGTTGGATATCGGGAGATTTTTTTTTTCTAGACATTTCTTCCCGATATCTTGTCTACACAAAGGGTCAACGTAAATTGGCCGTTTTGTTAGATGTCAACTTTGTCAACGCTAAAGTACCTTTTATCTTTTCTCACCTATTTTGTACATTTTGTTAAATAATGTGTTTCTTTTTGTCCACAGAGTACGCGGTTGTTATTCCAATTAATCTTGTAAGCGTAACTGACGGCGAGTATGTTTCTATGAAATATATCCGCTAAAAATTACTGGTTGTTTTATTATAGTTTTTATTCTTTATTTTCTTTATACTCCTTCCTATAAACTCAGTAGTTAGTACAGTACTAGAGGTAGTCATCAGTTGGTTTTTAGCTTCGTGCCCAGAAACGCTTTCGAGCCTGGGGCCCTACCGGCTAACTTTTCGAACTTCGGTGGGTCTATCGAGCTTCAACTCAAAATTGTACTATTTGCCGAAGATAATTGGAAGATATCGATGTTCGTGTTACTTGGGGTTCGCCATTTTAGCCCAATGAGCGGAAAAGGCAGTTTAAAAAAAAGTAGTAGGTACCTAAAAGACGGCTAGGTGTCGTTGTTCAACTAAGTACGTAACTTTTTAAGAAAAAAGCAAAGGATGAAAGAAGTCGATGCCAATTTTTGATGTTGTTATGGCAATCTACTGCTCTTCAAGGAGTAATTTTTGCCAGTGTCAAGTGTTGTATAATTAAGTGGTAATACTCGGCTGCTAGGAAAAATAAAAAGTAACTACCGAGTTGAATAGCGCCATCTATCAACATGAAATAAACTAAAATTCTCAGCTGTCAGAAAATCGCTCATTGGGGCTCGATTTATCTGTTTCAATTTTAAGCCCGGCAGACTTTACGAAGTTCGATGCGTTAGCCGGTACGGCCATTTTTTTCTACCCCCCCTCCCCCCTAGCACGACCATTGAAACGCGATATGATATCAGTTTATAGACGTTCAACTGTCAAAGACATGGATTTTGACAGTTGAATGTCGATAAACCGATATCATATCGCGTTTCGGTAGTCATGCTAGAGAGAGATGGCTTCCGACCGGAAAAATCGTGCTCTAAAACGAAACAGTGGGGAATAATGATGCGAATAGTTGAGCACTGGGAATATGTTTACAGTTAAGGCGCTGTAGGTAGTGAAACTAGCGCTTAATGCGGTTGTATGACCGAAAGTGGCGCCCTCAAGAGGTTTTTATTTAGTAAGTTAATAGAAGAAGATTTTAATAATGTTTATCGTGGAGATTTTAGGGAGAAGGTATCACTACATGCCCTCGTAGTCATTCGTAGAAGTAGATAGCAAATGTTGTCAAAAACGGCCACTTTTAGCAGTTTTGCTATCTACTTCTAAGTAGCAGTGACTACGAGGGAATGTAACGATACCGTCTAAAAATATACTAGACTGTGGGCCATAAAATCTCCACGATAAACATTTTTAAAATTGTGTATTAGAATTACGATATTAAATATAATTCATCGCGGCACCACTTTCGCTCAGGGTACCACCTTAAAGTAAAAAAAAACGGTCAAGCAAGAGCGAGTCGAACTCGTGCACCGAGGGTTTCCGTACCATCATAATAAATACACTGCAGAGCTGTAGAATAATAAAATTATTATTGTAGTATGAGGTCAGGGCACCATCTCTTGGCCGATAGTAAAACTATTTTTTTTAGGCCAGCCTCATCTCTTGACCGATAGTAGAACTAAATTTTTTTATATCAATTTATTTGTAGGTAATTTAAATTAAAAAACATGTTTTCTTTCTTTTTTCTTTTTATTTGAAACTGGCAACATTCTTCAAACGTTGTCACTGTCAGTCACTCGATGTGCAGTGGGGAGGAAGTGACAATAAATACGGTGTCGGAGGGCGTAGTTGCTCATTCGGTGTTGGTTTACGCACGATCTAACTCCTGAGGATGCTCCGGGTTGGGGCGAAACACGTGTAGAGTAGCCTAATTGGTGAAGGTGCTAGGTGTGTTGCTGTCTTGCTAAATGCAGGTATTGTGCACTTATATTTTGTGGTGTGCTGCATATTTTTGCGGGCGGGCGGGCGGTGCATCTTGCATATTTTGTTTGCGGAAGTAAGCTACATATATTTCTTTTTTCAAAACTAAATATTTTTTTCTTAGGTCAGGGCCATCTGTTGACTGGTGTGTGTTATATTGAGACATCGTTTTATTTTTCCTGTAATCTTTACATAAACTACTATAACATAGAATTATTTCAGATTTTTCTCTTTGCAAACTTCGGAGATAAAGGGGGGGAACGGTATTTTTTTATACTTACATTTTTCATCATAAGTCGAAAACTATGCGGCCTAAAAAAAAAGAAAAATAGTTTTGAAATGTGCAAACGGCGCTCTTTTATATGATACCCCACATGTCCTAGTCGCCCCACTTAAAATTTAAGACCCCTTTTCAGTCCCTGTTGTAAAAAAACGATTTATTTTTTTATTTCTTTCTTATTTGCAAAATCGTTGGACAAAGGTCATCTTTAACTATTCCAAATTTCAAGTTGATACCATTAGTAGTTCTCGAGATATCCAGCTGTGCCAGACAGACAGACGGACTTAGTCACACCATAAGTAAGGGTTCCTTTTTACCATTTTGGTACGGAACCCTAAAAGCTAGATAATGACTATTTTTGATTTCTCGCAAGTACGGAAAAGACATTCTGATTCAGACCTATATTGCTCAGCCATTTATTGACGAATTAATTTTTTTTCACTGATATTATTATTTGAAACTCAAACTTTGCCGTGGTTTCTGCAAATTTCATTCGATATTAGGGTTGTCAAATTTTGTTGCGGTATGAAAAGTACCTATATTAAATCGGTAAAGAAAAGTAAACTGTATTATTTGAGTTAATTTTATAAAGTTAATTAAAGTTTTCTTTAACATCATGAAACTTCTCCAGTTGAGCAGTCTAGTTGAGTAGGTAGTGGGGAAAAAAGGGTGAATGTATCTTACTTACCTACACACTTAGAATAGGGTTGCTATTCGTCCCGACAAGCTATAGAATGTCCCGCTCCCGACAAACATAATCGAGTGCGCCGCACAGGTAAAATCAAGCAAGTAAAATCATCTGATAAATATAAAAAAGAGTGATGGTTATAGGTATTTTTTTTACTTTGTTAAGCATTCACAATGCTATTTTTTCAAAATTAATGATGTTAATTAATTGTTATGTTATCCTCCATAATTAATAAATGAATATAAATAATTCCAAATGGTTTTGTTTTAAAGAACTCCCGCGCACCAACGAACGCAGCAAATACAAAAAAAATGTAAATGTCCCGACGGGGCCTTGAGGATTTATGGCAACCCTAACTTAGAAACATCTAGAAATGCTTGATAAAAATTATACGGGCTGACCCATGGAACTTCACAATTTCCAATCCAATTTCTATTATATTCACCTAGGTACTTTTCGATAGGTAATTTGACGATTAAGTAGGTAGGTACCTAGGTACCTAATATAAAAAAAAACAAAACATAATTTGGCAGGATGTTTTAATATACCTATTATAGGTAGTTTCTTATTTACATAAGGTGGGTAGGTATCGTATAAGAAGGTAGGTAGGTAGTCGGTATCAAAAAATAGTAGTTTATGATACAAGGTTGGTAAGGAGGTTTTTAAAACGAGTTGACGTTTTATAAGCCCGAGCCGTAGGCGAGGGTTTATAATCGTCACGAGTTTTAAAAAACCTTAACAACCGTGTGCCATACTACGTTTTTCAATACATTTGCGAGAAAAATTTATAGGTACTGCTAAAATTGTAATCTATACATATAATAAAACTGTAAATTCTAAATATTTGTGCACGAATTACGCAAAAACCGCTAAACAAATTTTGATGGATTTTTCACAATTTAGTAGATTGTGGTCCAACTTAAAATCTAAGCTATGTTTCATCAAATTCGGGTGGGTGGAACCAGAGAAACAGCTTGAACTCTCCGTAGTACTAGCTTTCATACAATAAAGGGGTCATTTTAAACTGGTTGCAATATTTTTCTACTGTCCACGCGGATAAAGTCGCGGGCGGAAGCTAGTAGAAATTAAAAAAAACGTTCGTAAACAAAAACGCACGGCGCCGGCGTGCGGTAAAATCAACTTTCCGCACGCTGTACTACTCCGTAAACAAAAACGCACGGCGTGCGGTAAAATCAACTTTCCGCACGCTCGACTGTCATCGTAAACTTACATTTTCGAGCAACTGTATTGAAAAATATCTTTTCAGTCTTTAACATAGGTACTTAAGTAATAATAATTAATAATATACCTACCTAACTGATATTCTTAACTTTTCACCAGCATTCCGTTATCAGTGACATAATTGGAGCCCGTGATGCCCTTGGCATTGTCGCTGGCCAGGAATAGAGCGAGGTCAGCGACCTCACTCGGCTCCGATACTCGGCCGAGCGCCGTCCGCGCTGCAAACGCGTCCCAGTTTGTAGGGAACCCGGCATTCTCTATAATGTCCGTCCGGACTGGTCCCGGACTAATCGCGTTCACCCTAACCCCTGAAGCGGCCAGCTCCAACGCCGCTCCTTTAGTGAAATGGTTTAAAGCAGCCTTTGACATGCAATAAGCGTGAAACGGTGGTTTCGGGGCTGACGTTCCACCTATAGCTGATATGTTGATTATATTCCCCATCGTCGCTATCAGATGAGACGCGGACAGCGAAGTTAAAACGACGGCGGCGCGTAGATTCGTATTCATCACTTCGTCGTACGTGTTCATGATCTTTCCGTCGGTGATGGATCCGAATTTAGCGATGCCTGCGTTGTTTACTAACACGTCGATCTTGTTGAAGCGGTCGAGCGTGGCTTGGATGACGCGTTTGGCGTCGTCATCGTTGGAAATATCGGCCTTGACGATTAATGGCTCGGTTCGGTTGGCGGAGCACTTCCCGGCGACTTCATCCAGCCGTCCCTGGTTCCTACCGACCAGCACTACGCTGGCACCCTCCTTGCTAAACGCCACGGCTATCGCCGCACCGATGCCGGCACTCGCGCCCGTCACTATCACTACTTTGCCAGAGAAACTCATTCTGATTACAGACGTGCGGTTCACATGCGTGCCACTCGTGTACTAACTACACATCACCGTAGGGCGTAGACTCTAAGTCTAGATGACCGAGACAGATTACACACACAACACACAATAGATAGGTACTAGATACCTAATGTAGCTGTAGGTACTTAGGTAATATCTATCGTGGACGCCACCACATGACACAAACTTAATTTCCGCGCTTTTTCAAAAGATAAAATCATTCGTAAAATAAATTATCACTTAAGTAAGCACCTAGGTAGGTACCTACCTAGGTAAAATCGAAGAGGTAAAAGTATTCTTAATTTCTTATGTTCCATTGGTAATACTTTGTATTTTTAGAGCAACACAGTTGGTACAGTCAGCATCACGGCAGGTTATACAAAACTATCAAAAATCTATATAACTTATTGGTTTTGAAAATGATGGAAAATGATTAAGTATCCCTTTAAGGGTAGTCCAGCGTGCCGTTTTGACTGTACCAACCACATAAGTAGGTACCTACTACATTATAGTTGACTACTCGAGACTGCTCTAGTCTTACTTTTTGGAGGAAATCGATGTTTTTGGTGACCTTTGAAAGCATTTGATAGCATTCATATGACCACAAAGTAGGATATATTATTTATGACCCTTAAAAAACTAGCAGGTACTTTTAATATTTCCCGACTCGACAGGCAAACATACAAAATTGATTTATAATTTCGGAAAGAGTCCAAGTTTTCTAAAGCATAGCATCCATTTCCTACAAAAGGTGTTCCCCAAGGATCGACACTAGGACACAGAATACATAATGACTAGGACTTATTTTGTACCTCTTAAGATTTTGTTTACTGTTTATTAATATTGCACATCATGTAATAATAATAATAATAAAAACAAACAAATGTTTCATTTACTTGGTCTTGTCCCGTAAATGACACAAAATACCAGCGTAAGCTGAGAAAAAGGAAAGAAAATCCAAAATGAGAATAATAAATGTTTGGATCTAACTGCCGTTTATAAAAAAATTGTCAAGAACTCCAATCGCCGCCCTTTTGCATAATCTGATTACTTATCTAAAATGACAGTTGATTTTTAATTTAAATGTGTTATCATATTATCATCATTTTCATATTGTTGACTGAACTATCAGTAGGTAGGTACTTGCCTGAATTTTCGTAACTAGGTAAGTATTTTATATTAGATAAATACATATGTTTTTAGTGATAAAATCACTTGATATGGATCGATTGCGTTTTGCTTATAAAGGCATCGATAACATTACGGAACGTCAGATCTCTTGGCGTCTAGGCAAAAATATGAGTTTTGCTGGAAAGGTTGTAGCAGTGACGGGGGCCAGCTCCGGCATAGGCGCGAAGTCTGCAGAGTTTTTCTGTAGAGAAGGTGCCTTCGTCACTCTCATCGCCAGAAACGAGACCAAGTTGCCAAGAACATCTCCGAAAAATGCGCGGCAGCTGGAGGGAGACACATCATCGTCAAGGCTGACGTCTCCAACGACGGCGACGCCAAGCGAATCATCAACGATACACTGGACAAGTTTGGGAAACTAGACGTGCTGGTCAATAATGCTGCTTCTCCGTTCTACGGCAATATTTTGGATGGAACCTTCATGGAATCTTACGACAGACAAGTGAACATCAACCTTCGTGCCGTTTTGCCGCTCCCCACCTAGCGAAGACAAAAGGGAACATAGTAAATATTTCAAGTGTAGCAGGAATCATGGTCCCTCCTCATACTGTAGGAGCATACGGGATTGTTAAGGCTGCTATGAACCACTTCTCAAGAATAGCTGCAGCAGAGCTTGCTTCATCTGGAGTGAGGGTGAACACCATCTCCCCGGGACCTGTGTACACTGACATTTTGGAGGGCAGTGGTGCGTCCCTTTCGTATGAAAAAATGCAGAATGCAACCGCGTTAAAGAGAGTATCTCAATCTCAACCAGATGAAGTCGCAGATCTTATTCTATATTTGGCCGGTGATAAAGCTATAGACATTACAGGTTCCAACTATGTCATTGATAATGGATGTTTGTTGAAGTAATTTTGTGTGTAAGTAAGTATGTGTGAATTTATAAGATTAGCGATTTACTGGAAGAGGTGCAATGCAATCCGGATATTGTGAAATAAAACATTTATACGGATTCTAGCGCATTTTTATTTTTCATAAGTAGGTAGGTAGGTACATAAATACTTAGTAATATTAGTTTGTATCTAGTTAAGTACGTAACTAATACAAAAACACCGGAAAACATCGATATTTCCGTTGTCAGGCAGGAAAGTCTTAAAACATAAGACACAAGTAAACAAGAATAAATAAAATTATGTCGAAGATAAACCGATACACGCACCACAAGACAAAACAGTTAGCAACGAGAACATGCTTATGTTATAGTAAACCCATTGTCAGAAACAAAATTGGAGCCGGTGATGCCGCGGGCTTTCTCGCTCGCCAAGAACAATATCAGCTCCGCGATCTCTTCGGACTCGGAGATTCTTTTCAGAGCGGTAATGTTCGCCATGTCCTTCTCATCGACGGTGTGACCTCCATTGACCAGCAGATCGGTGGCCACGGGCCCTGGGCTGAGCGTGTTCACGCGCACCCCAGACGCCGCCAGCTCCAACGCAGCACCTCTCGTGAAGTGGTTCAAAGCTGCTTTTAACAAACCGTACGAAATCAAACCAGGAGCCATTTTCAACCCAAGCGAACTCGAGATGTTTATGATATTCCCTTTCGTTTCTTTAAGATAAGGTACAGCTAGCGTAGTAAGGTGTATCACGGCGCGGAGATTGCTACCCACTTGTTTGTCAAATGACGTTAAGACGCTCCCGTCTGAGACGTCGTCCGCTAGCATGACAGCAGCGTTGTTGACCAAAACGTCTAGTTTCCCAAATTGTTTGAGGGTTTCGTTGACTATTCTCTTGGCGTCGTCGTCTTTGGCGACGTCCGCGTTGATGAGGAGGTGGCGCCCTCCCGCGGCGGCGCAGCGCGCGCCGGCGGCGGCCATCTTAGCCTTGTTCCTGCCGACCAGCGCGACGCTGGCGCCCTCTCCACATAACTTCACGGCCGTCGAAGCACCGATGCCGGAACTCGCGCCTGTCACTATCACCACTTTTCCAGAGAAACTCATGTTGCTTTTGCTTATTCTAATCCGCGACTATAATAACGCAGTGTCGAGTAGCCCTTTTTATGGATCAGTATTTGATGACTCGTTAATGTTTATCTTATCTTATGTTATTATACCTAGTTGAGCAATGTTAAGCAATTCTGTTTGATTGCTGAAATTCCCTTTTCTGGACTAGGTACAAAGTCTTGTTTTTTACTTCCCAACGACGTTTCGGCAACTTTCACAGGATGACTAATCGAATTAAGTACTAAACTATAAGTTTACGTGTTTAAAAAAATATAAAATAATAAAAATTATAGGTAACTAAGTAGAATGTATCAAACAAACAAAATTGCACAATATTACTCAATCAAATAGATTAGAGTCAGTACCTATAAAATTCACAAATAATTATTTCATGATCATCATTTAAGTATTTTATTTTAATAATCAAGAATGAAACATGATTCTTAAATTAATTTATTCCACATGAAACACATCTTAGACTACATTATAACAACTGCGATAATAATAGGTAGGTTTCTTTATCATATTTAAGTATACTTTAAGTATTTAATTATTTCGATTTCTTTTACTTAGTTTGTATTTTCACCTTTTTCTTCAATGGTCTCAGAATTTTGTGACCCCCCAATATTTGGTAAGCTCATGGGCCTCATCATCGCTTGGAAGGTTCCTATCACCATCTGGGTGTCTCCAGACCCAGATCCTAGTTGCCTTTTCACTCTCATAGTTGAACCACCTTCAGAATTTTCAGACTCCATGCTCATAACGGCGTTTTTCAGCAAATTGTACATATCATCTGCCTTTCCCCCTTTCTGGATTCTTTCTACGAAGGCTTTACTCGTTTCTGGCGACAACCCTATTTCACGTTTCTTTAAAAAAACATAGTCATCTGCACTTTTATCCGAAGTATTTCGGTCGTCATTTGTCATTATTAGTTGGTCGACGTACAAGAGGTTCGTATTGTCACCGAAATTGAATTGAGTTGGATTTGAGCGGGTTTCTATGACACCACCATTTGTTAAAACAAACGGCAAGAAAATAATGAATTTCAGAATCATGACTGGTTTCTGCGGAGTCAGAATTCTTAATGAAGTTTTTAAGGAGCGTGTTATGAATTTTAAAGAAAAGTGACAATTAACTTTACCTAGGCCATCCATGAATTATTCAGTTCGACGCTGCACTATCATGTTGAACAGGAAATGTTGTCCTATTTTAGTTTTTGCAGTAAACATGCTGGTGGATTTAAAATGGTTTTTAATTATTTTTCAGTACTTGCAAATATGTACGTCATCCTTTCCTTTAAATATTTCCTTTTCCTCGATGTGTGCACGCAATATTGCTGTTCTGCTCGCACCTACGCGAGAGAGTGAGACGACATTAGCGAGTCGCGAACCTTCTGATGGAAGACATCTTTAATTTCCCTCTTCGAATATCAACGCGGCACGGTTGACATGTGCTAATCATAAAACTTTAAAATATACGTATTTATAACGCTAATTACTTTAAAAATTGTGTGTCAGTGTGTTAAATTGGTACCAGTGTATGGACAAATCAAAATCCTAGGTGAACTGTGAACTTTCCCAAGCAATTAAGCTAACCGCCCCGACGCGCCGGCCGCCGAAAGACCGTTGGTTGGGCTGAGCTGATCAAAGATCTCTGGAGACATCATCCTCATCAGCAAACAAGTAAGTGTGCACATCTTACTTCCTACAGGAGCTGTGATTGTGTCCTTTTGTCTCATTCCTTTATTGCAGCTCAGTGTTCTCCGCCCTATGTTACATACGTGTTTGCAAGTACAAAAGAAAATACCTACGTACTTCAGTTTCACGACCGCAAACCTACAGTCCATTAAAACATTTTATTAAAAAATAATCACCACATTTGTTGGTCACTATCGAGCCGCATTAACTAGTTTAAAACTTATAACAATATTGCACCTAGGTACATACCTACCCGCAAACTCGCATCTCTATTGATAATAATAAATATTGCTCGCTATAATATTTAACACACGTACACAATTATCGCTATTTATCTATTTATACGCATTTTTTTACCTATACCTACCTACATTACATATCGCTAATAGTTTCTATAGGTACTATACCTACTCACCGCACCGATTACGAGATTGATAATTTGTCAAAATTTCTTTATTTTACCGCATCACGCATTGGCAAACTATTTTTATCTTTTAATCTTATACTTAACCGCATAATAGGTAATTACCTAAGAAGTTTACTTACACCTACCTACTAAATATTTTAATGATTTTGTTCTTAAATAACACCAACGCATCATACCATTTCCGCTATTTATTATTACAATAAATTACGTATTTGTTGTAATATTTCGCCCGCCATTTTGTTGGATCGCATCGCATTCCATTTCTTTCCGCCATATTTGTACAATCAAACAAACTTACCAAGTGATGTTCGATTGAAATTATGCACTTGTTCGTCTCGCCCGAAGATGATGATTTTTACTACATGTTAGTACCGTTTCTCGTACTCACTAACGCCACATAGTTAAAAGAATAATAAATTAACGCGTTTGGAAATGAATTAAATGACGTTTTCAAACGCATCGTATATACTGGAACGCAGCCTGTGCTGTCGCTGTCAAAACGTCCCGCGCTTCTGGCTGTCATTAAGTTTAAAGTTTAGGTCTCACACGCCCTGTATATATGCTGATTCTGCAACTGTAGGGTATAGGTACATGTACCTGTAATATAAGGGTGGGAGGGATTCATCATCTTCGGGCGAGACGAACAAGTGCATAATTTCAATCGAACATCACTTGGTAAGTTTGTTTGATTGTACAATTATGCACTTGTTCGTCTCGCCCTCTATGATGATTTTTACTACATGTTAGATGTTTAAAGTTCAGTTGTAGAATCAGATTATTGAATACCTAACCATAAAAAAAATAGGTAGAAATAATCATCAAAAAGAATGATATTATTATATTATATGATAACATTACTATCGAGGCTTGAAATAGAATTGGAGAGACAAGACGGAGCTGAGAACTTCCCAAGTAATTTTAAAAGAATTTCGCATTCAGATTTTAATATACCCAATAATAATCAAAAAACGTGCCTACTAATACTAAGACACTTTACTTCATCCAAATTAGTGTGCACGAAACTCTGTAGAGAGTGATGATGTATCATCGTATTCCTTGGAAATAGCTGATGAGTTATTACGTTGTGCACCAAAAAAGGACCGATATTATTATGAACCATATTTAAATTTTAATGTAGGGTATATATATATATTTTTTTTTAAAGATTGACTGGTAGAGAATTCTATTAGCAGTAAGGCAGTAAGTCCGCCTCTTGTTGTCTCGTTTTATTGTGCATACAATAAAGGTAATTATGTAACTTACTTAAATATTTTTAACATTTTTATTCTAAGAAATAACTGTGTAAATAAAAATAACTTCAATTTATGATTAAGAATCAGTGTTAATTGAATAAGTATAGTTTTTTTTTTTTTTTTTTTTTTTTTTTTTTTTTTTTTTTTTTGTTATAAGACAAAAAAAAAATATTATAATTAATGAATTTATGATGATCAATTAAACTTTTTGATTTCTTCTAATTATATGAAATGATATTATAATTTGGACAATATCTATCTATAGGTATATATAAATAACCAATATTTAAAAAAAAATATTAAAATACTTCAGTATTTTGTCATTACTAATGACTAGGTGGTTAGTTTGCTGGTGAGTGGAGAAGACTGTCGTCTATTCCACTCATAGCCAGAACAGATATGATCATAGTAAATAAATAAATCAATTTTTAATAAATAAAAATAAAATAAAATTTGAACAACATCACATACATTGCTCCCATTCCAAAGTAGCTAAAGCACTTGTGTGATGGAAATCAGAGACAATGGTTGGTGTTATGTTAACACAAAAAATCGGACCTAAGCCAATATAGAAATATTAGTTTAATAATATGCCAAATAATTAACCATGCCAGGGATAGAACCCGAGACTTCATAGATAATAACATCCTTAAATGATAAAACTGATGACTGTGTGCAATCATCAAATAAACAATGTCAAATAATTTGATTCCATAAAATGTACATATAGCAATAGAACCATCTCATGTACCTAAACTTATATCGTGGTTTAGATGTAGGTAAGGTAGGTACATACAATATAAATATATAAGTTTTTAATAATATTTCAACTTTTTCATCGATTCCAACCTAAGGGTATATAATGGCATGGTACTTAAATAATTATACTTAATTTAATTATGTGCGCTGCTTATAGTACAGTCAGCAGCACGTCAATCTATACAAATAGTGAATACATCTCCAATCAATTTTGAACCTTTATGACTTCGCATTTAAGCTCAGAATTGATTAAAATAATTTGGTAGCCTGTGGTGGTAACCCCGTATGTTGTGGTAGCCCAGCATGTTGTTGACTGTACATTTCATTCACCTTAATCAAAAAATACCTAGATTTCAAGATGTACCAGCATAAACAAACTTGTGTGTTAAGAAATTATTATCTTAATAGAGCACCTTTATGTGCTTTAGTATCCATTTATATAAGACAATAAAATTAATAAAAAGTATTAGAATTATATTTGGTATATAGGTGAGTAGATTACTGCTTTTTTAAAATATACTGAAAAAAAAATATCTTATAAAGAAAATAATGCAATAATTAAGTTGAAATTGAAAAACTAACTGTGCTAAGGCAGTGTATCTCAAATGCCTAACAGATATAGTTATAATTTTTCAATTCATTTGACTCATCAAAATGCATAAAATATCTGTATCTAAGCCAAGATAATCTTGTGTAATAAGGACATTTAAAGTTCTTAAAGCAAACAAATACTTAAGTAGGTATCTAAATACTAAATATTAGTTATAGTTCCCTTTCTGTGTGACATTATATTTTTCATGAATCGAAATCTTCAATAATTAGTTATTTTGTACAATACTAAATTTTTTTTTTTTCTATTGTACTGATTGTATGTACAATAGTACAATGACTATGAATCTGAGTCTTTAATATTTTAGAATAGTTTTTGCTAAGAAAATAGGTAATTATTTACATACTGTATTTTATCAATCTGTATGTAATTACCATACCTACTAGGTATTACATTCTTAATTTTCATATCAATTTTCACAATATAAAGTTTAACTTTTAAAGTTAAACTGCCAAATAAACTAGCTTAGTAACAAATAAATGAAAAATACATTCAAAAAACTGTCGATTAGGGTGGAATGACTATTAGTCCTTAATGCCTACCTACGAAATCACAAATAAACTCACACTTCCACATTACTCAGGAGCAAATAACAAAAAAAAAATGATAAGTTTTAAGACTGAATCATTTTAACTAGGTAATTATATTTAAATAATAAAAATATTTGTATTTGTTTATTTCTCCTGGAATAATGGTTTAAATAGATGCCTGTTTTCCGCTCAAGTTTATTTTGTTTACTTCGGTACTTATTTAACTGACATTGTTAATGTCGGTTAGGTAAGGACTAAATTATTATATAATTTTAAAGGGAATAAGTAGGTATATTTATGCCTTTCTTATTCTTTGGAAAAAAATCATTTTAGATCAAGGCAGGTTGTCCTGTCCTGACTCAGAAAACATCATTGAAAAAATAATATTTTTTATCAGTAGTATTATGAAGATACCTAGCTCTGGAAAAAAAAACTGTATGAATCTATTATAACAAACATACAACATAGAAGTCTTAGTATTAAACCAAGGAACTCGCATTATTTAGAAGAAATGAGTTGACATAATTTCTTTTCTATTATGAGTTTAAAAAATGTCATTGACATTATCAGAATATTGATCATAACATTCGTCAAACAATTATGATGAAGACTTGGTGTAAGTAAGTACTTATTTCATTTTGTAGGTACATGATTGTATGTCTGTCAATTATGAATTTAAGATTTTTAATACTTCTGAGGTTTTGTAAGAATGTTACACAATATAATATCCTTTTACACAATATTTTCAGAATAAATCTAAAGTCTTTTGTCAAGAATTAAATGAACATTAAAATGTTGAGTTTTATTTATCCATAGGTTTTCTGTAATTATAAATTTACAATATAAATTGATTTTATATTATAAATCAGTCATTCTTATGCCCAATTTAACTCATATAGGTTTTAATTATTTTCACCCAATTATAAATAAATAATATGTCTTAGAAAGGATTCTGGCTCTCATCCCGTTGTTTCCCGGACACTTAAGATTATATTACCCCTTCAGTTTAAAGCTCTGGTTAAAGTTATTTAGGAACTTTACTTATTAAGGCTTAAACAGGCTTTTACACTGTACAGCTTTAATATTTATTGAGTAATTAGCCTAATTAGCCTTTTGCTCATTTATAGTTCATGTGCAAAAAAGGAAAAATCTCGCACAATGCTAATTTTGTTTTCATGGAGATTGTGTAATTCACCATAAGAATAATTATTACTTACCAATTTATTTATTTTGTTATGTCCAATAGTTTTTATACTTCTTCAATACTAATAAACAACCGCTGCAAGCTCATGTTTAACGCTGCTGCTCCAAGTTGTGGTTTAAACTTGATCAGTATTATTATGATTTCCAAAAGAGATAGGTACATATGTTATGTCTCTTTAATCGTTCAATCTTAATATGTGCAAGTAGGTAAGGTACCAATTTTTTTTTTTTTTTTTTTTATTTTTTTTTTTATAGTTTATAAACTTACTGTTCTTCTTATTACTCTAAGCTGCCAAGGCAGAAATGATCAGTCCATTCAGGCAAATGAGAGAGAGAAAAAAAATTTCTTTCAGAAATATATACCTGCTTCAACGATGGGTGAATGGTGTCCATCACCAATCTGGTAATAATGTTGTCTCGTTTTGTGACAAATGGATATAAGTAGTAACAATAATATGGTATGGTATATGGCATATGGTATTATAACCTGATATATTGTAGATTTAGGTTCTGCAGCCTGTAGTGTAGCAACTACAATTGTTGACTCTTCCATGACCCGAAGGCAGGTCAGAGTTTAATTATTGTCGATTTTATTGCTGATCTGGCGTCTCCATATCTCACAGGCAGGTCGAGTCTTATGTAGGTCTTACTTCCTTTTCTATGCCTTACAGTGAGTGGTGGGTCCGTATACATTCACTGTGTTTAGCAACCTCATTACTTACAAGCCGTATATCTACGGTGTGAATGTATAACGTATTAACGTATATTACCCAGGCCTTGAAAACGTTAAGATACCGCACTATCCTGTAGATAGGCCTGACGTATCCGTTTGTACTGTCCTAGAGGACAGTGAGGTTGAACGTACACATCTGTGTACATAACCTCTAGCCTTAATGTTTTGAAACAATATGATACCCATACCGGGTCGGAGAGTCAGCCGTTCCTCAACCCGCAGCAGGTCCGTAGCATAAAAACTCTTAATTCTTATTGTTGATTAAACCATATTCTTTCTTCAGTAACGTAGGTATCGGTATAGAACTTCCTACTTTTCCACACACTTCTAAACACTTTTTTAACTTTACATTTCACTATTGTTCTTGTTCTTGATAAAACTGAGAACCAAATTGGTTATTAAAACCTTTTATAATAATTTTATAAATATTTTATGGAAATGCGTGGCGCCGGTGGAGTGACATAAAAAACGAATGACAGCCAGAAGCGCGGGACGTTTTGACAGCGACAGCACAGGCTGCGTTCCAGTATATACGATGCGTTTGAAAACGTCATTTAATTCATTTCCAAACGCGTTAATTTATTATTCTTTTAACTATGTGGCGTTAGTGAGTACGAGAAACGGTACTAACATGTAGTAAAAATCATCATAGAGGGCGAGACGAACAAGTGCATAATTGTATTTTTCTTTCCGCTGTGTTTAGCAAAGTGCCCGCGCACTCACTGTCTCACCCGCTAACGTTTATATCTATAATTCAGTTAGTTTATCTAGTATTTACTCGCTGTTCCGCACATTCGTTCGTTCGTGCATCGTGCCGTACGAACCCGCCCGCTTGCATTATAAGTGAATCAAGGTCATAAACAGACCAGCTGATTTGTTCCTGTCTGTTTACTTACGTTCTGCTTTAGCGCGACATCATATTGCATACTTTAACTATTTTATAAAACATTAGAGTTGTTTTTGTACGTAAATTACTTCACGTAAAAAATGACTTCTAAAGCTAAGAAAAATGAAACTGAAGACACTGTCATAGATCCTAACTTGTCAGTGTTAAACTCTAAACGTAATATACTTTTTGAGCGTATGCAAAGTATTTATAATATCGCTAAGCATGTAGAGGCAAAAAGGACTGAGCCTAGCGCATTATTATGCAACGTCACTAACTTAGATAATTTTCGCGATGATTTTGTTAAGGCTTTAGATGCCTATAATATGGCTTTCGCTAAAAGTAATCCTTCCGCTGAAGTTAATTACCAACCTTGGACCGCATTTGAAGAGATGTTTTGTTATGTAAAACGCATAATTGCATTATTTCAACAACCTTCACAACCCTCAGTCTCTTCTGTGATAGAATCGCAATGTCATTCTTTGAAACCTATCAAACCACACTTACCGCCTATTGAATTATTGTCGTTTAATGGTGATATTCGCAACTGGCCCCTTTTTTATCAACAGTTTAAAAGTGTTGTACATGACAATAAGTTTTTAAGTAATAGTGAAAAGGTGTTTTACTTAGTCGGAAAACTAACCGATAAGGCTACTTCTGTGTGTGCAGGGCTGCCGCCTACCGCTGAGAACTATAATATTATTTGGGAAGCTCTTGTGCATAAATATGAAAACCCGCGTTCGCTCGCTTCTTCGTACCTCAATCAGCTGTTAGAATTTAAACCCTTGAATAATAATAGTACCGCGGCTTTAGACTCATTTTTGTATAATTTTAACTCACCTGTTGAAGCCCTAAAACAGTTGAATATAAAAGATTTGACTGATTTTATTTTTCTCTATATCGCATTGCAAAAACTAGACTCCGAAACCGTCAAATTATTTGAAATGTATAGTCAGCAAAGACAGTTAGGTATACCGTCTTATGCTACCTTAATTGAGTTTATAAGAGACCAATCAAGGGCGTTAATTCAGTCAACTCATACTCCAACCGCTAATTTTAATAAACGCAACACTAATGTTAATTCAAAAAAGTTCGCTCCAACCAAATCGTTCATTACTGATTT
This sequence comes from Agriphila straminella, assembly GCA_950108535.1. Taxonomy (NCBI): domain Eukaryota; kingdom Metazoa; phylum Arthropoda; class Insecta; order Lepidoptera; family Crambidae; genus Agriphila; species Agriphila straminella. The sequence goes on along the minus strand of OX467323.1, from coordinate 14,488,679 downwards.
AGGTGGTGGTACAAGTTCTAATAATTCTAACACGAAATGCACTTTATGTAAAAATTATTGTCACTTACATTTATACCAATGTTCTGCTTTTATGAAACTCAACCCGCATGAAAGATTTAATTTTGTTAAACAAACCGCGTCATGTACCAACTGTTTAAGTACTAAACATAAATTATTTAATTGCACATCGCATGGTACTTGTTCGTATTGTTCGGCCAAGCATCACTCTTTATTACATTTTGATACGCAAAACAATAAAAATAAATCTAACAACAATAACTATAACCGCATGCAGAATAATAGTAGTGAAGCGCCGCCCGCTACCGTATCCGCTGTCGCTCGGGACTCACGACCGCCTCGTGACGTCATCGAGCCTCCTCCGTGCGCCCGCGACCCGCCGTCGCAGCCACTACCCGCCAGTTATAATAACAACACGATTTGTAATCATTCTTGTGAATATAATAATCGCACCGGGACGTCCGCATTATTAGGCACCGCAAAAATAAAATACATAGATTCGCACGGCCGCTCTCATTTATTGAGATGCCTTATTGACCCGGGATCCCAAAGTGATTATATTACTGTCGAATGTTGTAATCGTCTATCGCTTTCAATTAGCAATAAAACCCCATATACCCAAGTGCAAGGTATTGGTGGAACTCCGCAAAAAATTAACGGAATTACGTGTTTTGATATTACTTCGCGATTTAATTCTAATAGTTATTCTATTAAACCTATGGTCGTGGAACGCATCACGTCATTATTACCTGACACTTTTATAGATACCAGTGCGATTAAGCATATAGCAAACTTGCCTTTAGCCGATGACGACTATTTTAAGCCCGGACATATTGATATGTTATTAGGCGTCAATTTCTATTGCGAAATTTTACTTTTTAATAAAATTAAAGGCGAAAATAATGAGTCTCCTGTCGCTTTAGAGACTACGTTAGGCTACTTATTGTTGGGCAACGCACCTATTTTATCGCAACCGCAAAGAAACTCGCACTCTTTCTTAACAATTTCGTCAGATCCTTTAAACTCGCTTTTAGAAAAATTTTGGTTAGTCGAGGAACCGCCCACGCACAAATATTTAAGTCCCGATGATAGCAAATGCGAAAATATTTTTGCTACCACAACTGTCCGTAATCCAGATGGGAGTTATTCTGTAGATATTCCGTTCAAGGACGACCCTGTTAAGCTCGGTGATTCGTTTACTTCCGCGCAAAAGAGATTTTCCTCATTAGAAAATAAATTTAAAAGGGTTCCTGATTTACGCGGCAAATATAATGAAATAATTTTAGACTATTTAAGTAAGGGCATTCTCCATAAAGTTCCGCAACAAGATATCAACTCTACAGGTTTTTTCCTACCGCATCATCCAGTAATTCGTAATGATAAAACAACTACCAAAATTCGCATCGTATTAGATGGCAGCGCAGCCACTGATACAGGTATTTCGCTCAACGATATTTTACATACCGGTTGTAATTTGCAATCTGAAATTTTTAATATTTTACTTAATGTTCGCATGTTCCGCATTGCTTTCTTCGCTGATGTAAGACAGATGTATTTATGTATACATGTCAACGAACCGCACCGAAAATATCAACGCATTTTATATCGTTTTTCCACTGATGAACCAATTATTGTCTTAGAATTTACACGAGTCACATTCGGACTTCGTTCGTCTCCTTTTTTGGCGCTCCGCACTCTTCGCCAGCTTGCGTCTGACGAGAGGGAAAAGTATCCTCTCGCAGCCTCCGTGGTTGAAAGGGACATTTATATGGATGACCTTGCCAGTTCAGCACCGTCCGTTGATGAAGCATCCGAAACCGCTAACCAACTGATTGAATTATTTAAATCAGGAGGTTTTGATCTTGTGAAATGGTCAAGTAACTCCCGCGAATTACTTGATCATATACCTGTGACGCACCGCCAATCAGAGTCAGTTTCGTTTGATGATGGTAATGGCTTTAAAATACTAGGGCTCCGCTGGCTTCCTAGTTCAGATGAGTTTATTTTTATTGTTATTCAACCGCCTGCAACATGCACTAAACGTGCTATTTTATCAGCAACCGCTCGTCTTTATGACGTTTTAGGATTAGTAGGTCCAGTAATTTTGTTCGCTAAACTGCTCATCAAAGAGCTCTGGCTACTCCACATCGATTGGGATGAAACTCCTCCCTCAAACATAATAGAAGCTTGGAAAAAGTATATTTCAGAGTTACCGCTGCTTTCACAGCTACGTTTCCCTCGTTTTCTTAATGTAGAAAGAAATTCACCTCGCGTTTATTTGGTCGCATTCGCAGATGCTAGTGAAAAGGCATTTGGTTGTGTCATATATTTATACGTTCAGAACGACAATGAACTGCCTAAAGTTTCATTAATTTGTTCAAAATCACGTGTAGCTTCACCAAAGTCAACTACAACTATCGCTAGATTGGAATTAAACGCTTTAGTCCTTCTATCAAAAATGGTTAGTAATGTTCGTGACCAGCTCTCTGAAAGACACACAATAGATAAAATATTCGCATTTTCCGACTCAGAAGTTGCTCTATGTTGGGTTCATGCTTCTCCGCACAGATTTCAAACTTATATAGCCAATAGGATATCACAAATTCAATCGCTTCTTCCCGCTGAAGATTTTTATCATATTGCAGGTTCAGAAAACCCCGCTGATTGTATATCTCGTTCTCTCTCACCCGCTCAACTTATCACTCATGAACTTTGGTTTCATGGTCCCGCTTGGCTTTCGCTACCGCATGGTGAATGGCCTATTAAGAAATTTGAACCTGGTAAATCTACTACGTTACCTGAAGAAAAAACTGTCACTCACATAGTTAATAATAACGACAATTTTAATGATCATCCTATAATGTTACTTGCTACTAGAGTTTCAAATTATAATGTATTGCTCCGCTCCATTGTTTATGTTTTCAGATTTGCTAAAAAATTTAACTCGCGCGGTAACATTACCACTGAAGAATTAGCACAGGCTGAAAAATATCTCATTCATATTATTCAAAATAAATATTTTTATTCAGACATTACAAATATAAAGAAAAATAAATTGCTTTCTTCCCCTTTACGAAAACTCTCTCCATTTATAGATGGTGATAACATATTGAGAGTCGGTGGTCGTTTAGGTAATTCTTCTCTCAATTATGAACAAAAACACCCCGCATTGTTACCGAAAAAGGATAGAGTTATAGAACTTTTAATAGATTACTATCATCGCAAACATTGTCACGCAGGTCCGCAACTCCTGATTTCAATTCTTAGAAATAAATTTTGGATTTTATCCGCTCGCCGTGTTATCAAACAACGCATTCATAAATGTTTAAATTGCTTTCGCTTAAATCCAAAGCCAACATTTCCATTAATGTCTGATCTACCGCAATTTCGCTTAGAACAGTGTAACGCATATACACACACTGGCGTAGACTATGCAGGCCCTCTGTATGTCACTTTAACTAGAAAACGCGGTGTACGCAGTCAAAAGGCTTACATATGTCTATTTATATGTCTTGTGACAAAAGCTGTTCACATTGAACTTGCTTCAGACCTAAGCTCCGCTTCATTTTTAGATGCTTTTAAACGTTTTCTTGCGAGACGTGGTCCATGTCAATACTTATATAGTGACAATGGCACTAATTTTGTTTCATCCAAGGGATATTTAAATGAGCTTTATAAATTCTTACTAGACGACGAATATTATAAACTTTTTCATGAAGAACTTAATAAACACCGCATAGTATGGCGCACTAATCCCCCCACTGCGAGTCACTTCGGTGGTATTTGGGAATCAAACATAAAGTCCGTGAAATCGCTGTTGTTTCGTGTGATAGGAAAACAGCTACTTACATACGAAGAAATGCTTACTGTTTTGACTCAAGTTGAAGCCGTTTTAAATAGCCGCCCTTTGTATGTTTTAAGTTCCGATCCTTCGGAACCCACCGCATTAACTCCTGCACATTTTATAAGAGCCGCTCCGTTAAGTTTTCTTCCCGCAACAGATTTAAGTAAAGAGAATTCTAACCTACTCTCTAGGTTTTCTTTAATGGACTCACTAGTACAGTCATTTTGGAAACGTTTTAGATCTGAATATCTGCATAATCTCCAAAGCAGAGAAAAATGGAATACGAGTTCTAATCCTGTAAAAGTAGGAACTATTGTTCTAATAAATACTGAAAATACTCCGCCACTGCAATGGCCAATGGGTATCATAACGCGTCTATATACTGGTAGAGATGGCGTGATTCGAGTCGCTCAAGTAAAAACCAAGTCTGGACTCTATGACCGACCTGTTGTGCGGTTATGCCCATTGCCTATGTATAATTAGTTTTTATCTCACACTCTTAGCTTTTAGTATTTTGTTTATTTAAGTGTAGACCTCACCACTCTTTTATATATTCAAATATTAACACGCACCGCATTAATATTATTTTGTATTCAAAACGCGACTCTCTCTCTCTCTTATTTCGAAGGAATGGATTCCTTCAAGGCCGGGGGAATGGTGGATTTAAAATGGTTTTTAATTATTTTTCAGTACTTGCAAATATGTACGTCATCCTTTCCTTTAAATATTTCCTTTTCCTCGATGTGTGCACGCAATATTGCTGTTCTGCTCGCACCTACGCGAGAGAGTGAGACGACATTAGCGAGTCGCGAACCTTCTGATGGAAGACATCTTTAATTTCCCTCTTCGAATATCAACGCGGCACGGTTGACATGTGCTAATCATAAAACTTTAAAATATACGTATTTATAACGCTAATTACTTTAAAAATTGTGTGTCAGTGTGTTAAATTGGTACCAGTGTATGGACAAATCAAAATCCTAGGTGAACTGTGAACTTTCCCAAGCAATTAAGCTAACCGCCCCGACGCGCCGGCCGCCGAAAGACCGTTGGTTGGGCTGAGCTGATCAAAGATCTCTGGAGACATCATCCTCATCAGCAAACAAGTAAGTGTGCACATCTTACTTCCTACAGGAGCTGTGATTGTGTCCTTTTGTCTCATTCCTTTATTGCAGCTCAGTGTTCTCCGCCCTATGTTACATACGTGTTTGCAAGTACAAAAGAAAATACCTACGTACTTCAGTTTCACGACCGCAAACCTACAGTCCATTAAAACATTTTATTAAAAAATAATCACCACATGCTTTAAACCTTATTAAATGCAAGTTGGTTCGTCTGATCTATGTCTCAGATACTCAATGATCATAAGAAATATTATTTATATTAGTTTTAATGATCTTCTCTTTCTCCGGAAACCAAAATATTAACCTCTGATACGGTGCTTATTTTCTCTTGTCCTGCTAGTTGAAACTGTATTATGATCACCATGTACGTCACTACGCTACCGATGATCTGCAATAAACAAGTGCAAATATTTTATATGAAAAACTAGCAACATTGTCCACATGGACTTTTGGAAAATCCCTACTTAGGGAACTTTTGATAAGGTATAAAAATTATTTTATGTTTTAACTTTTAATCCAGGCTATGGGTAATATATATCTGTGTGCCCCAAATCTGTTCAGCCTTTTTGCGTGATATAACAAACATCCAAACTAGGTATCACCACATTTTTATTGTAGGAAAACATGTTTTAAAAAAAATATAAAACAGTTTGTTGTTTGTTCCTATTGGCTTAACTGGCAACTATCAAAAATAAATAAATTGTTTTAATCACGTTTTAATAATCATTACGTGGTACCAACAGCAAAACGAGATCAGAGTTGGTTGTAATCAGAGTTAGAGAGTTTGTTGTAAACAGAGTTAGGTCGAGTTAGTTTTAGGTCAGAGTTGGTTGAGTTCAGAGTTTGTTGAATCTAGAGTTGGTCGAGACCAGAATTGGTCAGTTGGTTAAGGTTGTAAAGATTTTCGTTCTGGACTGTACCACGAGGTAGTTTTTGAGGTCGATGAGATCAAACACTTGATGAAAATATATAATGTAAGTAAGTAGGTATGTAGGTAACGTTTATTTGCACACTTAATTATTATAATCACACAATCAGCCAGCTTATGGTATTAGTATTGATACAGGGACAGAAAGAGACTGAAGTCCTACTATTTATTTAATGTTGCCAGCAACAAGGTGATAGTTTAGGTCTAAGTTATTTGAGGTCAAATTATATTAAATCAATGTCATATTTAGAGCTTTAACTATTTTGTAGACATTTAGTACGTAGGTACCTACCTATCTAGACACCTACTTGCTACTTACCGAAGCTACGAGAGACCGGGCTAGAGTGCATACCCCTAGCGGGCAGTAGATGGCCTGATTGGTCAACAGGTATCTGGAGAACTTCTCCAGCTCCTTGAATATCACTCCATCAGGGCACCTGAGGAGCATACGGCTCACGAACAAGCGGACGCGACTGTCCTGCAACATAATTTCATACCTAAGCAAAAATAGTAGATTGTTATACGAGGGTCAAAAGAAAGCAATTCCCATTCGAGATATTTAGACGCCCGAGCATAGCGAGGGCGGCTATAGTTCGAGAATGGAATTGATGACTTTTACCCGTGTTAAAACACTCTACTTTTCATTTCGAATTTCAGGAAAGTAAAAAAGTCTTAGTGATTCCAAAATGTTTATTAATAAAAACATGTACCTACTTAGTAACTACATTGGTAGACCTTAATAATTATTACCTATACCAACTTACCTTTAAAACCCTAAAAAAATTTGAACAATTTGTGAAATTTAAAGTTAAATTCTAGCTTGGAATATTTACAGTTTGATAATTATATAATTTTGGAATATTTACAGTTTGATAATTAATAATTATAAAATTATTAATTATCAAACAGAAGAGAAGAAAGAACCGAAATCCACCTGTGTGTGATCTTATTTTCTATGATTATTTTCTTTTATTGTTATTTTTCCATCATCTTTTCTTTTGCTGTGTGTAAATTACTAGTTACTGTAAGTGGCACTATCCGCCGTTGTAATTAGAATAAATAAATAAATAAAAATAAATAAATAAATTATAAATTATTATGATGACAGATGTGGCTTTGTTGGATGCCTGTAAAAGTTGGAGATAATTATTCTTTGGTCTTTGATAAGACGGTAAGTCCATGGCAGAGACTCTCCTGAAGTAGTTGTTTCCTGTAGGCGAATTACAGCGTATTAGTTTTATTGTTTCTTTTATTTTATTTGAACTTTTTGTTTTAGTTTTAAACTCATTTTTAGTAAATACAAAATCAACACAAAACTTTAATACGTCACACACAGCTCGAAGTCACAGTGTTAGGTACCTAAGTCTCCTTCCAATATTTATTATAAGTAGGTTTTCTTATTTTAAATTTGGAACACGTCGCGTCGCCGGCCGCTCCGCCCAATGTTTTTAATTTTGCACTGGCTGTTTATACCATGTTTTGTTGTTGTTCGTGAATGCGCCCTACAAGGCTGCAACTTTTTTTTAAACCATTTGTTTAAACTTTTTCATTGCCAAATTCAGTTCTATTTTTAAATTACTTTTCCACCATATGGTGGAACGAAGAGTTTTGGACCCGCTGCTCAGTTCAAATATACATCACTTTCCGAATATGAGAAATGAAAACGTTTTTTTTTGCTATATGTAGCTATTAAAATACACACAAAGTTTCAAGACAGTTGACGCGATGTCAGTCTTACGTCTCGGCATAGCAACCATTGCGCGCTGAGGCGCGTTCCAAACCTACACTCCGAGTGCAACCTAACCACAACCGAACGCTCTAACGGCGTTCCAAACATTTGAGCGTGACGTTCGGTTGACACAACCGGCCCGTTCCAAACGTCAGAGCGTTGCAACCAAACAACCATCAAAAATGATGGTTGTAAAACGCTCTGACGTTTGTTTATAGAAAAAATGTCAATGTCATTTGACATTATTTTGTATTTTTGATGTTTTTATGTCTAATTTTTGAAATAATCATGGTAGATCCTCAAAAAAACGGATTTTATTTGATTTAGTATAAAGAAAAGTTCAAATTATTCGTATTCCAAATGGAAAGTGAAGAATTTGTATTGACATTGACATTTAAAGTTCTTGGTCGTTCCAAACCTTAGAGCGAGTTATAAAACAACCAAACAACCGGCTCTCAAACGTTCTGAACGCAACCCTGTATCGATGTCGGCCTCGGCTCGTCGTCGCGACTGCGCAGTGGTTGCCGGTAGGAAGGACGCGCGCGCGATGATGTCGTGGCCGAGGCGTAATGCCTGCCTACCAGTAGACTTGTACTATTATGTATTCTGTGCCGGTAGGCGTCCCCATAATTTCAAGATTACTCCACCTCAAGTTGAGTTCTGTGACTCGGTTCCATCACAGCGAGAGTGCTGAAGAATTGCAGCCCGCACCTGAATAAAAGCACCACTTTCCTATATAACCGATCCTTCAGTTCTGAAAAAGAAAATATTAAATGCAACATGTCTCTTAGTGCAAACCTAGCGTCATACATTGCCGTAGCCAGGAATTCATTTTGGAGAGGGTCTAGCTCCCAGAGACAATTTATTTCAAAATGAGCACAAGACTTATACAACGTGTTTCAAAATAACATCTAATGCTGAATATGGTACTACGAGTAAGTATTATTGGGAGTAGGGACCATCAAACTGAACAACTTTTACTATGGGACGAACTCTGAAAACGCGGAAAAAAAAGCAAGAAATAGGTAATATTCGTAATAATAAAAACACGTCTATTGAAGTCGGGTGGGGCTGGAGTATAAATTCCTTTTATTTTATTCAAAAGTCCCATCCGACTTCAATAGACGTGTTTTTATTATTACGAATATTATTTCTTGTTTTTTAGAGGTAGGTTTTTGAAGTCGGTTTTTTGTTTTTTAAACCATTTATTATTTTTTAATTTTTTAGTGTAGGTACCTTTTGTATTAGGTAATGTAGACGTATATTATTTATGTAAAAAAATCGGCTCAGCCAAACGTGAGTTAATCGCGGAGAAACATACATACATACGGGTCAAACTGAGAACCTCCTTTTTTTAAGTCGGTTAAAGAACTACTTTCCAACAAAAAAATATTATCTTATTCAGTTCATAAACAAAGAAGAAGTTATACGAGTGATCATCGAAGTAGGTACCTACTTCAAACAAAATCATACTATTTTCGTGCTTTTTTCAAGATTACTTGAAAAGTACTGAACTGGTTTCGTTTTAACGTTTGAATAATTTCTATTGGTCCAGCCGTCTTTGAGTAATCGGTGGACATACACAAAAAAAAAATATACAGACGAACAGAGAACCTGCTCCTTTTTTGGAAGTCGGTAAAAATCAGCTGTTTCATAGATAAGTATATTTTGATATTAATTTTAACAGCTGTTTTTTTTCTTGATTTCAGACTTGGTCCCATAGTAAAAGTTGTTCAGTTTGATGGTCCCTAGTCCCTTCTACCATTTCGGCATATTTGTTACACGTTATACATATAAATACAAAACTTATTAACAATTATACAAAATACAGTCTAAAAAGAACCAATACATACTATCGTAGGGCTGTATCATTTCGAATAGCGAGATGGTCAAATGCAGGAAATTGGAAAGCAGGACTAGCAGAACTCCTGCGCCGTAACAGTCATCTAGCTGTCTCACCACATCGCACGACTCTTCGTACATCGAAGCGAGACGGCGAATGCTCCCACAGATCGACTCTAAAGAGGGAGTTAGGTTAGGTACCATGACGTCTGTTTGAAAAGTATTGACCAACAAGCTTCCGCCCACGACTTCGTCCGCGTGGACATTCGATAAAATCCTCATGTTCCTCCAAATTCTGATCAGCCGTTTTTACGTGATTAGGAGGGTCCCCACCAAGCGCGCTGCCTCGCGAGGCAGGACGTTTGCCACACGGGCCTCGCACGAGGCTGCTCGCTTGGTGGGGACCCGCCTAATCACGTAAAAACGGCTGATCAGAATTTGGAGGAACATGAGGATTTTATCGAATGTCCACGCGGACGAAGTCGTGGGCGGAAGCTTGTTGGTCAATACTTTTTGAAAAACGCTGAGACCCGTATTTATTAATTTTCAATGGTCAGCCTGAACACAAAGTTTGAAGATCCTAGCTTCAAAACTGAGGGACTTTCATACAAACTTTGGACCCCCGTTTCACCCTCTTGGGGGGGGGTGAGTTTTGAAAAATCCTTTCTTAGTGCACTCCTAGACCTCATAAGGAACCTATGTAAGTCTCGAGGTTCAGTGGTTTGGGCTGTGCGTTGATATCTCACTCAGTCAGTCAGTCAGTCAGTGAAAGTGAAAGTGAAATAAGCTTTATTCAAATAAACTTAATTGTTAAGTACCTACTTTTGAATCGTCTATATTTTCCTACCACCCGTTCCAGACTTTTTTAGCTGACAAGAAGAACGGGCGCAAGAAACTTATCAGCTGTAACAGCCATAAGTAACGATATTTACAAACTTGAATATATCGTTACCAGGGTAACATAATTACAAAAGGGTGACAGAATTATTGGCAACAACAGTCAGGACTTTGAATTTTATATATAATATATAGATATATCTATTACGTACCTACTTATTTAAAACTTATTTGCCTACTTAAATAGGCGATGTAGGTATTAAAAATACTTTGAATAAAATTACCTAATAGAACTAGAAAAAAATCTTATAAAATAATTCTGCGTTATGATAAGACGCATAATAAGATGAAAAAGTGATGTGTTAGTAAAGTTTTACCTGGGTCAACGTTCATCATAGTTAGGTTGTCATTCATTGAATTCACTGATTTCATTGGTATCAATTTTGTAGGATAACTTAAAGTCATAACATCTAGTGATGTATCTGCAATACATAAGCACAGAATAGACAAGTAGGTTACTACGCTACGACATAATCGTACCGACTTAATTTATAAAAACTGAAATCAGTAAAGTATTATCCTTAGTTAAGAACATAAAACTTTTTATTAAAACATTATTGAATACCAGTAAAATATTCTAGATATTGTACGTACATATCCGTTTGGGCGTTTCAGCCAGCGCAGCAGGCGGCGGCGGGCGTACAATAATCACTGCGCGCTATTTCGATGGCGGCCTCTCAACTCTTCGTCACGACCGCGAATTCGCCTGTCTCGCCGCCTGCCGTGCTGGCTGTGGTGGGTTCCCGCCCCGTGGGAATGTAGATTGCTGGTTTTCTGACGGACAGATGCTTGCAGTGCATGAGTAAGTTCCAATCTATGTTGCCTCATGCCGGGATCCCGCTTAACGCAGCGGGCGCCCTTATGTTCTCTTTTTTTGTAAGTAGGTACCTACTTATACCATTCATTAACTAAACTTAGAGTAATACGTCAGCAATGCACTTACACTGTGCATCCAACAACTGCGACAGATCCTGAATCAAGTTGCACACAACCCCCATGGATTTAGCCACTTCGAACGCGCTGAACACAAACTGCATCTCCAACACAAACATCAGGAAGTAGGCGTAGCAATAGACAGCTATCGACAGCACTTCTGGCTCATCTGATAACACGAAATTACGATAAACCTAATTCTAACCTGGGTAAAACGGCTTACTTTGCCTTAGGGGCATAACTTTGACACAAATTGGTTACGAAGCTACATTACCTACCTAGGTATAAGTCATCCATCACAAAAAGGTAAAAAAGCTACGTTAAAAGCTAACATTTTATAAGAAGACGACCCCATGGGAACTGTTGTGATGAAGGAATGCTAGGTGGCAACTTGCTGTTCTTCATTTTTTGTTCTTTTAAGTTTGAAACGTTAATAAACATTATTTTGACATGTAAAAAATAAAGTTTGAGATACTTACCAGCCCCCTAGCATGATCATCACCGAAACACGATATATCGCGTAATATAGCATTTACGAAACTGCGGTTACGTAGACGACCGAAGGGATCTTATTGACACTCAACTGTCAATATTATTATCCCAACGGGTCGATGGAAAGGCAATCCTTTTGACAGTTAAACGTGATAAATCGCCATATCGCGTTCATGCTATGATAATCGGTCGGATCGGTGGTCATGCTAGGGGGGCAGAAACGTTATCGGTGGGCAATGAGATTTAAATTAGTTATTTTGAAGTTACTAAATACTGGAACTTAAAACAATTTTAGTATTTACGATCATCTTTGCAAATTAAATAATTGTTTCCAGTGATCGTGTAGGTATACCTACTTTAGTGCTTTTTAGTTCTGAAGTTTTTTTTCCATATTAACAAAATTATAACTTTTAAAGTAACTTTTTGCAAAAGGAACTCTGTTCCTAAAAATGGTATTCTTTCGTTTATCATAATTTTATTTGTAATAATTTCATTTGCCATAACATAATGATCCTCGGTCATAATATTCAATTGTAATAATGGCTTTTATACTAACAACGTATGACATAACAATCCATTAGCCATACTTTTCATTTGCCATAAAATTAGGTGCCATAATAACAAGTGTCATAATGATTAGTTCCTATAAATATTATTTGACATAATCAATAATTGACATAATATACATAACTTATAACGTATCTCTTCACCTAAACGTACCTAGGGAATAGGGATTATAAATAAAAACTTTAAATGCGACCACCACTACTGGTAGGTTAGGTTAGGTTAGGTTTGACCACTCGCAGCGGAGCTCCATAATGCTTGCATGCATGTTGCATGCTGAATGCCTGCTTGCATGCTGCATGCCTGCTTGCATGTAGAATGCTTGCCGGGGGGTGCAGGGGGGGCTGGCCCCCCTGCTCGGGGGGGTTGGGGGGCCTGAGACCCCCCGCTATAAAGAAAAACTTTTAACGCACTTACCAGTAGGTTAGGTTAGGTTAGTGTTTTGACCACTCGCAGCGGGGCGAGCGAAGCGAGCGGAGCTCCCTAATGCTTGCGGGCATGTTGCATGCTGCATGCATGTTGCACGCTGCATGCATGTTGCATGCTGCATGCCTGATTGCTTGCTGCTTGCATGCTGCATGCCTGCTTGCATGCTGCATGCCTGGCTTGCATGCTGCATGCCTGCTTGCATGCTGGGTGCCTGCTGCATGCCTGCTTGCATGCTGCATGCCTGCTTGCTAGCTGCACGCTTGCTTGCATGCTGAATGCCTGCTTGCACTGCATGCAATTGCAATTGCATGCTTATTTACTCATTATATTTAAAAATGTATTATTAAAAAGCTAATTATAATTTTATAAATCAAATATATTATAAATAAATATATTTTATAAATAAATATATCCACCCATAAGGAAGGCTTGTGCCCCAGCAGTGGGACATTCAATATGGCTGATGGACAAATCAAATATGAGTAAACAATTTTATTTTAGTTCCACAATTTTGTCGTTTTAAATTGAGATTCAATGCCAAAGCTCTCAAAAATTCTCTATTAGTTTAATAAATAAATTATCTTGATTGGTCAAATTCTTATTAATTCTATAAATATGAATTATGCTGCCTTCTTTCATTATTTCTTCGCTGAAATAATAGAAAACAAGGTTTGTTTTGCCAAATATTGTAATAAGTAAGTATTATGGAAAATCATTGTAATAGATAATAACATTATTTTAAATGAAGAGTATGGCAAATAAAAGTCATTTGATTGTTTATGACCAATGAAATTAGTGAAAATAAATTTATGTCATTTGTTAGTTATGGCAAATATATCATTATGTTTAATGAATTTATGGCATATGCAGTTATGGCAAATGAAATTATTGCATTTAAAATTATGGAAAACATTAGTAAACCCCTAAAAATATGTTCTTCCAGGATATGCGATGGCAACCCACTAAAATCCAGTGTTCCTAAGTAATATCTATTGCTGTAACACATGTCTGCTGTTCCACCTTGTGAGGTAAGGTTTCATGCAGTGGGAGCTCGGTCTAATACCAAAGATTTTCGATCAAAATCAAAAAATCAAAATCAAAAAAATATTTATTCAGTCTAGGCTGTTACAAGCACTTGTGAATGTCAAAGAAGCTGCGCCATCGGTTCGCAAACCCTGAGCGGGAGACCTTGTAACGAGAAGAACCAGCAAGAAACTCGTCAAGGGCTGCTTTTTTCTCCCTGTATATTTCATACAGAGTCGTCAACATTGAAAAATGAGCTCCACATTTAAAGTGAGGTCAATTTCCATCACAATAATTAACAAAAGTTTGCACACAATGTGTAGGTAGGTTGAAATTAAATACCTACTACATATCGGATAGGTAATTGTGAGAGTAAATAACTTTCAACTAGTTGAGAAATCAGTAATCACTATGTCTGCTACTCGAAAGTGCACCTAAGTAGGCAAAATTTACCAAAAAAACACTTGATACAAGACAAAAAAAAAATAATAAAGAAAAACGCAATTCTTACAATTCAATATGCGTTAAGATAGGTACTCAGAAGCAGACCCATTCCCACTGGCAGCACCCGTTCACGAGCATGACGCGTGGACCAGCCATCACTTCGCTCAACCATATTTGAGGGAACGTAACGACCCGCCCCACACGACACCACCGCAGAAATGATTAAAGAGAGCATGACATACTTAGCAGTGGCGTGCCCAGGCCTACAGGGTAGAGCAAGCCCGAACCCTCAAATCAAGCAATTTTTTTTACCAGCTCAAGCAAAAAAACAATGCATATTTTTTTTTCATACGATGATCTTTACCAAAATATCGATGCGACACACCCCAGCGCCATCTAGACTAATTCATAGATAACTCTCAAAAAATCACCAAAAGCACACCCCTTAAGCTTACTTTAATTATTCACAAAATGCTAGATGGCGTGACTTTATCGAATTATATTATTGTGTAATCAAAACTAAATTTCTCGTGTGTCACTCATAATAAATATCTAAATCAATTCACAAAATAATAGCGTCACTGAGCTTTTGCTAGATAATTTCAATCCTATCTCCTGCATTCCAAACAAACATTATTGTCGTTCAAATGAAAGACGCAAAACTAACCTTACTTATTTATGTTTATAAGAACAACCAACAATGTAAACAAGTCCACTACAAAATTACGATACTTACATTGAAGAATATTATATTTCTTTGCAAAATACTCAAATGAAAAGGTTTATTACCGGACTGCAAGGAAAGAGTTATTTTGTATTTCTCTTGGATCGACTCGACTCGTGGACACTTTCACAGAGAATAAACATTTTAATCCATCACATAAAACCATTATCAATCATTAAACTGAAATTTAAACTCAATTTTAACACAAAAACACTATTTTAGGCAAAACACTTGTTGTTTCAAAACAGCTGTCGTCACAGATTGAAACAACTTCACACTCCCCAGCGCGTTGTGCAGTCTACCGAACTGGAGCGAACTTTGGACTGCAAGCCGGCTTTCGCTCGGCATTGTGTAGTTCTCATAGAATCTATAGATACGTACAGCAGTACTATGTATGCGGGTAGCACTTTTGTTGATGTTAGAAGAGAGCGGATATATACAGATCGCAAAGCCCGGTTGCAAGCCAACGAGTGCGAGGGAGATAAATGCATTGTAGAGGGTTTATTGAGAAAAGAAATGCAGTTTAGCGACTTGTCTATCGATCAGTTGTTGTAAAAATTGAATTTGTGGTTATTGATTATTGAAAATTAACATTTGTTAATAATATTGTGTTGTAATTAATTACGATTCATTGGTGTAGTGTTAGCAAGTTATTGTTAGGGCAAGCCGGGCTTTTGGGCTTGTATGGAGGTACCGCCACTGATACTTAGGCTACCCATCCTAAGGCACTGAATGGGGTTGGTAAACTTTTCCAAAACTGTTGTGAATTATATATTTTCTGGTAGCTTTTGGCTTTGGAGTCAGGAATAACAAATTGCGGAATTATATAATGCTTCATTTTAATTTAAATAAAAATTTAAATTTTTAATTTACAGCATAGTACAATAAATCACTATTACGGCTGTATGCGTAGGTATGCCTTTGCTCCAAAGACTTTCTATGTTGTTGCTCAAAACAAAAAAAACAAAGGTATGATTACTCTTTGTCACTGTCTGTCAAATCTGTCAATCAGTTTTTTAAATCAGTAAATGCAAAGGAACTTCGTGTTCAGCTGTATGTTTGATATTTCATCGCGATAATAATATAAAAAATATATTTAGTTCACAAGGTAAAATAAAAAAAACATAATATAATTTTCTTTATTCTTCAAACTTGTGCTATCAAAAAAAAATATAAAACAATTCTCTTCGAAAAAGTTTACCAACCCCATTGAAAACTAATATCCAAAAGCTTTTCATAGGCCTTTACTTACAAAAACTACTGACTATAGAAAGCAAAATGATTGCAATTAAAAAAAGAGAAATCAAAAAA
This sequence comes from Agriphila straminella, assembly GCA_950108535.1. Lineage (NCBI taxonomy): Eukaryota > Metazoa > Arthropoda > Insecta > Lepidoptera > Crambidae > Agriphila > Agriphila straminella. The sequence goes on along the minus strand of OX467323.1, from coordinate 14,472,377 downwards.
AGGTTTACTTGCCTATTAGTTTTATGTTTTGAGTAAGAAGTGCCATACATATTGATAATATCAAACAGAAAAAAAATATAAATATACGACGCCCTTAGTACAAGCAGACAGAAGCAGACCCATTCCCACTGGCAGCACCCGTTCACGAGCATGACGCATGGACCAGCCATCGCTTCGCTCAACCATATTTGAGGGAACGTAACGACCCGCCCCACACGACACCACCGCAGAAATGTTTAAAGTGAGCATGACATACTAAAGATCGCGTTCGGGAGTAACCCCCTTTGCAAAAAATCTTGATGTCAATGGAATAAGTACCTACTCTTGAATGTATACTCACATCCAGTCGCCCACGAAAATTCCAAGTAATCCACTGTTATTATTGACACCACTGCTAGGAGCCATAACGCGCACGCGATAGTATCTTTAAAATCACCTGTTTGTTTATTAAGGCCAGCTTTGTTAATCTAAAAAAAATTAAAATGTATTATTATGTTACCTTTGAAGTTCGAAATTCAGGTAGAGTGCACATTAACTAGTTAATCTGCAGACTCACTGGTCGAATCAGTTAAAGTGCGAACATTTCTTTCATTTCGTATACTTACCTATACTTTAACTAGGTAATCTGCAGATTAACGACCAAGGATCAGTTAAAGTACAGAAACAGGTTCTTTAATTGAAAAAATGTGTAGTTAATGAAATGAAATGAAATCTTTATTCACTAAAAATAGAGTTACTTATTTGTAGTCCGTCTATTTTACCAACATAGGGCATGTGTATTCATGAAAAAATACAATAAAATAATACAATTTAAAAAGATGCTAATTAGTGTTAATGTCAATACCTACCTAGTCAATCAGAATTAATTTAGTTACACATAGTCATTATCATTTGATTTTTTAATTTCAATTTTACAAGTAAGATATTCTTTAACTGAGTAAAAACATTTTGTTTTCAGCCATTCAAACAGTTTTCGTTTAAGTATGGTAATGCTCAGTTCAGTTAATGTACGTAAAAGGGGGAGACCATATTATTTAATTTCTGTGACGGGTCTGGGTATTACAAGCTTTGGCTTAGTTTGGGGCTAGATGGCGCTGTGTGAAATTGTCCAAGCAAGCATAAAGCAAAATATATTAACTTTATGGGGGAGACACAAAAGCGGGGGGGCGGGGGGCGCAGAAGCCCCCCGCCATGGAAAAAGTCGAGTTCAGCAGGACATTAGGTTAGGTTAGTACCTATTGCGACTAAAAACGCGAGAGCCGCGGCGCGCGGGAGTGGCCGGCGAAACGCCAGAAAGGACGTTTTTGTAAATTTTACTTTCAATATGGGTATTACCTAATTGGGTGACTGTAAATAATTAAAGGCGACTGTTAATGGTATACTTAAATACTAAAATGGGCAGCGCTTTATTTTTTGGGCGATAAAATAACTAAACGGGCGACAATCTGTGGATTATTTAAATACGTAAAACGGGCGACTACATGTGGGAGATAAATAATTTAAGTTAGCAGTGAATTCCAAACGAGTGACAAAAATACTGAGTGGGCAACTGTTATACCAAGTAGATAATTATATAACTGATTTAAGCTGCTACACGTGGTATTTTTGTCATCTCGATTAGGATAATATACACCTTTTTTCAATAAGATAATTAAATAAGTATGCCTAAATGTCTTGTGTGCCCTAAGGTTGTCGCCCAAATAGTAATTTGGTCGCCCGTTCTAAATAACTTTCTCAACTTGTATCTTTAAGTCACCCATTTCCAATATCTGTAGTCGCCCTCAGCCCGTCGGCCACATAGTATTTCAGTAAGCCATATTCAGTTTTTTTGATACCCAAAATGGAAATTTATTGTTACCCGATTAAATACTACTTAAATTTCCTGAAGCCTTGGCTATTTCATTCAGTGTTTTCCGCACTTTAACGGTGTAGCATGCAATATTCGGGACCCAAAGGAGTAAAGCAGATCGGTTACGCCTACGTAAATAAAATATTTTATTACTCCGATTGCACTTGTGTTATGGAAATCAGAGACAACGATGCTAAATAACTGGTAATACACACACACTAAATTGACCAAGCTGGGGATCGAACCCGGTACTGGCTACTCCATGAGAATCGGTGCACAAGCCAAGCCAACTCGACCCCGGAGTATATGAATTCTGTGCCCGGAGGTTATATTACCTTTTGGATCCTTCGTAAGCAAAGTATGGTCTTCCCCAATCTCTTGGGCGCGCCATACGCCGCGACGCTCGCCGTCAACATGACGACTGCCAAGTCGCAGAGCCACGTGAACGTCCTCGTCGGGCTATCACGGGGGACAGCAGTCTTCTCAGGGTCATCCGTTATGCCAGCAACTAAGCCCAGTGTCAAGCCCGCCAGTGTTGCCAAATCTAGAAGATTTTGAATAAGAGTAGAAACCAATGATGTCGTCGTCGACATAAAAAAAACACTTTTTACAGTCTCTTGAATGATTTATCGCCCGGTACACACACACCAAATGATTCAGTCACGCCAAATTATAGCTCTAGCCTTAGCATCTAAACGTCATAAAATCTTACTTATAATCGCGGCGCCGATATAGGCCAGATTGCTCAGAATTTTTGAGACTCTGACAGTCCACCCGCTCCCTTCCCTCCTGAAGGTTAGAGGCCCCACCCCCGCCAGCTGCGACACGCGGAGCACCAGACTCAAAGGCTTCGACACTGAACATTCTGGTACAGAACATCCAAGAGGCTGTACTTTTCTCTGGCTAGATTTCTTCATGTCTCTGTACAGTGGAAGTGAACAACGAAAAGAAATGCAGAAATAGCGAAAATTAAGGAATTGCTTGCTACATCAAGTTGCAGACTCAAACAGCAGTGAGTGTCGCATGTAGTAGGTATATCGAAAGAATGAATGTGGATTAGTGAAATGGTGGTGTAATGAAATACTGATTTTAAATTTTCTGAAGATGGAAAATATGATAATAATATGTTGCACCTAATCATTATATTTTGCACACCAGAAATGGTTAGATATAGCGCTCCACTAATTTATAAGACCAACTTTTTGTACCTACCCATATTTTGCAATAAAACTAGTTATTTGATTTGATTTGGTTTGATTAGAAATTCAGAACTCTACATTTGCTACAGGTACGAACCTACGATTGCTGCGGCTACGCAATTGCGTTTGCTGCGGCTCAGAAACTTTACATTTGTGACGACTACGATGATAAGTTTGCTAAGGCTACGATAAGTTTGCTATGGGTAAGAAACTACGTTTGCTACGGCTACGAAATAACGTTTGCTACGGCTACGATAAGTTTGCTTCGGGTACGAAATAACGTTTGCTACGGCTACGATAAGTTTGCTTCGGGTACGAAATAACGTTTGCTACGGCTACGATAAGTTTGCTTCGGGTACGAAATAACGTTTGCTACGGCTACGATAAGTTTGCTTCGGGTACGAAATAACGTTTGCTACGGCTACGATAAGTTTGCTTCGGGTACGAAATAACGTTTGCTACGGCTACGATAAGTTTGCTTCGGGTACGAAATAACGTTTGCTACGGCTACGATAAGTTTGCTTCGGGTACGAAATAACGTTTGCTACGGCTACGATAAGTTTGCTTCGGGTACGAAATAACGTTTGCTACGGCTACGATAAGTTTGCTTCGGGTACGAAACTACGATTGCTACGGCTACGAAACTTTACATAATGCTGCGGCTACAAAACCTTCCGTTATCTATGGCTACGCTTCGTTTGCTACAGCTACGAAACACCACGTTTGCTATGTCTATATTTTGCTGGCTCTACAGCTACAGAAATTATTTTAAATTCAAAAGACACGGTTTTGCATAATAACCATATATACTTCTAGGCAAGTGTTCTGATCTGACAGGTAGATAGTAAATATTGGAACTTTATTTAATTAAAAAATATTTTGACTCTAACTTAGCTAGTGTTTGATTTGGTAATTGTTTTTTTGTAATCAACCAAACTAGTACGTACCTACCTACTATTATAGTTTTATAGGAATGACCGTTCTTGATGATTTCCTTATTTGTTCCAAAGATTTAAATCGTTTGTTCTTTAGACACATCATTACTAGAAGTGATAAATTGAGATAATGCAAACGATAATAGTTTACTGTGTGCTGACTGCTGTCCTCTGATGGAAAGCATGATTGTCTAGAGAAATATTGCGAGTCAGATTATTATTTTTATGAGTAAAAAAGGGTTACTCTGAAGATCTACGCATTAAAATAAAATAAAGTTTGTAATATTTAATTCAATTATAAAGATTACACATTATTGATCACGTCTGCAAAAATCATACATTAAAAAATAAAACATTTCATTAAAAGAAACAAAAAATATTTTTGATTAAACATTAAGGTTTCCTCTAACTCAGAAAAATATAAAAATTTATTTTGAAAACCGATACTAGATAATTTCTTGTCGGAGAAATATGTTTTTCTCACTTATGCTCTGAAATCTTATCATTCCATTTGAAAAAGGAATGCGGGGCGTTCCACATTTCCGAGGGGGTCTGGTTCATCACATTCTAAATTTAAAATTCAGGCCAGGAATGAATTTCAATACTTACTTCCCGCACCAGCACCGGGTGCGGGAAGTAGGTACAGTGCGAAGATGATCTGGGTGGTCTGCGGCAACTTTTTTTTTTGTTTTAGCTGTTCACAAAAACAAAAAAAGCAAAGGCACATTTGCACCATACAGCCATAACTTTAGTTCCTTTTTTCTGGCACGCAAGCCAACGACAAGACAGTTAATATTATAAAGGTAAAATTATTTAATAGGTAGTATAATAACGATACAATAAAAAAAATGGTGAGCACAGAGTATATTACTATAAGAATAAATAAATATTACATTGTATTGTACCAGATTTATCAGAGACAAATCCTCTAAGTAATCTTGAATTATGTACAGCGCCATCTACCGCCGAGAAGCGAAATGAGATGGGTTTTTGCTTCTCGGCGGTAGATGGCGCTGCACGTAATTCAAGATTACTCGGAGGATTTGTCTATGATAAATCTCATTTTTAATATTAATTAAATTTAATTAAGTTTCAATTGACAAGTTTTTTATTTCCTCGCATTTCTTGAGAAAAGCACTATACAAGCCTTGTTCTTGAAGCTACTTGCATTGCCTCGAATGATTAAAGCCCTCGCCTGCGGCTCGGGCTTCAAACCATCCTCGACAATGCAATCGCTAGCTTCCCGTTCACGGCTGTAATGTACTATTAATCGCACCATGTTTCAAAAAATAATATCACAATATTATATTTTACAGTAAAACACTAGTAAACATGACATGTGTTTCGAATTAACTCGTCATTCCTGTGTAAATGGAAGTTTTTGCAAAAAAAGCAGTAATCCTTTCTTGTGAGGGTATGTATTTACTATTGCAGTTGCAGCACAGCAACACTGCACCTTTCGGATGTCGGCTATATTTTGTTTAGGTTGTATTTTTTGAATCGAGTCAAAAAAAATACGTAAGTTTGTGTGTTTAATTCACGATGTTGTGAAAATATAATCTCAAAATTTGGCCACTATCATGTAGAATTCTTACATTCATCATTTCTGCGTACCGTAATTTCTGTGTAAGATAGTACACAGAAAATCGTTCTCCAGACTTTCTGAGCTGACCTACCTATCCCATTTTCTAAGTTTTGGACAACATTGAACTCTAAAGGCGTCAATTTAGTTCAATATTGAACTCAAAGATCTATGTGCTGTCGGACTTGTCGGACATCCTAAATCGGAAAGTTAGGAGAGCTTTGTACACAGAAATGACAATAATTAATAAATAAAATTAAAATAAATAAAAAATAAAAATAGCCTTTATTCTACCACAATATTCAACATGCTTTACAAAATAACAATGATTGACAATAATAATTTGATTTAAAAATTCATTGACTTAAATAAGTATAAATAATTTATATAAAATTGTTAAATCGGTATATAAAATTCAATTGATTTCATTTTAAATTAAAAAGTGTGTATATAATCATCGTAATAAAAAAATTAGAATATTAATTTGTGGAAGTCGCCTCCTTGGCGTAGGCCTCCCCCAGCCTCCTCCAGTTCTCTCTGTCCTTCGCCTTCCTCCTCCAGTCCGATCCAACTCTTTCCTTAAACACATCCTCCCATCTTTTCTTCGGTCTACCTCTACTTCGCTGTCCTTCTCTTGGTAACCATTCAGTCAATTTTTTGGTCCATCTATCACTTTCTATTCTACATACATGACCTGCCCATCTCCATTGCAAACTTCTTATTCTTTCCAGTATATCGGTTATCTGTGTTTTTTTCCTTATGATTTCGTTTTTAATTTTATCTGATACTTTTATACATAACATGCTTCTTTCCATTTTCCGCTGGTGTATAGCTAATTTGTTTTCGTCTTTTTTTCGCAATGACCATGTTTGGCAGCCATAGGTTAAACTTGGTAAAATTACTGTGTTAAAGAGTTTGCCTTTAATTTTTATGTTTATATCTCTGTTTTTCATGACTTCTTTTAAGCTCCAATATTTCTTCCAAGCAATTGCAATCCTTCTGTTTATTTCTTTTTCTGTCTGGTCTTCAAACGCAATCGATTGACCCAGGTAAATATATTCAGTAACATACTCTATCTGTTCTCCATCAACTGTTATACTTTGTTTTTCACCATTAGTGATTATTTTTGTTTTTGAGGTGTTTAACAATAGACCAACCTTTTTGCTCTCACTTGCTAGCTCGTTCACCATGTTCTCTAACTGTGTACTTTCTTCTGCAAATATGGCAATGTCGTCCGCGAATCGCAAATGACTTAGGTACTCCCCATCTATTTTTATTCCTTGTTTTTTCCATGCGATGTTTCTAAAAACCATCTCAAGAACTGCTGAAAATATTTTAGGTGAGAGAGGGTCACCTTGTCTTACACCTTTTTCGATGCGAAATTCGGGTCCATCTCTTTCCAGTCGAATTTTTGCTGAGCACTTCGAGTATATGTTGTGTAAAAGGTTTATATACCCTACATCTACATCTTGCTGTGCTAAAGCCTCCCAGATACCGAAATGTTCCAAAGAGTCAAAAGCTTTGGTGAAGTCTATGAAACATATGTATAGAGTCCTTCCATATTCCATGCATTTTTCAATTAGTTGTGTCACAACATGAATATGATCAATAGTTGAAAAATTTTTTCGAAATCCAGCTTGTTCCCGCGGTTGATTTTCATCTAAGATTTTGGAGATTCTTTTCAGTATAATTTTTGCGAAAGTTATTATACATTATTGATCACGTCTGCAAAAATCATACATTAAAAAATAAAACATTTCATTAAAAGAAACAAAAAATATTTTTGATTCGTCATATCCTGTGTATGTTACTTTCTAAACATTAAGGTTTCCTCTAACTCAGAAAAATATAAAAATTTATTTTGAAAACCGATACTAGATAATTTCTTGTCGGAGAAATATGTTTTAATCGCACCATGTTTCAAAAAATAATATCACAATATTAAATTTTACAGTAAAACACTAGTAAACATGACATGTGTTTCGAATTAACTCGTCATTCTTGTGTAAATGGAAGTTTTTGCAAAAAAAGCAGTAATCCTTTCTTGTGAGGGTATGTATTTACTATTGCAGTTGCAGCACAGCAACACTGCACCTTTCGGATGTCGGCTATATTTTGTTTAGGTTGTATTTTTTGAATCGAGTCGAAAAAAATACGTAAGTTTGTGTGTTTAATTCACGATGTTGTGAAAATATAATCTCAAAATTTGGCCACTATCATGTAGAATTCTTACATTCATCATTTCTGCGTACCGTAATTTCTGTGTAAGATAGTACACAGAAAATCGTAAGGCCTCAAACTTGGCTTAACGACTGTTATTAGATGACAACAGCCGGGACCGACGGCTTAACGTGCTCTCCGAAGCACGGAAGCGCTCAGTTGTAATGCCACTTAACGGTCACCCATCCGACACCTGGCCTGACCGAGCGTTGCTTAACAAACGTGATCGAGTACGATCAGTCTGTCAAGTTCCGCCATGAGTGCTTCAAAATTAATAGTACTGTTTGAAACATATAGAGAGTTTTACCTACCAATAAAACTTACATATTATTTTTCCTGAGATATCCGGAATCCATAGAGAGTTAAGCCTTCCGTTTTTCGTGCGTTTCCGTGTAGTTTTACCCTCTTTCCGCTAGGAGCGCCACCTGTTTCCGTATCTTGTTGTCTGTATTTCCGGCAAATGGACGCCTTGTTTGCGGCCATTTATTTCATCATTATACGTCTTAATACCAGGTAGGAATTACTTGGATTCCGGATATCTCAGGAAAAATAATAGGTAAGTTTTATTGGTAGGTAAAACTCTCTATTATTCGTTTCGTCATCGATATCCGAAATCCATATTGAGTGATGTGTTTGGTTCCTCCCGGTATACAAATACAATGTGATGCTATAATGTGTAGTATTAAAGTAAACGAAGTGTGACCCTGAGTAGAAACAGGGCATGATAAAAACAGACAACAAATTTACGTATATTTGCTTTGAAATAAAATCAAATCCAACTTAACAATTTTGTAACATGTTAGGTAAATTCAGAACTGCATTATTCTTATTCGACAGAATTTGTTAAATAATTGCAAATAAAATTGCATTTTGTTAATATTACTAAAATGTCTGTTCTTGTCACAAGTTTCCATTGGCAAGAATTTGATCTATAAAAAATTTTCTCAATGAAGAAACCGCTGACCGAACAGATCCAGGTGACGCCTCCATTCCAGCCTCCTCGAAGAACAGCCTACAATAGGGAGAGATAATACCTGATAAGGACGTCTGTCTGTCCTAGTTGTGCTCCTTAAACGATATTCGATCTGTGGCGTACACGTCGAGTGCTTGTGCAGCGGTGGTAAACTCGAAGCCATCTTTACTCACAGCACGTGGAGTGCTTGTGCAGCGGTGGTAAACTCGAAACCATATTTACTCACCAATTAGTCGGTTGAAGCATTGCAGTGTCCGACAGCGGTGCATATCCCTTGGGATGACGGACGAGGCAAAGTCGAGTCTCCTCATTAGGCGCTGGGTCTGTCTGAGGGACCAACTGCCTCTCTGTTCTGTAAGTGCACTGCGGCGCGTGTGGCACTACGGTTCTGACAGGGACTTGAGTTGCCTCGTGTGTCCCAGGTAACGCCTAGAAACTCAAGACGTTACGTCGGGACCAGAACAGATTTCTCGAAATTGAGACTGTCCATCCCAGTCGTAGTAGTAAAGTGACTTTATTCCTGACCTTATTTGCAACCAATAGTAGAAATCGTCCAGGCACACCGCGCAAGCGAACGTTAGAGTTGAGGTGAGGCCTGAGGTGTTCCGCGAATCTCTTGGTGACTGAAGCGGAAATACAGGGTGCTGCAGACAGGCCGCAAGGCAGCCATGTCATCTGGTAAAGTGTGACTCACCCTGAAAGCTGCGGTGCTGCTGAGCGGTGCTGTTGAGCTACAGAAACAAGCTAGGTTCAGATTAAAATTAATGAATTAGGTATACATATCTTTTTCCCTTGCTCCATATAGGTAGATGCATATAGGTATGTTTGAATGGTCGACTGCTTTCGATTGCCGTGAACAGTGACTTTACTTGCTAAAATAGAATTGTCTCGGGAACACGTTGCGAATATTCGCCGGATTTTGATTTAGTCCTTTGTGGCGGGTTCTGAATCTGACGTGGCATCTGAACGGCTTCTGCTTTCGGTCCATCAACCGGAAAAATTGTTTAAAAAAAACAAAAAACCGACTTCAAAAACCTACCTCTTTTAGAATAAAAAAAAGGAATTTGTACTCCAGCCCCACCCGACTTCAATAGACGTATTTTTATTATTACGAATATTATTTCTTGCTTTTTAGAGGTAGGTTTTTGAAGTCGGTTTTTTGTTTTTTTTAAAACATTTTTATTTTTTTATTTTTAGTGTAGGTACCTTGTAGGTAAGGTATATTATATATGTAGAAAAATCGGCTCAGCCAAACGTAAGATAATCGCGGAGAAACATACTTAAATACGGGTCAAACTGAGAACCTCCTTTTTTAAGTCGGTTAAAAAAACTACACTTAAGATATCCCTTTTCCAACAAAAAAATAATTATCTCATTCAGTTCATAAACAAAGAAGTAATACGACCAATCATCGAGGTAATTCACACAAAATCATACTATTTTCGTGCTTTTTTCAAAATTACTTGAAAAGTACTGAACCGATTTCCAAATTTTAAAAAATGAGACCAACTTGGGAGTGTACCTAATGTAATAACGTTTGAATCATTTCAATCGGTCCCAGCCGTCTTCGAGTAATCGGTGGACATACACAAAAAAAAAACAAATATACAGACGAACATAGAACCTCCTCCTTTTTTGGAAGTCGGTTAAAAAAACTTTGTCCCATCTAGGCGTTACAAAAGGTCGCGAGCAGAGTTGAGGCGTTGAGACCACGAGCCGAGTCGAGGTGATTTAGCCTTAGGGTACTTAGCCTTAGGTTGGGCGCTAGGAACTATATGCAAGCTGTAGGTAGGTAGTCCTAGCGAAAGAGAAATGCATTATGAAATGTAATATCGTGGTCTCGTGGATATATCGATACGAATTGCGACACGACGTGCGATGCTTTTGAAGCAAACAGGACCACCGCTGGCTTCCTCTGGCGCTAAAGCACGGCCTTCGTTGCCAGCGGTAACAGGAGTCGCTCTGGATCGGTTTAGTGTTACAGTACAAGTACTTCTTCATAGTATCGCCCGGCAAAGTACTAAGTTATCAAAGTTACGTTTAGATAATCGAATAGGGTCAGCAGCTGTCTGGTTGGTTGTAAAACTTTTGTGGCCCTCATTCTACATTAAGCAATGATAGTACAGTTACCTGTCTGTAGGAGTATGGCACGATACCTAGGATGCTGTTGGACAGATGTATCGCAGCTAGCTCCTTGAAGTAGAGGTGCCAGTTCCGTTGTTTCGTGGACGATTGACCTGATACGGACTTCTGTCCTAGTTGTGCTCCACGTCGGATCCGTCCGTTGTGAGCACGATGGACGTCGTGTTCACTTGTGCCACTGCACAAGTATGTATGTAAATGAATTCGTAGGTGATGATGGCATCGAGTTCAACACAGTGGTGTTGAACTCGATGCCATCATCACCTACGAATTCATTTCGGCAAGACTGGTTCCGGAAATGAATATGTAAGTATAGTTGTTGAGATTTAGGCAGCTGACGGCTGAAATATTGCAGTGCCCGACTGCTGTGCCTTTCCCTCGGAATGACGGACGAGGCAAAGTTAAGTCTCCCCATTAGGAGTTGGGCCTGTCTGAGGGACCAACTGCCTCTCTGTTCTGTAAGTGCACTGCGGCGCGTGATGTGGCACTACGGTTCCGACAGGGACTTGAGTTGCCTCGTGTGTCCTAGGTAACGACTAGAAACTCCAGACGTTACGTCGGAACCAGAACAGATTTCTCAAAGTTGAGACCGTCCATCCCAGTCGTAGTAAAGTGACAGTTTTCTGACCAGCCCCCCTAGCCAAAGTAACATTTGCAAATTTTCGTTATCGCTTCGCTACGAAACATGTATGGATTTGACGTTTTAAAATTCGATTGTTAACGAAACCTTATGTCAATCCCATACATGTTTCGAAAGCGAAGCGATAACGAAGATTTGCCAATGTTACTTTGGCTAGGCCTTCTGTTGTTGCAGCCACTTGTACGACCGATTAGCTAGTAGAAAATAAGCCAGGTAGATGAAGCAGCGAATGTCGAGGTTCGAGAGGGGTTTTGTGACTAAGTTGGTGACTGATGTAAGAATACCTGGTGTTGCAGACAGCCCGAAAGGCAAGTTTGTCTGGTAACGTGTATCAGTAGCTTGACCAGCGGCGGCGCTGTTGAGCTATTAGCAATAGAACTTAAGCATCGCTCAAATGTAACTGTATTGTATACCGTCCAATTGCAGGACTAAGGCAAGTAATAAAGATAAATGAAAGTGAAGTAACTGGATAGTTAAAACTTTCTTACAGACAAACCCGTTCAGTCTTATTAAACTGATAATAATTGATTGAAACGATCCGTCCAACCTCGAAATCAGGAAAGGAGTTGACTGGAGGTTGGATGACGGAACCGCTCCCTCGATTACACAGTGTTGATCATGTCATTTATCTTCAGAGTTTGCGGATATGTTTAATTATTATTAATTCATTTATTTCAGACAATTACAGTCCATAGGGTAGTATTAGGAATATTACATTGTCTTCCAGTTCTGACCTATGTTCAAAGTTTCAAGTTTCTATCTCATCAGGAAGCTAGTATAAAATCCTTTTCTAAAGTGGATAAACAAACAAAGAAAATCTTTTTATACGCGACTGTACCACCTAAAAATGACTATTATGCTCTTTTTTCAGATGGTTGCGCTCCAGTATGACGCGATCGCTTTTTCGTAACCTCCGTAATTTAGTCGGTTTTTAGGAGAATTACTGGCACTTTCTTGTTTTTTGAATAACTTTTAATCCATCCGAGATTTAAAGCTGAAACTTTCAGGGATGTTTTTTGACAAAATGAACATATATGTTCACTATAGTCTACCGTTTTGTATTCAGATGGAGCTGCGAATTCGATCGCCAAAGTAGAAATTTGATAAGTAGCTTGAAAATTTGATGAAATCTCTTCATATCTTCGAAAAGTTTGTTAATCCAGATTTGTACACCTTATAAGGGTATATCATAGGTATATGTAATTGGTTTTTATTTGTTTTCAAATGTACTAGATTAGGAGTTTCAGTTTTTAAAAAATAATTAATTATATCGATATTTGTTGATGAATCGAAATACTTATGTTTGAACATATTTGAACAAATGAAGGCCTATAACTGGTATTTTTTTCAAACTTCTGCGACACCCAGTTTTCGAGAATGGGAAATCCCAAAACGTTACCGCAGCAAAATCTTGAATAACTCAAAAACTATAAGTTGAACACATTTTGCTATTGGTAGTCATTTACAACTCATCAAAAGCTATCTTTTACTGTACTTGGTTCCAGGCTATACGCCTTTTTTAAAAAACATTTTGCTGGGGTAACGCTACCCCAGCAAAATCAGTTTTTCTCGAATAACTTAGAAAATACAACTTGAACACATTTTGCTATACTTGAACAAATTGCATCTAACTATGAACTAATTATCTGTAATACTCTCATTTCTCTAAGACGCAACATTTTGCTGCGGTTACGCACACCCATTTCATGGCGTCGCTGAAAGAATTTCAGCACACGAAAGTACAACATCACCATGTTACAATGGTGAAAATACCACGGTTGCGAATTATATACGCAACACTACAAAGTTTTGTTTTTTACTTCCCAACGACGTTTCGGCAACTTTCACAGGATGACTAATCGAATTAAGTACTAAACTATAAGTTTACGTGTTTAAAAAAATATAAAATGATAAAAATTATAGGTAATTAAGTAGGATGTATCAAACAAACAAAATTGCACAATAATATTACTCAATCAAATAGAATGAAGTCAGTACTTATAAAATTCACAAAGAATTATTTCATGATCATCATTTAAGTATTTTATTTTAATAATCAAGAATGAAACATGATTCTTAAATTAATTTATTCCACATGAAACCCATCTAAGACTACAGCATTAGAACTGCGATAATAATAATAGGTAGGTCTGTACCTACGATTCTTTATCATAGGTAGGTACTTTAAGTATTTAATTATTTCGTTTTCTTTTACTTAGTTTGTATTATCACCTTCTTTTTCTTCAATGGTCTCAGAATTTTGTGACCCCCCAATATTTGGTAAGCTCATGGGCCTCATCATCGCTTGGAAGGTTCCTATCACCATCTGGGTGTCTCCAGATCCAGATCCTAGTTGCCTTTTCGCTCTCATAGTTGAACCACCTTCAGAATTGTCAGACTCCATGCTCTTAACGGCGTTTTTCAGCAAATTGTACATATCATCTGCCTTTTCCCCTTTCTGGATTCTTTCTACGAAGGCTTTACTCGTTTCCGGCGACAACCCTATTTCACGTTTCTTTAAAAAAACATAGTCATCTGCACTTTTATCCGAAGTATATAGACAGAGAGAAAACACTGGTAAGAAACACCCGCGCTATTGCAAACAACAAAGAAATCAGACAACAATTTCAACAAACCCTATGGAATAAAACCACGCATCTACCAAAAGAGATCACAACTGACGCAGAATGCGAGCAGTACATACTACAACTAGAAAAAGCCATCACAGAAACTTTAGATGAATATGCGCCACTACATGAAAAAAACAGAAGAGATCAACTCCCAGAAGAAATTAATAAATTAATCGACAAAAGGAACCAAGCAAAAAAGAAAGCATGGCGACTACGCTTCAACCAGGACAGAATAACGGAACAAAGAAGAATCTATAATCATCTGAAACATCAAGTTCAACAAACACTCACAGAATACAGCAGCGATAAATGGTCACGGATAATAAACGATCCACAGAACAACAGAACCCAAATGTGGCGAATCCAACGCAACCTGAAGGCGCCAGTACAAAGACTCCCCCAAATCGAGGGTTGCAACAATGAGAAAGAGACCATCAACGCACTGGTCGATGCAGCGATTGTTACAGAAGCCGAGATAGACAGAGAAGACAAGAATACAGAGAAAACCACACCTTTTCAGCCTCTCGACCCCACATCCACAGAGGAAATCAGATACGCGCTGAGACGCTTTAAAAATAAGAAGGCACCTGGCCCAGACAAAATCAAAGCGGACGCCCTCAAACTCGGAGGCGATCCCTTCCTCATCAGGTACAAAGTGATAGCTGACTATCTATTATATACAGGTTATTATCCCAACAGATGGAAAATCGGGGAGTGCATCTTCCTACACAAAGCAGGCAAGAACCACCGAGACGCCAAATCGTACCGACCCATCACCCTCCTAAATATCATGGGTAAACTACATGAACGTTTGCTCTTGTCGCGCCTGCGACAGACGGCCGACAGACTCCAACCGCCGTTCCAACACGGATTCACCAGGAACAGAGGAACAGGCACGCAGATCCTTCGCACCGGCAAGTTCATAACGGACGCACTGGAAGCGAAAGAAAGCGTGGCCATGGTATCAACGGATCTCTCGAAGGCCTTTGACTCCATAAATCACGAAGGTCTAACGAAGAAGCTTCAAACAGCAGACGTCCCGAACAACATCATCAAACTAATAGAAAATTACCTGAGCGGCCGCAAAACCTACGGTCGCTTCAGAACCACCAACGGTGACGAGAAACCAGTACCACACGGAGTCCCCCAAGGATCTATCCTGGGCCCGGTCATTTTCAACTTGTACGTACACGACGTTTGGGATCAGCGGGACCGCATCCGCGGACTCAAGCTCTCCCAATATGCCGACGACTTGTGCATCCTCAACAGATCTCCTAATCCAAACTACGCGACGCACAGGGCAGGCTGGGCTGCTGACACCATCATCGACTACTACCGTCGCTGGGGGCTAAAATGCAACGTGGACAAAACGGAGTGTGCCATGTTTACTCACAAGAGAAATTACTGCAGAACCATTCGCATCAGAGATGAGGTACTCGAATATAAAAACAACATAAAATATCTCGGTGTACACCTAGATAAAACCATGACCATGGGCAAACAGACGGATTACGTCGTGCAGAAGGCACGACGAGTACGCGGCGCGCTAGCCTCTATCATTGGCTGGCACGCCAAGACGGATCTGACGGTGAAACTTGCCGTCGTTCAGGCTTGCCTACTTCCTATATTGGATTATGGTGTGGTACAATTACTCTCACGTTACAGTAAGAGCAACTTACTAAAAATTGAACGCCAATATCGAATGGCTCTCAAGACTACTGGACAATTCCCAAGACGCCTAGAGACTACACAACTCTGGGAAATGCTCGATTGGGATCCCTGGCACCTCCGTGCACAAGATCTAAACGAGGACATGCTCCGCCGATTACACGAAATGCACGTCGAGGACTTAGAGACCCCTGGTGACGCCTATCTAGGCTACGGACAGCACAACCCTCTCCTAACTAATACTAGATTAGGTGAAATAGATTATATAACTAAAAAAGACAGGAGCCGACCGCTCAGCAAACGAACTACCGCTCCACGTCCCCATAGACTGTAATTATGTAATCGTAAATATTTAGGATAAGACAACATGAAACAACATTATAAAATTTATATAAATTCATTCTGTATTACACTAATAAGCACACAGCATAGCACTACACGACACCTATACAGATCTTTTAGACTAATATAAGTAGACTGTAAGTAGCTGACACACATACAGGCCGAATACACCATCGACCTGTAAAGAAATTGTAACATACAAACTAAAGAAATAAATATCTTTCTATTCTATTCTATTCTATTCTATTCTATTCCGAAGTATTTCGGTCGTCATTTGTCATTATTAGTTGGTCGACGTACAAAAGGTTCGTATTGTCACCGAAATTGAATTGAGTTGGATTTGAGCGGGTTTCTATGACACCTCCATTTGTTAAAACGAAAGGCAAGAAAAAAATGAAAACATGACTGGTTTCTGCGGGGTCAGAATTCTTAATGAAGTTTTTAAGGAGCGTGTTACGAATTTTAAAGAAAGGTGACAATTAACTTTACCTAGGCCATCCATTAATTATTCAGTTCGACGCTGCACTATCATGTTGAACAGGAAATGTTGTCCTATTTTAGTTTTTGCAGTAAACGTGCTTTTTAAACCTTATTAAATGCAAGTTGGTTCGTCTGATCTATGTCTCAGATAGGTACTCAATGATCATAAGAATAGTACATTATGAGACAAGTTAGCTTAGGTTGCTCATTGCACACAAGGCTGTGGGTTGCAGCCCGAGCCGCAGGCGAGGGCGTAACTCAGCCGAGTGTGCAATAAGCAAGAGCTCACGAGTTTCATACGACGTTTTTCAACACATTCGCGAGGAAAAAACCAAGTAATTTATCACACAGCAACAAATACGACAAAAACAAAATATGATAATTATGGGAAAAGGCACGCATGTTTTTTTTTTTTTACACGCCCAACGCAAGAATATTTTGCGATCAAAAAGGTGAGGAGCATACAGCCTACTACTAATACTTCAAAATTATAATTTTAAGTGACAAAATGCAAATATTTTAATATTTTATAACAAAATATTGTAAATTATGAATAAATTGATACTAATATATATTTACTTGACTTAATTGAGGTCTTACACATTTATTTATTCCAAAAATGTATATGAATTTTCAGCAGAATAAAACCTCTTTGTTGACAAAAAAAATAACTGTTTTACCCGGCTAAATTGGGAATGCTTTGTTTACTCGCATAGAACTTGCAGTAAGGTACTAATTTAACTTTGTAGGGTTAATTCTATTACGAACTAGTGTTTTATATATTATTGCACGCGTTTGTTATAGCTCGGTTTATGGCCCTAAAAGCGATGTATTAGGGCTCACTTTACGAGCAAGTGTGTTGAAAATAATATTATATTAGTTTTAATGATCTTCTCTTTCTCCGGAAACCAAAATATTAACCACTTATACGGTGCTTATTTTCTCTTGTCCTGCTAGTTGAAACTGTATTATGATCACCACGTACGTCACAACGCTACCGATGATCTGCAATAAACAAGTGCAAATATTAAATATTTTATATGAAAAACTAGCATCCTTCTCAACATGCAGGGATTTTCCAAAAGTCCATGTGGACGAACCACATGGACTTTTGATCGGGGATAAAAATGATCCTATGTTTTAACTTTTAATCCAGACTATAGGTAATATATCTGTGTGCCCCAAATCTGTTCAGCCTTTTTTGCGTGATATAACAAACATCCAAACTAGGTATCACATTTTTATTGTAGGAAAACATGTTTTAAAAAATTATAAACATTTTGTTGTTTGTTCCTATTGGCTGAACTGGCAACTATCAAAAATAACTAAATTGTTATAGTCACGTTTTAATAATCATTACGTACCTAGGTACCTACAGATCAGAGTTGGTTGTAATCAGAGTTGGAGAGTTTGTTGTCGAGTTGGTTGAGTTCAGAGTTTGTTGAGTCTAGATCTAGAGTTTGGTCGAAACCAGAATTGGTCAGTTGGTTAAGGTTGCAGAGATTTTCGTTATGGACTGTAGGTACCTAGAGGTAGTTTTTGAAGTCGATGAGATCAAACACTTGATGAAAATATATAATTCTAGTAGGTAGGTACCTACAGTCGAGTTCATTAATATGTTGGCACTTTTGACAGCTCATCAACCTTTATGGCTTTATAATAAAGGTCAACAGCCTGTCAAAAATGCCAACATATTAATGAACTCGACTGTACCTAAGTACCTACGTTTATTTGCACACTCGGTTATTATAATCACACAATCAGCCAGCTTATGGCTTAGTATTGATACAGGGACAGAGAGAGACGGAGGAAGTCCTACTTTTTATTTTTTATTTAATGTTGCCAGCAACAAAGGTGATACCTAGTTTAGGTCTATTAAATCAATGTCATATTTAGAGCTTTAACTATTTTGTAGACATCTAGTACGTACCTACCTAGACCTTGTACTATTATGTATTCTGTGCCTAGACTAGGGTAATATGCCTAGTTAACCGGCCGCCACCAGTTATCCGGCCCCCCAACAGTTTTTCGAATAAAATAAGAAATTCTTGGCAATTTCTTAACAACTTGGATATTTTCCTGGCAGCACTGTCATCGATCTATCGAATGGTATGGACGCCACTAGCGAAACGTTACGTAATATTTTATAATTTGTGTTTCACGTTGAAGCCTACCGCATCTGGGTCGATTTCGCAAGTGGAGATAAAAAAAAATAGTGGAGAGCTCTTGCCAAATAGTCAATATTGTCCTTCAGGGCATCGTTAAAAGGTAAATATTTAGTTTGTTCTCAAGGTATGTTGTTATTTATTACTATTTTAACGTTAAATATGGCTTAATAAGCAGATATTTAGTAATATCAAGGGGGCCGCCTTACTAGACAACGAAACCACATGTTTCCAGTATACCGGCCGGGGGCCGGTTAACTGGGACTGAGCTCGATATATTGTTTTGTCTCTTTTTGTTAAAAGAGGGATTCCATAGAAGAATGTATAATGCTATCCCTTTTTATTTATTTTAAAGTACTTTGTGTCCAGTACTCGGCCGCCTAAATGTGCTTGTATAAGAAGTTGATTTTTTCTTTTTGTATGGAAACGGGTGGCCGGTTCTACTGGGTGCTTGCCCAGTTTACCGGCCTCCTAGTATACACTAGGAGGCCGGTATACTGGCTATCCTGCAAAATACTCCCAGTACACCGGCCAGCTTTGAAATTTATCTACTAATAAAATTAATTGTGCGTCTCGTGAACAAGCGACGGCGACGTGCCCGCCATCCAGGTCGTTGACCCTCGCTGAATACCTATTTGTCTCTTGTTATTTCCGAAGTGTATGTCAGCGAATTACTCAAACGAACGCTACTGAATTGAACGATGTGTTTTTTTAAGCATACTTGCCTATTAGCTAGACTTCTTTATTTCTACACTACACTTTAATACTAATCTATATATTATAATTAGAAAAAAATACACAAAAATATTATTATACCTATATTATTATTGAATACCAATCAATGTTATTGATTGTTAATATTATATTTTTTACAGGTTATACGTACTTCCGGTCAGTATCATAATACCCATAATATTTATTGTTATTGTTTATAAGAGACCTATTGACATTCGGCTTTAGAAACTATTTTTTTGTTAATTATTAAATTATTATTTGTTACCTATGTCTTCTTGAGCTCGGTGGCGCAATTGTTCAGCGCCTGGCCCAGCGATTGCGGAAGTTAAGCAACGTTCGCAAGGGTCGGTCATGGGATGGGTGACCAAAAATTTATTATCTCGAGCTCCTCCGTGCTTCGGAAGGCACGTTAAGCCGTAGGTCCCGGCTGCATTTGCAGTCGTTAACACCCACCAATCCGCATTGGGCCCGCGAGGTGGGTTATGGCCCATCCTCCTTACCACCCATAAAGAAGGCCTGTGCCCCAGCAGTGGGGACGTCAAAAATGGCTGTTGGACATGTCTTCTTGATTACTGTAATAAAATTATTAATCGAAGATTTAGATTTTCTATAAATTTTCCTATTCCTATGAAAAACTGCAAGGCTGATTCCAGAATCAATATAAAGGTTCCAATTAATAGTAAATGTTAAATAAAAGTACAATCAACGATTTTTTTACTCAAAAATAATAGTTCACATCACAAGCCAAGCCATAGGACAATACTTGTTAAGTATATTATCTGAAATTCAATTTCATACAAAAATCAAAGAAAAATGGACCTTATTTAAACTGTATTAAGAGTCACAGGCCGCTTACTGGGCTAGCTTATCTTTTGCCCAGTATCCGGCCGTCATGTTCTTTGAAAGGCGGCCGGTATACTGGGCAAAAGGGGGCCGGAAATAGGAACAGGGGGGCCGGAAACTGGGCAAATCGTACTTTTTTGGAAAATAATTTCTAATGACAAAACCGACTGATGGAAATTTTCAAAAAAAATACAAGTAATTCTCAAGGATATATCCAACAATATAAAAAATAGTTGGGATCATTACTATTTGTTAAATTTAAGTTACAACTGTTCAAAGTCAACAACTGCCTTAAACGGCCGGAAACTGGCACTTTACCCTATTTGCTACTTACCGAAGCTAGTAGAGACCGGGCTAGAGTGCATACCCCTAGCGGGCAGTAGATGGCCTGATTGGTCAACAGGTATCTGGAGAACTTCTCCAGCTCCTTGAATATAACTTTATCAGGGCACCTGAGGAGCATACGGCTCACCAACAAGTGGACGCGACTGTCCTGCAACATAATTTCATACCTAAGCAAAAAACGTTTTTTTGCTATATGCAGCTATTAAAATACACACAAAGTTTCAAGACAGTTGATGCGATGTCAGCTTTACGTCTCGGCATAGCAACCATTGCGCGCTGTATCGATGTCGGCCTCTTAGCTCGTCGTCGCGACCGCGCAATGGTTGCCGGTAGGAAGGACGCGCGCGCGATGAAGTCGTGGCCGAGGCGTAATGTCTGCCTACCAGGGGGTCAAGTTTGCTAATGTTTTCGTCAAAATCGTAATTCAATGGTGTTTGAATGGTAATGCTTTTAGACACAGTTCTTGTTTCTTAAACCCAAAACCGAAACCCAATGTGTTTCTTAAACTCATAACGGAAACACATTGTGTCTCGATTAAAGCATTACCATTCAAACACCACTGAACTACGATTTTGACGAAAACATTAGCAGACTTGACCCCCAGTAGGCGTCCCCATAATTTCAAGATTACTTCACCTCAAGGTGAGTTCTGTGACTCGGTTCCATCACAGCGAGAGTGCTGAAGAATTGCAGCCCGCACCAGAATAAAAGCACCACTTTCTTATATAATTGATCGTTCAGGTCTGAAAAAATAAACATCATTATCGATTAGAGATACAAGTTTTTGGAAGAAAATATTACGTGCAACACGTCTCTTAATTCTTAATGCAAACTGACCGTAGGTCAGGGGTCAGGGCCGTAGCCAGGAATTCACTTCAGAAGGAGTCGAGCTCCGCCCCGGACCAGAGTCAATTAGTAACAACTTTATTTTAAAATGAGTAGAAGTATTATATAAATTTAAATTTAGTTAAAAGGCGTATAAAACGGTAGATTTGCTAAGCCATTAGTTAGCCGGTATACCGGCTAACTTTTCGAACTTCGGGGGGTCTGCCGAGCTTCAACTTAAAATAAAGAAATCAAAGTAAGGAATTTCGTATTGTACTAATACCTATTTGTCGAAGTTATTTGGAACATAATATATTAGGTACATGAACATCGATCGGTTCGTGTGACATGATGAATTGTGATCGTTTTAATTTAAACACGACAGACTTTTCTAATTTCGAGGTACCTACGGCAGCCCCTGGGGACGTTTGAACCCCCAAACCTGCCTACGGCCTTGCCTAGCGTAAGTAAAACTAATATACTTAGATAGTCTATAGAGAACCAATACATACTATTGAAGGGCTGTATTATTGCGTATAGCGAGACGGTCAAATGCAGGAAAAACGAAAGCAGAAGTATTAGAATTCCTGCGCCGTGACAGTCAGTTAGCTGTCTCACTACATCGCACGACTCTTCATACATCGAAGCGAGACGGCGAATGCTCCCACAGATCGACTCTAAAGAGGGAGTCACAATAATTATTGAAAAGTATTGACCAATATATATAGAATACCTACTAAATAATATACTAGAAAAAATACGACTCGCACCAGATCAATACTCAGACGGGAATCGAACCCGCGACCTTTGGATATCCGGTCCAATGCTCTGACCGCTGAGCTACCGAGTCACTGTGCGAGTTGTATTTTTTCTAGTATATTATTTAGTATTGTATAAAATAGCATTGTGAATGCAAAAATCTCAAATTTAAAAATATTGACCAATATATTTATCTATAACACCCGTATTCACAAACATTACTATGAGGTCTCACAGTGCCCGCGGACGCATATTTATCCATTTCAACGCTGTGCGTTCGCATAGTCAAGGCATCGAAATTTCGATGAGTCAAGCAAGGGTCGTTTGAGTACCTACCTATTTTTCTTCTTTAAAACGGATGCATCTCCCAAGAACCTACTTGGGAGATGTAGGTATAAAAAAACTTCTTATAAAATAAGTCAGGTGGGGTAAGTGAAACACCGGGGCAAAGTGAAACACCCAACCAGATCTAAGAAACTATCGTAGTTTATTCTCATAGCGATGTGTCGATAAAGCAGGAATGACGAATTACTTCCCTTAATACAACACAGATATCGCTGCGATCATTAAACTAGCTAGTAAACCAAAAAGAAATTCATTAGATGTCAAAACGCAAAACACGAGTGATAGGCGGGAACATTTTGGCAATCATACAAGCAAAATGGAATACTTGTGTTGAGGGTGTCTCGCTCGTAACTTAGTGCCTAATTACTAGGTGGGAAAGACTTAGACTAGGTACTATGTAACAGCGACTTAAAGATGTAAGTATGTGTGTGTGTGTGTGTGTGTGCGTGCGTGTGTGTGTGTGTGAATATAAGTGGTATCTAAGAATTATTTGATTATTTATATGCATAATTAAAACGGTATTATATGATTTAAATTTAATTATAAATAGTATTTTTAACTTATTCTTTCCAAAATTATTTCAGTTTCTTCATATTCAAGGGTCTTTAGCCACTCCGTCAAAAGTTTTTTGCATTTGTATGTCAACATTGGGTAAATATTGTTTTCCATTCTACGATTTATAGTGTTATAGATGTGAATACTTTGACTTGGATATTGACGTCTGGAAAACACAGTGCGAGTTGGAAGTGGATTAGCTACAATGTCATTTCTTCTTCTGGCTAGTCTAGTGGGATCAAAAGGTAAAGTTTTATGTAATAGAAGCGTTATGTTCAGAGATATGGTTTTCTTACAGATAAGAGACCACAGAGCCTATACAGATCTCCGGTATGGTTTAAAATACATATTTTTTATGAGAGATCTTTGAGCTCGTTCAAGTTCATGTAATTTACATTTAGTGGCACCTCCACACAGCGGAATGCAATATGTCAATACGGATTGTACCAAGGATATGTATATCCTGTTTAGGAGTTCACTATTCATGACGTAACGCAGCGATTTGAAGATCCATTTAAGCTTGCGGACTCTTTCAATAACCAGGTCAATCTGTAAGTGCCATGACAGTCGCTGATCTATTATTATCCCCAGATACTTTATTAGTATTTGTCACCTTCTGAACACAGGAGCAGTCACAATTTGTATAAGTTTGGAAATCTTTGCACCAGTGTATAAATAATTGGAAATCCTCAGATGGTTGGGTCTTTTGGCTGGGAGTGAAACAAATATAATTTGTTTTATTTAGATTAAGGGTTAGAAGATTGTTGTTGAGCCAGTTAAATACCCTAGCCATACCTAATTCTGCTCGGATTTTCACAGCTTCCCAAGAGCTGTCAGAAAATACCAGAGCAGTATCATCAGCGTAGCAGAAAACCTGCCCGCCAACGTTTCCCAGTTTACACAATTCGTTTTTGTAAACAAAGAAAAGCGTCGGGCCAAGGACGCCACCCTGTGGTACTCCATACGTCACACTCTCTTCGTTGCTCTTGAAAGAGTCAATTTTAACCAATTGCCTTCTTTCTGTGAGATAATTTTCAAACAAAGAAAGAACAGTACCCCTTATGCCAATTTCTTCAAGCCTTTGAACCAGGATAGGTACCGAAACGGTATCGAAGGCTTTTTTCAGGTCTAAGAACACAGCGAGACATTTATTACCTTTATCAACCTTTTCTACAATTAGAGTTATTAAGCTTTTAACTGCGTCTTGCGTTGATAATCCTTATCGAAAACCGTACTGTGAACTAGACAAAATATATAGCAGCCTTTTATTTAGTAGCTTCTCTATTATTTTAGCAATACTACTTATAACGGATATAGGCCGATAGTTATTCATGTCCGTTTTGTCTCCGGATTTAAAAACAGGTGTTACGATTGAACGCTTAAGAGCTTTTGGAAAAACGCCAGACAGTACCTATATTTGTTGTTATAACTTTGTTGTTTGTGAGCCGATTTCGATGAAACTTGGTTTGGGGCACTATTTTGACAAGAAAACAGCAAGGCAATGTTAAAAATATAAAAAATCCAAGATGGCGGCCAACTTTTTTGTTTGTGGTCCGATTTCGATGAAACTCAGTTTTTGGCACTATTTTGATAAGAAAACAGCAACGCATTGTTAAAAATATTAAAAATCTAAGATGGCGGCAAATTTTTTTTTTGTGGTCTGATTTCGATGAAACTCAGGTTTTGGTACTATTTTGATGAGAAAATAGCAACGCATTATTAAATTAAATAACTAATAAATCCAAATTGGCGTCCATCTTTTTTGTTTGTGGTCCGATTCAGATGAAACACGGTTTTTGGTACTCTTTTGACAAGAAAACAGCAAGGCAATGTTAAAAATTGTAAAAAATCTATGATAGCGGCCAACTTTTTTGTTTGTGAACCGATTTTGATGAAACTCGGTTTTCGGTACTATTTTGGCAAACAAACAGCAACGCATTGTCAAAAAAAAATCCAAGATGGCGGTCATCTTTGTTGTTTGCAGGCTGATTTCGATGAAACTCGGTTTTTGGTACTTTTTTGACAAGAAAACAGCAACGCAATGTTAAAAAAATTAAAATGCAAGATGGCGGCCAACTTTGTTGTTTGTAGGCCGATTTCGACTTAAAGTTGGCCGCCATCTTGGATTTTTTGAATTTTTACATTGCTATGCTGTTTTCTTGCCGAAACAGTACCGAAAACAGAGTTTCAAGGAAATCAGCCTGCAAACAACAAAGATGACCGCCATCTTGGATTTTTTTTTTGACAATGCGTTGCTGTTTTTTTGCTAAAATAGTACCGAAAACCGAGTTTCATCAAATCGGTTCACAAACAAAAAAGTTGGCCGCTATTTTAGATTTTTTACAATTTTTAACATTGCCTTGCTGTTTTCTTGTCAAAAGAGTACCAAAAACCGTGTTTCATCTGAATCGGACCACAAACAGAAAAGATGGCCGCCAATTTGGATTTATTAGTTATTTAATTTAATAATGCGTTGCTATTTTCTCATCAAAATAGAACCAAAACCTGAGTTTCATCGAAATCAGACCACAAAAAAAAAATGCCGCCATCTTAGATTTTTTAATATTTTTAACATTGCGTTGCTGTTTTCTTGTCAAAAAAGTACCAAAAACCGAGTTTCATCGAAATCGGACCACAAACAAAAAACATGGCCGCCATCTTGGATTATTTAATATTTTTAACATTGCGTTGCTGTTTTCTTGTCAAAAAAGTACCATAAACTGAGTTTCATCGAAATCGTACTTCAAACAACAAGTTGAAATTTACGATTATAAAACCGTTATTCAAAAAAGATGATAAGGAAAATATGAATTGTTACAGACCCATAGCACTTATACCGATAATAGCAAAAATATTTGAGAAAGTTAATTATTATATAGCTATTTTGAAAAGTGCAATTTATTTTCTTCTGAACAAATAGGCTTCAGAAAAAATAAAAATATAAATATGGCAATGCAAAATCTTTTGAAATCGGTTATTACTGCTATGGACAAGAGAATACCGGTCGCTGCTTTATATATGGATCTAACAAAGGCATTTGATTTCGTGGGCCATAATATATTGCTGAGGAAAATGGAATCCTATGGCATAAGAGGTGTTGCACTTACACTTTTGAAGTCCTACCTCAGTAACCGAAAACAAACTACTGTCATAATTAAAATATGTCCTAAGTCATGTAAGGAAATCAAATATTTTTCTGAATATAGAGACGTTAAATACGGTGTGCCTCAGGGTAGCATCTTGGGTCCATTAATGTTTATTATTTATATTAATGATCTACCGAAGATAGTAAAACAACAAATGATATTGTTTGCAGACGATAGTACAGTTATATTTACTAGACCAGATATTTATGCACTATCGATAGAAATAAGAGAGAGATTAGAAAATATAATTAATTGGTCCAATTCTAATAATCTTATAATTAATCTTGACAAGACTAAATTAATGACATTTAGAAATAGAGGTGAACCTACGAAACTTGACGTAAATTGTATGAATAAAAAAATTTAAACCATTGACATAACAAAATTTTTAGGGATTAACATTGATCATAATTTAAATTGGAAGGCTCAAGCAGAACATGTTCGAAGTAAGCTCAACCAATTTTCATATGCACTTTACATGCTTGGTAAAGTATCTGATATCGATACAGTTCTCACTGCATATCATGCTTATGCTGGCTCAATTCTTAGATATGGTGTCCTTTTCTGGGGGAATTCTTGCCTAAAAGAAATTGTATTTAAGGCCCAAAAAAAGTGCATAAGAGCAATGTGTAGAATTCAACAAACAGATATTTGTAAGCCCTACTTTGTGAAATTGAAAGTTTTTACTTTACCCTGTATATATATATATTTTTGAGGTTGCCATTTATGTAAAGTCCAATTTGCACTTATTTAAAACATTTAAATCGGCAAGTAGAAATAAGAACTTGGTACTAATACCGAGCAAGAGTGCGCTTTATAGGAAAAGTGTATTTTGTTTGGCACCTAAAATCTACAATCGCTTGCCACAGACCATTAGAGATATTGAACAGCTTTCAGTCTTTAAAACCAATGTTAAAAAATTGTTACTAGAAAAAGCATATTATACAATTAACGAATATCTAACAGACAAAACATTGTAAATTATAAAGATTCAAATGTTTTTTTTATTGTAATTATCTTTGTTTTGACATATAATTATTATGACATTAATTTGAGAATGTATTACTTACTTAATTTTAATTTTTGTATGTAGGTAACTTTGACATCAAGACAATATCAATTTTAATTTTCTATGTAATTTTGACATTAATTTGTATTTCTAATTTTTTGTATGTAAACATGATGTAACTATCCTTTAAATTGACACTATATTTTTCGCATGCATATTTATGCTGATATAGCCGTTTTTATGATAATTATGTACCTATTAACTTGTTTACCTATATCTGCGAATAAATGAATTGAATTGAAAAAAAAAGTTGGCCGCCATCTTGTATTTTTTATATTTATAACATTGCGTTGCTCTTTTCTTGCCAAAATAGTATCAAAAACCGAGTTTCATCGAAATCGGACCACAAACAAAAAAGTTGGCCGCCATCTTGGATTTTTTAATATTTTTAACATTGCATTGCTGTTTTCTTGACCAATTAGTACTAAAAACTGAGTTTCATCTAAATCGGCCCGCTAACCACAAAGTTGGCCGCCATCTTGGATTTTCAAATTTTTTAACATTGCGTGGCTGTTTTCTTGTCAAAAAAGTACCAAAAACCGAGTTTTATTCATCGAAATCGGCCCACAAACAAAAAGGTGGCCGCCATATTGGATTTTTTCCTTTTTTTTGTAAAGCTTACCCTACCTATTTAAGGCTTGTCACTGTCACCCCTGACCATCGCAACTATGTTTCACTTCTTTAAAACTGGACCCTATTTTATGAGAATTTGATACATTTTTGATATCAACGGTTTAACATGAACCTTTTGTCCTGTTTTTAATTAAATGGACACAATATTTAAAGCTATTTTGGCCACTGAAGGGGAAAGTGAAACACATCTTAGCCTTTATATTCTTTTCGTGATTTTGTTGCTTATTGCAAGTCTTTAGATATTTATATTCATACCGTTAAAGGCTGATTTAATAAGGAGTACATTGCCTACACAGCCACTTTTATTGCGAATTTTATAGCTTTACTAAACCTTGTTAAATAAAAATAAAGTATGTTTCACTTACCCCACCTGACTATAGTTCATTTTACTAGAAAATAATTCTGATAAATAAAATAGTTTTGCGCATAAGATAATAAAGTTTTACCTGGGTCAACGTTCATCCCAGTTAGGTTGTCGATCATTGCATTCACTGATTTCATTGGTATCAATTCCGTAGGATGACCTAAAGCCATAACATCTAGTGATGTATCTGCAATAGGTAAGTACATAAGCACATCACATAATAGATAAGTACTACGCTACGACATAAGTACTTGCTTAAATATTAAAAAACTTAAACCAGTAAAATATTATCCTACTTAGATAAGAACATAAACCTTTTACTAACATTTTTGAAAACCAACAAAATGTTTTAGATATTGAAAAATGTAAACGTGCCTATTTTATGATCTCCTTCTTTTTTTTACTATCATCATTCAATAACTGCGCTTAGAATAAAACGTCAGCGATGCACTTACATACATTGCGCATGTCCATCATCTATTTTTAATGTCCCCACTGCTGGGGCACAGGCGTTCCTTATGAGTGGTAAGGAGGATGGGTCATAACCCACCATGCGGGCCCAATGCGGGCCCAATGCGGATTGGTGGGTGTTAACGACTGCAAAATGCAGCCGGGACCAACGGCTTAACGTGCCTTCCGAAGCACGGAGGAGCTCGAAATAATAAATTTATGGTCACCCATCCCATGACCGACCCTTGCGAACGTTGGTTAACTTCTGCAATCGCTAGGCCAGGCGCTAAACCACTGCGCCACCGAGCTCCACATAATTGCGCATAATTATCATAAATTACATATTCGGTTGTTCAGTGAACGCATTCACAAAGGCGGCATTATTTGTTATTTGTTATAATAATAGTTAATTTTAAGGATAAGTTGATAAATTAGTCTACACTATCGCATTAGGTTAAGAGCCTGTAATGATAGTTGTAAGTTGGAAAATAAATAAAAATAAAATAAAATTAACTGCACTTGAATAAAACGTCAGCAATGCACTTACACTGTGCATCCAAGAACTGCGACAGATCCTGAATCAAGTTGCACACAACCCCCATGGATTTAGCCACTTCGAACGCGCTGAACACAAACTGCATCGCCAACACAAACAGCAGGAAGTAGGAATAGTAATAGAGAACTGCTGTCGACAACACTTGTAGCTCACCTGATAACACGAAATTACGATAAACCTAAATAAAACGGGTTACTTTGCCAGGGCGGATTCGACCAAGTCAGAATAACAGTTATTGTTAGGGGCATAACTTTGACTTAAGTATTTAGCACAGGGATGCACAGACTGCGGCCCGCGGGCCACATGTGGCCCGTCGGCAATATGCCAGTGGCCCGCCAGAAATAATTATTCCCTCATACATTTGAAAAACAAAATTTTTTTGGCTTGTTTTATGTTTTTAATTTGTGCTGGTGGCCCGTCATTAGTTCATCATTTGCCCAAGTGGCACATGGTCTCAATAAGTCTGTGCATCCCTGATTTAGCATCACAAAATATATACAAAAGCTACACGCTGCATTTAATACACTTAATGGAGCGAGTTAATCATGGCAGAAAGTTCAAACTTTTTTGCAAATAGACCAAAGATGCTTCAAGAACCTTTCCGCCTCAACGACCATCGGTTTTTCTCGCTATGTGTCCCGCCCACTGCCACTTTAGCTGAGCAATCCTTCGAGCGATGTCGGTTACTTTAGTTCGCCTGCGGATCTCCTCGTTTCTGATTCGATTACGCAGGGAAACGCCGTGCATGGCTCTCTCCATTGCACGCTGGGTTACCTTGAGCCTCCTTATGCTTTAGTATGTCATGCTCACTTTAAACATTTCTGCGGTGGTGTCGTGTGGGGCGGGTCGTTACGTTCCCTCAAAATATATGGTTGAGCGAAGCGATGGCTGATCCATGCGCCACGCTCGTGAACGGGTGCTGCCAGTGGGAATGGGTCTGCTTGTACTAAGGGCGTCGTATATTTATATTTTTTTTTCTGTTTGATGTTATCAATATGAATGGCACTTCTTACTCAAAACATAAAACTAATAGGTAAGTAAACCTTGTTTTAATTTCTCTTTTTTCTTTATTGCAATCATTTTGCTTTCTATAGTCAGTAGTTTTTGTAAGTAAAGGCCTATGAAAAGCTTTTGGATATTAGTTTTCAATTCAGTGCCTACGGATGGGTCGCCTAAGTATGTCATGCTCTTTTCAATCATTTCTGCGGTGGTGTCGTGTGGGGCGGGTCGTTACGTTCCCTCAAATATGGTTGAGCGTAGCGATGGCTGGTCCACGCGTCATGCTCGTGAACGGGTGCTGCCAGTGGGAATGGGTCTGCTTCTGAGTACGTAAGAATTGCGTTTTTTTATTATTATTTTTTATGTATTGTACCTATCAAGTATTTTTTGGTAAATTTTGCCTACTTAGGCGCACTTTCGAGTAGCAGACAGAGTGATTACTGATTTCTCGACTAGTTGAAAGTTATTTACTCTCACAATTACCTATCCGATATGTACCTAGTAGGTATTTAATTAATTTCAAACTACCTACCCATTGTGTGCAACTTTTGTTAATTTTTATGATGGAAAATGACCTCACTTTAAATGTGGAGCTCATTTTTCAATGTTGACGACTCTGTATGAAATATACAGGGAGAAAAAAGCAGCCCTTGACGAGTTTCTTGCCGGTTCTTCTCGTTACAAGGTCTCCCGCTCAGGGTTTGAGAACCGATGGCGTAGCTTCTTTGACATTCACAAGTGCTTGTAACAGCCTAGACTGAATAAATTATTTTTGAATTTTGAATTTTGAATTTTGAATTTTGAATTTTATGAGACCCATAGTTAGCGACCACTTTTCACTGCCGTAAGTCATCACTGCTGGCAACACACACTGGTCATAGACTTTCGTCTTGAGTCACTGAGGTAAATCGGACACGAAGATTTTTCAAACGTGACTCGATACCAATTCGATCTCAAATTCTCGATCGCGTTCGGGATCGGGAGCGGGAGTAACCCCCGGTACTTAAAGTACCTAAACTTTTGCAAAAACATCCTAATGTCATAATCATTGTTTTTATGGAATAAGTACCTAGGTACCTACTCTTGAATGTATACTCACATCCAGTCGCCCACCAAAATTCCAAGTAATCCACTGTTATTATTGACACCACTGCTAGGAGCCATAACGCGCACGCAATAGTATCTTTAAAATCACCTGATTGATTATTAAGGCCAGCTTTGTTAATCTAAAAAAATAAAAAGTGTACCTATATGTTACAGTCAAAACTCATATCCGGTCAAAACCACTTTTGACTATAAAAAGGAAAAATCAGGCAAAAGTGGTTTTGAATGAAGCTCGTGTTCAAAAACAGTTTTCACTGATTTTAGCAGTCAAAAGTGGTTTTACCCACATAAACAGTTGCAACTTTTATTTCTAATGATAAGAATAAAAAAAAATAAAAAATGATTTAGAATAAACTATGTCGGGATTTACAATTTTACATCATGATCATGCACCTACTAAGTGCTTCGCGCTCGTCTTAAATTTCTAACCTATATTCGGGACCTACAGGAGTAAAGCAGATCGGTTACACCTACGTAAATAAATATTTGTCATTCATCACATAACATACATTGCTTCGATTCCACTTTTCTTATGGAAATCAGAGACAACGATGCTAAATGATAATACACACACACTAAATTGACCAAGCTGGGTATCAATCCCGGTACTTTAGAAATGGCGACTCCATGAGAACCGGTGCACAAGCCAAGCCAACTCGACCTTCTGACTAGTCAGACGTCTATGGATATTATAAAGATTCACACTAAATGTTTAAGTATAGGTATATAAAAAATAAAAAAACCTGAAAATAAAAATGAAATAAATGCGTTCTAGTGATTTGAAAATGTTTCTTGCTTTTTAGAGGTATTTAATTTTGAAGCTTTTTTGTTTTTATTTTCAGGTTTTTTGAAGCCGGTTTTTTTTGTTTTTAAACATTTTTTTCTTTTTAGTGTAAACGTACCTTCTATATTTGGTAATCTTTTCTTTTTATGGATAGATATGTAATAATATTATGAAAATGAAAGTGATGATGACTGTTATGTATTTTTCAACACACTTGCTCGTAAAGTGAGCCCTAATACACCGCTTTTAGGGCCAAAAACCGAGCTATAACAAACGCGTGCAATAATATATAAAACACTAGTTCGTAATAGAATTAACCCTACAAAGTTAAATTAGTACCTTACTGCAAGTTCTATGCGAGTAAACAGAGCATTCCCAATTTAGCCGGGTAATACAGTTATATTTTTTTTGACAACAAAGAGGTTTTATGCTGCTGAAAATTCATACACATTTTTTGGAATAAATAAATGTGTAAGTCCTTAATTAAGTCAAATAAATATAAATTATTATCAAATTATTCATAATTCACAATATTTTGTTATAAAATATTAAAATATTTGCATTTTGTCACTTAAAATTATAATTTTGAAGTATTAGTAGTAGGCTGTATGCTCCTCACCCCTTTGTTCGCAAAAAAATCTTGCGTTAGCCTGTTAAAAAAAACAAAAAAAAACATGCGCGCCTTTTCCCATAATTATCATATTTTGTTTTTGCCATATTTGTTGCTTTGTGATATATTACTTTGTTTTTTCTTCGCAAATGTGTTGAAAAACGTCGTATGAAACTCGTGAGCTCTTGCTTATTGCACAGTCGGCTGAGTTACGCCCTCACCTGCGGCTCGGGCTGCAACCCACAGCCTTGTATGCAATGAGCAACCGAAGCTAACTTGTCTTATAATGCATTTTTTTTATATTTCACACTTTCCCATGGTATAATACCAATAATTTCCACTGTTCGTGCTGTTTGTTGTTAAGGAGTTCCGTTACTCCTTCGCAGTTCAAGTCTAGTCCAAAACGTCCTTGACCATAGTTAGATACCTAACTTGTTTAAAATTGTCATAATACTAGCAATATTTCAATCACTATACAGTTTCTATTAGATTTTGAGGAGTTCCCTTGTGTATCTTTAAAATCCAAGGTCCAATAACAATGAATTCAAAATGGTATCATCACTAAAGTATCCTTTTTCAAACAAAAAAGAATCATCTAAATCGGTACATAAACAAAGAAGATAATGGTCGATCATCCGTAGTATAAGTTCATAAAATGGCAACGAAACGACAGTTTTTTCATGTTTTCTTGAAAAATACTAAACCAATTTCAAAATTTCAAAAAATGGGAACAACTTGAGAAAAAACTTGATCTAATAACGTTTGAATTATTTCAATCAGTTCAGCCGTCTTCGAGTAATCGGTGGACATACATAAAAAATTAAATAAAAAAAAACATAAATACAGCCGAACAGAGAACCTCCTCCTTTTTAGAAGTCGGTTAAAAAGGGGATTTCAGACCATTTGACTGATTTTTTTCGAGATTCCGTGGTTGGCCCCTTAGTAAAAGTTGTTCATTCACGTTTTTAGATATACTTAAAAATTAACGGTGAAAACAGGTCTAAAGTTTTCGTGTCTTTAAGGCATTATCCTAGCCGTTGATAACGGTTGTGGATCAGGACATTTCAGAAATGTTTCAACCGGTAATCTTTCAAGATTAATTTTACCTTTTGGATCCTTCGTAAGCAAAGTATGGTCTTCCCCAATCTCTTGGGCGCGCCATACGTCGCGACGCTCGCCGTCAACATGACGACTGCCACGTCGCAGAACCACGTGAATGACCTCGTCGGGCTATCACGGGGGACAGCAGTCTGCGCAGGGTCATCCGTTATGCCAGGAACTAAGCCCAGTGTCAAGCCCGCCAGTGTTGCCAAATCTAGAAGATTTTGAATAAGAGTAGAAACCAATGATGTCGTCGTCGACATAAAAAAAACACTTTTGACAGTCTCTTAAATGATTTATCGCCCGGAACACACACACCAAATGATTCAGTCACGCCAAATTATAGCTAGTCTTACTTAGCATCTAAACGTCATAAAATCTTACTTATAATCGCGGTGCCGATATAAGCCAGATTGCTCAGAGTTTTTGAGACTCTGACAGTCCACCCGCCCCCCTCCCTCCTGAAGGTAAGAGGCCCCACCCCCGCCAGCTGCGACACCCGGAGCACCAGACTCAAAGGCTTCGTCACTAGACATTCTGGTACAGAACATCCAAGAGGCTGTACTTTTCTCTGTCTCGATTTCTTCATGTCTCTGTACAGTGGAAGGTGGAAGTGAACAACGAAAAGAAATGCAGGAATAGAGAAAATTAAGGAATTGTTTGCTAAATCAAGTCGCAGACTCAAACAGCAGTGAGTGACGCATTCAGTAGGTATCTATACCGAAAGAATGATGTGGATTAGAAATTCGGAACTCTACATTTGCTACAGGTATGAAACTTTACATTTTGGACGACTACGATATAAGTTTGCTACGGCTACGATAATTTTGCTACGGGTAAGAAACTTTACATTTGCGACGACGACTACGATGATAAGTTTGCTTCGGGTAAGAAACTTTACATTTGCGACGACGACTACGATGATAAGTTTGCTACGGCTACGATAAGTTTGCTTCGGGTAAGAAACTTTACATTTGCGACGACGACTACGATGATAAGTTTGCTACGGCTACGATAAGTTTGCTACGGGTAAGAAACTTTACATTTGAGACGACTACGATGATAAGTTTGCTACGGCTACGATAAGTTTGCTTCGGGTAAGGAACATTACATTTGCGTCGACTACGATGATAAGTTTGCTACGCCTACGATAAGTTTGCTATGGGTAAGAAACTTTACATTTGTGACGACTACGATGATAAGTTTGCTACGGCTACGATAATTTTGCTACGGGTAAGAAACTTAACATTTGCGACGACGACTACGATGATAAGTTTGCTTTGGCTACGATAAGTTTGCTACGGGTAAGAAACTACATTTGAGACGACTACGGTGATAAGTTTGCTACGGCTACGACAAGTTTGCTTCGGGTAAGAAACTTTACATTTGCGACAACTACGATGATAAGTTTGCTACGGCTACGATAAGTTTGCTACGAGTAAGAAACATTACATTTGTGACGACTACGATGATAAGTTTGCTACGGCTACGATAAGTTTGCTACGGGTAAGAAACATTACATTTGCGACAACGACTTCAATGATAAGTTTGCTACGGCTACGATAAGTTAGCTTCAGGTACGAAACTACGATTGCTATGGCTACAGCTACGAAATACCACAATTGCTATGTCTATATTTTGCTGGCTCTACCGCTACAGAAATTATTTAAAATAAAAAAGCATGGTTTTGCATAATAACCATATAAAATTTTACTTCTAGGCAAGTGTTCTGATCTGACAGGTAGATAGTAAATATTAGAATTTGAACTTTATTTAAATAAAATTTTATTTTGACTCTTACTTAGCTAGTGTTTGATTTGGTAATTGTTTTTTGTAATCAACCAAACTCAGTGACCTGATTTTTTTTTCTATTTAACTGGACTGGCTGTCTGTATGGTTTGACAGCAAAGTTTTTGTGCCTATTTGAAACGCCTCTACCGTGCGTCTAAAGAACTAATTTTGGCATTTGGCATACATTTTTGACAAGTTTGAATGGAAGTTTTAAGTTGTATAAAGGGCTATCGGTATTTGCGTTGACAAAGCACATCACTAGATTTAGTACCCTGTACGCACACTGCTTACGTCCTACAGCGCCAAAATGGTGGAAATCAAGTAGGCACAAGAACAGTTTGACAGCAGCCAGTCCAGTGTAATAATATAGAGGTCAAACTAGTACCTACCTACTATTATAGTTTTATAGGAATGACCGTTCTTGATGATTTCCTTATTTGTTCCAAAGATTTAAATCGTTTGTTCTTTAGACACAACATCATTACTAGAAGTGATAAATTGAGATAAAGCAAACGATAATTGTTTACTGTGTGCTGACTGCTGTCCTCTGATGGAAATCATGATTGTCTAGAGAAATATTGTGAGTCAGATTATTTTTTTTTATGAGTAAAAAAGGGTTGCTCTGAAGATCTACGCATTAAAATGAAATAAAGTTTGTAATATTTAATTCAATTATAAAGATTACACAATATTATTGATCACGTCTGCAAAAATCATACATTAAAAAATAAAACATTTCATTAAAAGAAACAAAAAAATATTTCTGATTCGTCATTTCATTATCCTGTGTATGTTACTTTCTAAACATTAAGGTTTCCTCTAACTCAAAAAAATATAAAAATTAATTTTGAAAACCGACACTAAATGATTATTTTGTTGTCGGAGAAATATGTTTTAATCGCACCATATTTCAAAAAATATATCACAATATTAAATTTTACAGTAAAACACTAGTAAACATGTGTTTCGAATTAAGTCGTCATTCCTGTGTAAATGAAAGTTTTTGAAAAAAAAAAGCGGTACCTAATTCTTTCTTGTGAGGTTATATTTTACTATTGCAGCACAGCAACACTGCACCTTTCGGATGTCAGCTATATTTTGTTTAGGTTGTAGTTTTTGAACCAAGTCGAAAAAAATACGTAAGTTTGTGTGTTTAATTCACGATGTTGTGAAAATATAATCTCAAAATTTGGCCACTATCATGTAGAATTCTTACATTCATCATTTCTGCGTACCGTAATTTCTGTGTAAAATAGTACACAGAAAAATCGTTCTACAGACTTTCTGAGCTGACCTACCTATCCCATTTTCTAAGTTTTGGACAACATTGAACTCTAAAGGCGTCAATTTAGTTCAATATTGAACTCAAAGATCTATGTGCTGTCGGACTTGTCGGACATCCTAAATCGGAAAGTAAGGAGAGCTTTGTACACAGAAATGACAAAAAATAATAGTACTGTTAGAAATATAGCTTAATAAATAAATACAGAATACCTACTTGCCAAGATTTGACATATATTTTCAATTTTTTTTTTGACGTTTTCTTCATAAATTCTGCTACGGTGGGGGTAAGCTCAATTGGTAATCTAAATCATGATGATAATACATTTAATTTAGCAGAAGAATAAAGATCACTAGAACTCATTAATACACTCAATCATACATCACTAATCTTCCTAATTCTAAATTTTTTCAGTCACACCTCACATGAAGAATAAAAGTTTTATGACATTTAATAATTAGTATTTGAAGTACCATACACTGTAATAACGGCTGATATCTATTCTACAATAATAATATGTACACAACGAATTGATTATAACAAAAGACTGATTGAATTATATGTTCTAAGCTAGATATTTTGATAGTAAACAGAAATGACTATCATTTCTGTGTACCTACATTTTGATGGATTTTTACAGACTACATTTTTAAATTGTTCCCTATAATTTTTTTTTATTACTTATAAGCAACTAGCTTTTGCCTGCGACTTCATCCGCGTGGACATTCGGAAAATCCCTAGGGAAGCTTAAACCGGGATAAAAAAATTATCCTGTCTTAATAGACAAAAAAATATAGCCGGGGTTAATACCCCGGCTATATTTTTTTTTATTAATAAATGAAAGAAATATATAAGTTAATTTTAGTAGCTCAATTTAATAATGATTGGCGTGAATAAATATGAGATACAGACCATTTAACAAACACACATACACACCAACACACGCGCGCGCGCACACACACACACACACACACACACGCATGCAAAAATTATATAAGTATTTTTTCTTTTATATTGCTATGTACTTACCTTTTTATTTACTTTTCTCCATTGCTTTGTTTTAATTAAACTTACCTGCCGGCTTCCTGATACAGGTATTTTTTATACTTACTAGGAATGTCATCTCAATTTTGTAATCACTTGGTTTGTTAACAAAATAAAGCATTTTGTATTTTGTATTTTTTTTTAACAGCTATTTACTTATCTGTGTGCTATTCCAAATCAGTTCAGCCGTTTTTACGTGATTGAGTAACAAACATCCAAACATCTAACCTTCCAAACATTAAACTTTCACATTTATAATATTAGTAGTTCCCTTTCCCGTTCTCGTTCTCATTCCTGATCCCGTTGCCATTTTATTTTTCCATAAAAAATTTGAACCCCCATTTCAGTAATTTAGGGGTTGAATAATGTCCACCACGTTGTGTTGAACCCCAAAATAAATGCATTTTTGCGTGATTGAGGAACAAACATCCAAACCTACAAACATTTACATATAACTAGCGGCCGCCCGCGGTTTCACCCGCGTTGTTCCCATTCCCGTGGGAATATCGGGATTAAAAGTATCCTATTTTTTAATCTAGACTATCTACTATCTGTGTGCCAAATTCCAGCCAAATCCGTTCAGTAGTTTGCGTGATTGAGGAACAATCATCCAAACATCTAAACATCCAAATCCACAAACATTCACATTTATAATATTAGTAGGATATCAAAAAAAAAAAAATCAAAAATCAAAAAATCATTTATTCAGTCTAGGCTGTTACAAGCACTTGTGAATGTCAAAGAAGCTACGCCATCGGTTCGCAAACCCTGAGCGGGAGACCTTGTAACGAGAAGAACCGGCAAGAAACTCGTCAAGGGCTGCTTTTTTCTCCCTGTATATTTCATACAGAGTCGTCAACATTGAAAAATGAGCTCCACATTTAAAGTGAGGTCATTTTCCATCACAATAATTAACAAAAGTTTGCACACAATGGGTAGGTAGGTTGAAATTAAATACCTACTACATATCGGATAGGTAATTGTGAGAGTAAATAACTTTCAACTAGTTGAGAAATCAGTAATCACTATGTCTGCTACTCGAAAGTGCACCTAAGTAGGCAAAATTTACCAAAAACCACATATACAAGACATAAAAAATAACAATAAAAAAACGCAATTCTTACAATTCAATATGCGTTAAGATAGGTACTCAGAAGCAGACCCATTCCCACTGGCAGCACCCGTTCACGAGCATGACGCGTGGACCAGCCATCTCTTCGCTCAACTATATTTGAGGGAACGTAACGACCCGCCCCACACGACACCACCGCAGAAATGATTAAAGAGAGCATGACATACTTAGGCTACCCATCCTAAGGCACTGAATTGAAAACTAATATCCAAAAGCTTTTCATAGGCCTTTACTTACAAAAACTACTGACTATAGAAAGCAAAATGATTGCAATAAAAAAAAAGAGAAATCAATATTAAGTAGATACCCCTAAGGGGTTAATTTTCGGAAAATCACGAATAGGGATGTTGACTATTTTTTTTATTTTATGTTACATAAATTACCTCTCAAAAAAAGAAACATTGGCAAAAGAATTAATTCGCTAGCATGAAAACTGCCCGAGATATCACAGTGTGAAATGCACACAAATGGACTCGATCAAAAACGCTCCATACTAATGGCTTGCACGTTATGACGTCACGCCTTGCAAGTTTGTATGCAACGCATAGGAAATTTGTTCAGCAGCTATATTAAATATTGTGTTTATCAAAATGGTTTCTTCGACAAATTTGCTATACATTTTACGGACTAATTAAAGGTATCATTTATTTTAATAAATTTTATACTTTTTAAATGGACTTGTCCACCCAACTTTGAAGGGTCATAAAACAAATAAATGCAATATATAAAACCAAGAGGATTTACAAGCTACTCTAAAAGTTTAATATGTTTACGATTTTTATTAGTATTTCGTTATTTTATTCATTAGTCAACATCCCTATTGTACGTGATTGCTTAGTTTTAGAAGTACCTACTTCTACGAAGTCTCAAGTAAATGTCTATTTAATATCATTATTCCATACAAAATATGATCCTATTTCACACATTTAGGGGTTGAAACATGGCCACTATGTTGAACTTCAAAATAAATGCCATTTTTGCAATCAACATCCCATAAAACCTCAATAACGACATCAATATCGATTTTAGGCTTTTTCCCCTTTTACCCCATAAGGGGTTGATTTTCTGAAATTTACGAAATACTTTACTTCTACGAAATTTCAAGTCGTAATGTCTACCTATTTATATTTGATACTTTTTCTAAACAAAGTTTGAACCCCATTTTACCCCTTTAGGGGTTGAATATTGTCCACCATGTTGGACTTAAAAATAAATGCCATTTTCGCAATCAACATCTCATAAAACCTCAATAACGACACCCATATCGATTTTGGCTTTTTTAACCCCTTTTACTATCTTTTAAAAGGAGGAGGTTCTCTGTTCGGCTGTATGTATGTTTTTTTGTGTTATAATAAAGAGATGTTTCATCTGTGTTATAAAAACGAGAGAAAACTGATTCTAATTAGATTTTTTTTTGATTTGATAATTTCTGTGGACTTATTGGTAATTTCTGTGTATACGATTTTTTAGTTTTTGACTTTTTTTTCAATTAATTTTTGATTTTTGTTATGTGAAACTGATTAAAATTAATATATTGGTATAAAATAAACAAAGTCTTCGTTACTCTGTTTATTTTTCATGCTAGAATAGAATTACCCATATTTGTTTTATCTACTGCACTATTAGGTTTACGCTTAATACTCGTAGCAATTACTGTAGTTGACATATTTTTTATGACAACTTTTAGTTTAATGTAAGTACCCAACAAGCAAAAACGTCATATAAGTTCTGACTTGTACGACTTTAAGTCGGATATCAGTCTTAGGGCGGATTCGACCAAGAGAGAATAACTGTTATTCTTAGATAAAATGACCAGTTATTCAAGAGTAAATCGAAATTACGTTTTACCACACACTACTCTCAGAGTATTTTGCCTATTCGGGAATAGTCCATACCACCATTTCGCGGGGAATAACAGAGTTAATCCACGATTATTTATTTATTATTTTTTTATTTTAATGGCGTCCGCGTGCCATATGTCAGTGACATTTGTTTGACATTTGACTTTGACCGCTACAGATATGTACAAGGCGACAAAATAGAGTTGACAAGACTTTGCCTTTTAAATAGTTTGTGTATAGAACAATGACAATTGGCAGGATAATACGTTCATTCACATATTCACTCACTAATGAAGGAATAAGAATCCCAAGAGTAACTTATCTTTGGATTGCATGGAAAAATGACCATTTCTTTACTCGAGAAAAAAAACGTGGAATAGATGTATTCTTGGTATAGTTATTCCCGTTTATATTGAAGTTTGGACGAATCCACCCTTATAATAGTAATGACATGACTGCTAGGTCCTATAGACGTCTTAAATTTAACTTTTTAGTCGTGCGACAAATATGTCATAATAAACTGGTAATAGCAACGTCGGCACGACTACACTATACGACGTTATATTAAAGTTTTAGCTAAAACGTCTACCTGTACGACTTGTAGTCGCATTTGAGTCAAGTTTCGACTTTTAAACGACGCGACGTTTAATAAAATGGCGGCTTTACTTGGTCTTTAAATAACCTGAAAATGACTTTGTCTTTAAAACGTCATAATATAGAGATTAGTGTGCGACAAAATTGACATGGCTGACATTTTTATAATTAAACATAATTTTTTTAATAAAAAAAATCTGTTTAAAACGCAAAACTACGAAGGGGCATGAAAATATGAATAGTATTTTATACAGGTACTAGCTGATGCCCGCGACTTCGTACGCGTGGACTTTTCTCATAAATACGAAAAATTTACCACAAAATCACACGAAATTTATAACGCAGCACTAAGTCACACACCTCTATCGAAAAATGCCTGCCAACTGGCGTAGTGAACGCGTAACGGGACGCTCGTGCACTCGGGCGGGTTATAGGGCGTTTGTGTACGTGTCCATGAAGTATTTTCCCTGTTGGATTTGTTTATCTAGGTTTTCTAGCACATAGGCCTTATTAAAACGTAGGCCTTAATTGTATCAAGTACCTTATTCAAACTCATAATAGCCTGTTTTAGGTGCACAATGAATATTTAGAAGCTAACATTTTTTTAAACATAAGGCACAGGGTCTATAACGAAATTCTCAATAAGTAAGTAAGTAAAAGAAAACTTACATAAAACTGACATAATATTTTTATTACACAGTTACATTTAACATTTATTCTATTAGCACACTAGTATGGTGGTTACTAAAGCTGTGTATTTGCTTTTTAGAAAGCAAATTAATAAGTAGGTACCTAGTAATAGAAACATTTAATTAACGCCTAAGTTACCAACAATCTCATTCGTTAAGCTCACTCTCACACCTATAATCTAACAATTAACAATCTAATACAATAATTTTAAATATGTGTGTAGGTTTTGAGCTTAAGAAGTATTTGAATCGCATATTGCAGAAAGGGCATAAGTCAACATAATGTTATAAAAACAACAAAGTTTGTTTTTATAACAAAATATAAAAAAAAACTTTGTTAAACGAAACGTACCATAACCATAGCCGAACCGAATCATAATACATAGGTACAGTGTGTGTTAATACAGTCCATCAAAATTTGTTATTATAAAATTAAAAAGTTTTTACTTAATTCTCTAAAGTAAATTTAAATGGACTAAGGTCCTTTCTGCAATATGCGATTCATTTAAAGTAGAGCTAGGTTACTTTTTAATGGACAATTATTGGTGCTCATACAATATTATCATCATGACTAGATTAAACTACTTATTATTATCTAAAACGAGAAATATCAACGCCAGACCTCTAAATAGTAAATCTACTTACCGAAATTTCAAAATTATTATTACATTTATTTTGAAGCCTAATTATCATCATCTAATTCACGGAACTGGGTGATGATGACCAAATAGGTAGCAATAGTTGCCGCCATCTGTAAGTCAAACATAAAATATTTTCATCAGCATTTGTTTATAATAAATAATAATTAATATAGCAAGGTAAAAAAACGGTAAAAGTTAAGGTAAAAATTTCTCCCGTAAAGATTTATAACCCATATACAGAAGTTTTAAACCTAACAACATGGGGCGCAAGTTGTAAGATTTATCATCAATATTGTCTTTTGCATACTTGCAACTTCTGTATAAATTAGTTATAAAACATTACGAGAGATATTATTTTATATTTTCGGGTAGTAGAAAAAAATAGACCATTCAAAAGCGCTTAATTATTGAGTTTATTTGAATAAAGACACTTTTCATTTTGACTTGAATTGACTTATTTTCTACTTTTAATTCATTAACGCCGAAGCGGTCGCTGGCGACCGAGACACAGTAGATTTTCTATTGTGTCTCATTTTCCGGGCGTTGAAGAGTTAAGTCAACAAGATAAAACTAAAAAACGGACTAAATTATTCTAATAAAATCGGACTAAAAACATTAAAACGGACTAGTAAAAACAGACTAAAAAGTAAAATTTTTTTTTTATCTAAATATTTAATAACCTACATACCTACCTACCTACCTACAGAGATTTTAAACCTAAAAACGTGGGGCGCATGCTAAAGACAATATGGATGATAAATTTAAAAAAAATCGCCCCACGTTTTTTTTGGTTTAATTTT
The DNA here is from genome assembly GCA_950108535.1 of Agriphila straminella. Taxonomy (NCBI): domain Eukaryota; kingdom Metazoa; phylum Arthropoda; class Insecta; order Lepidoptera; family Crambidae; genus Agriphila; species Agriphila straminella. The sequence continues at coordinate 14,428,515 of OX467323.1, read as the reverse complement.
TCTCTACGTAGTTATAAATATTTACAGAAGAATTTATTTTTTTACTTTTTAGTCTGTTTTACTAGTCCGTTTTAATGTTTTTAGTCCGATTTTTTTTAAATAATTTAGTCCGTTTTAAAAACGTGTTTTTTAAAAAAGTTTTTTTAATAAATTATTATATTCTGCTTTTTAGTTAACGAGCTAAGACTAAAAATATACCATCTCCTATCGGAGCACTCGTCAAACAAGCCCAAACTCGATAGCGTGGTTTTATTAAAGAGTTCCTGTGTCCTTCTTCCGGCTCCATCATCAGACTCTGGAAACTTTTTCCCAACAAAGTACTCGTCAAGACGATTCAAACGAGCCCAAACTCGATGGGATAGCGTGGTTTTAATAAAGAGTTCCTGTGTCCTTCTTCCGCCTCCATCATTAGACCCTGGAAACTATTTCCCGACAAAGTACTCGTCAAGACGATTCAAACGAGCCCAAACTCGATGGGATAGCGTGGTTTTAATAAAGAGTTCCTGTGTCCTTCTTCCGCCTCCATCATTAGACCCTGGAAACTATTTCCCGACAAAGTACTCGTCAAGACGATTCAAACGATTAAAACTCGATGGAATCATGGTTTCAATATTAAATTTCTTTGGCATGGCCTTCCAGCTTCATCATCAGTCCCTGGACCTCATCTCCCATTAGAGCACTCGTTAAGACGATTCTAACGAGTCCGAACACAATGGGGTTTTATGGTTTCATCATTGAGTTCCTGTGGCCTTCTTCCAGTTCCATCATCAGATCAGCTCAATGACACCATAATATTGCATTGACTTCCAGTTCTGACCTATGTTCAAAGTTTCAAGTCTTTAGCTCATCGGGAAGCTAGTTTAAAATCGTTCGCAAACTTTGTGGCCAAACAAACAAACAAACGAGAAAGCAACCTAATTAAAACGTGTCAAAATACACCATCTGATATCGGAGTACTTGTCAAGACGAACCAAACGAGCCCAAACTCGATGGGGTTGCATGATTTCAATACAGAGTTCCTGTAGCGTTTTTTCGAAGAACATTGTCTTCAGTTCTGAGCTGACCTATGTTCAAAGTTAAAAAAAAAAATTGCTGAAGTTTTGTTAAAATTGTTAAAACTATATATGCCTAGGGAGCCTAGGGTGCCAATCTTGGACATTTTAAATGAGAATTCTAAAGCTAAACTAATGTTTTTTCGTTAAAAATAAGCGCTATTGGGCTCCATTTGTTGCGTTGCAAAGATACGTTACCGTGATGGTCAAGGGCCGGTGCAGCGTGCACACATCCATCGGGGAGAAGGAGACCTGGTCGAGCTGCAGGCGGTGGTGGAATTTGTACAGCTCCTTGCTGGTCGGCTGGTCGGCATACTCCAATGACAGTTTGCTGACCAAACTCCTGGTGTGACCCAACTGACAAGGTTGAATCTCAATTTATCCCTGACGGTTTACTATATTTATTTTATTTATTTTTTTATTTTATTTTATTTTACTTTACTTCTATGTACGCATGATTGTAAAATCGGTTTAACCACTTATAAAATACTTATAGGATAGGTTAGCTTTCTACTGTCTCTGTTGTCTACTGGTTCGCCCACACGTGTAAGTCGCAGGAGTCCCGAGTTCAATCCCCAGGAGGAGTACATTTTGTATTTAGTTTGAGTGGTAGGGCTTTTATCTCATTTAAAAAAAATGTGTTCTCGCATTTAGAAGTAAGATAGCCAGTTCCTGTTTCCGGTTTCCGGGTGTAGTGCGTTACTTTCGGCCTTATCGTCATCTAACATCAGGTAAGGCGAAGGCCAAGCACTATCCCGCTGTGGATTAGGTATTCTCCAGGCGATTCGGTTGTTTTTTAAGACCCGCGATAAAAGTAAGATAGAGTTTTGCTATAAATTAATAAATTAAAAACCCCCACAGATAAAGATGCTGGCACGAAACGTGAGCGGAGAGAGAAATTGGAGGGGATACTGCGCATGTTTGCAGTCGTCCCGCGCAGTGAGATCTAAAAATGACTTCTGTTGCCCTACCATGAGTTGATGCAAACTGTTGTTTCCGTTACCGTAAACTATCGTTTTCTCTCTTTCCCTCGCATTGACTGTGAGCAATATATCTAATAGTTTACGGTAACGGAAACAGTTTGCATCAACTCATGGTAGGGCCACAGCTGTTCCCTAGTGACACGATGTTATCTAGTGCCATTCTCTGGGAGAATCCGGAGCCTGCAGCACAGTTTTAAACTACCGTGTGCTTCGGCGTCTTAATTATTATTTTTGTGAAAAATTATGTTGTGTTTAAATAAATAAATTGTTTGTTCTACGCATTATATTTAAGTCATCGCTCAAGATCCATTCTTATTATTTAACACGGTTGACTAATAAACACAGAGAAGTATGTCCATCCCATATTTACCTTGCAATGTGTGGCATGGCACGGCTCTACAATCCAGAAAAACCGTAAAATATAGTATATTATCCAATAATAAGTCCTTATTGTATTTGTCAAGCCCTTGAAACTCTCCGCTGCAATTAATAAAACCTACTTAAAATATCCCCAATATAAAAATGTTATGATGTGCATAGTGGACCGATTGGTGGGATTGGCTCGTGTGACCCTTCTCATATCTTCTATGATTTAAAATATAAGAATTAATTTATTGCTTGATGTCATATCGAAAGATGACCATGATAGTCAACTATCAGTTTAATAAAATTCTTATTTTAACTTTCTTAACATTTAAAAAAATTGCTTGGATGTGACTCCTTTTTTGTTAGGAAAAATTACCACTTTATTTTTTGTATCTTAGCCAAAACTTATTTTTGGCTTATAAATGGAATAACTTAGCTCAGTGTTCAAACATTTGCACATGAAAGTGTTGTGACATTCGTGTTAACGGTTGTTAAATAAAGTAAGGAAACGCAAGAAATGCAATTCTTGGAAATTTTACGTGAGGTTTTCCGACAAGTAACATTCTTCATACAAACATTTTCTTAATTTATTTAACAACTGTAAACTCTTATATTACAAAACTTTAATGTACTAGAGGGGGCAACTCGGCCAAATTAAACTCGTCCACTTTTATTTTGTTGGTCATTCTAACCTTTAACTCAACCAATTCTTTTTCGTAAGTACCTATTCGGTTGTCAGTAGTTTAAATAAAAAGTAGGTAAGTTTAGGTTGATTAAACCCGTGCTTGCCTAGAAAAATAAAGTCACAATAGTGGCCAAGTTGCGACCTAAGATCCGAGCCGAGTATATAGGTATACCGAACGGTAAAGCTAGGGTTTCCTAGGATGACGGTGCCGTCATATTACGGCCGTAATTTAGCGGCGTAGAACGTTGTCTATGTAAACAATATGGCGCGCCGGAGATAACTAAGTTCAGTCAGTCTCAGAGATAACAATGGGATCGTGCTACCACGGGCTTTGTCACTCCGCGCGCGAGTCTGAAGCGCTCGGCGTCCTCTGAGAGGACAAATTTCATACATTTCATATCATTCATACATCATACATCAGCCAAAGTAACATTTGCAAATTTTCGCTATCGCTTCGCTTCGAAACATGTATGGATTTGACGTTTTAAAATTCGATTGTTAACGAAACCTTATGTCAATCCCATACATGTTTCGAAAGCGAAGCGATAACGAAGATTAGCAAATGTTACTTTGGCTAGGCCCTCAGAAAAGATAAGGCCTACGCGATAGAAAGAGGCAAACTAAGTGAATGTTTTGAAGCGAAGGGAGCGCTGTGCGACCTCAATTGTACATTATTGTGTGGGAGCAAGAGTCGTAATTTAATTAAACGATTTTGCGGAGTGCAACTTCTGTACGGTAGTACTATTATCTATTCTGTGCTACCACGTAGTCTCGGCGCAGACTCGGCACCGTGTAGCATGAGTCATCTCTAAATCTATCAAGGCTTATCGAACACGACTGGTGGCACCTTTAGCCACTTGACCACATAACGCTTATAACAACTCGCCAGTCGAAAGTGATGATATCCAACCCTTTCTCGTTCGTTTCTCTAAAGCTACTTACGGATAGGGCTCACTAACGTATATGTCAATAGTGTGAGATCCATTAAACTCATCAGTAGTACAGCCACTATGACACAACCATTGCTCCTGTTGAAATCTTCTATGACATCACAAATGATTCCGTGCGCTATTGAAACTTTCTGAACAGTTTCAGCAGAGGTCTTTATCTTGGGCGCCACTGAAATAATAACCAATTTAAAATGTAATTGTTGAATTGCTATGACGTTGACATAATACTTATTAACTCTTGATGAGGTTATCAAAGCAATGTTGCTTGCAATAAAAAATAATTTAATTAGTACAACGTTAATAAAAAACATGAAGAAGTTAAGGTCTGCGGTGTAACCCTTGAGGCACACAGTGTTAGGCGCACTAACAAGTTAGAAATGAAGCTGAAACCTTTAGGAAATTGTTTTAAAGCTATGTCAAGCGGGACGTATGATAAATTGTTATTTTTGTCTTATAAAAACACCCCTTGTACCTAAGCCACAAACATTTCAACATCCTATTTCTCGCTGACAAAATTACTTAAGTACCTACCTTTAATATTACCCTGCTTTTCGAGTAACAGTTGTAAAAGAGCATCATTAATATCCTGAAGAACAGAATTGACCTCTACTACGATCACCGCAAATTGTAAAACAGCTAGGAAGATAATGAACCCTTGAATGGCACAGGCACAGTCTAAACACATCATGCCAACTGAAAATAAAATAATTAATTAATTATTTAAGTATATATATTTTTTCTATATTATTATGTGAAAACGTGGAAAGTAATTAGGTTTATTTTTAAAATATTTTGAAAAATAGCTGTAATTTTTCACAAAAGCTTAAAATAAGAAAAATAACATGAATAAACAAAATTTTTTTTAACTAATGACTAAGAAGACTCATTCTTTATTAATCTTACGGAGGTTCACAATTTTGTTGGAGGTGTATTAAGTGGTATTCTTTCGTTTATCATAATTTTATTTGTAATAATTTCATTTGCCATAATGATCCTCGGTCATAATATTCATTTGTAATAATAGCTTTTATACTAACAACGTATGACATAACAATCCGTAAGCCATACTTTTCATTTGCCATAAAATTAGGTACCATAATGATTAGTTCCTATAAATATTATTTGACATAATCAATAATTGACATAATATACATAACTTATAACGTATCTCTTCACCTAAACCTAGGTACGTTATAATTAAAAAACTTTTAATGCGACCACCACTGGTAGGTTAGGTTAGGTTAGTGTTTTGACCACTCGCAGCGGAGCTCCATAATGCTTGCATGCATGTTGCATGCTGAATGCCTGCTTGCATGCTGCATACCTGCCTGCATGCTGCATGCTTGCTTGCATGCTGCATGCTTGCTTGCATGCTGCATGCTTGCTTGCATGCTGCATGCTTGCTTGCATGCTGCATGCTTGCTTGCATGCTGCTTGCCTGCTTGCATGTAGAATGCTTGCCGGGGGGTGCAGGGGGTTGGCCCCCCTGCTCGGGGGGGTCGGGGGGCCTGAGGCCCCCCGCTATAAAGAAAAACTTTTAATGCACCTACCAGTATAATAACATGGATAATAACATTATTTTAAATGAAGAGTATGGCAAATAAAATTATGTAATAAGTACAATATGTCATTTGATTGTTTATGACCAATGAAATTAGTGAAAATAAATTTATGTCATTTGTTAGTTATAGCAAATAAAACATTATGTTTAATGAATTTATGGCATATGCAATTATGGCAAATGAAATGATTGCATTTAAAATTAGGGAAAACATTAGTAAACCGTATTAAGTAGGTACTGTGGTTGTTGTTGTTTGTTTGTTATTGTAATATGTCCATGGTGTACAATAAAGAATATTTTATCTTATCTTATCTTATAGTAGTAATGTTATTGTCACGTCTTAAATAGACGTGATAATATCGAAAATTAGAACTTGTCAACCTTCAAGTGACCTTCCTGTAGCACGTACTTTAGAATAGATATTGGTAGGTACATAAGATGTAATATATTGCGTAAACCCATGACTGTCTTTTATTCTGATCGTCATCCCTAGTCCGTCGCAGTACTTACATTTGTTTTTCTCCTGTACATATATTATCAATATCTCTAGTGCCAGTGTTAACACACCATAAAGGATGTAAAATATAACTGCTGTCTTTAGTTTCAGGTATTGTTTCTTGGAAGTATTATTCAAGGAGACCTTTACCTACCAAATAAAAAATATTAATTAAAAAAAAGAAGTTTAAAAACTTAAACCCAACTAAGGAACTATATGACTATATTTAGTGACGATATTATCTAAGTTACAACAGCCTTATGTCAACGACTCATCACCTTTTACAAAATAACGCTTTTCCCGACGCGGGGGCGTAAATTGTTGAGGAGTTTTCCTGGTACTTCACTGTCAGTCCACTTCATCAAATATGCATTATGAAGAGCATAAATAGCGTAGCAACCATATCAAATTGTCCAAAGTAATCATATCGCACCAGTGAGATATTTAGTATTGAATAGTTCCGCTGATCATCTATGGTCTTCATCATCAGTTCCACTTCACCAAAATGATACTTTTCGAAAGCAAATGCATAAAGTTACTTAAGAAAACCTAACAAAATCGCTATAGGTGTGCCTATAATATTTGAAGAGTTTCCTTGATTTCTCCGGGATATCATCATCAGATCCTATAACCTTATGGCCATGGGACCAACTTGGAAGTATATACTTTCAAACAAAAAATTTGCAAATCGGTCCAGCCGTCTTCGACTAATCGAGTAACATACCTGCATTTAAAAAAATGTTAACGAACTGAGAACCTCCTCCTTTTTTTAATCGGTTAATAAAAAGGATAACCGTAAACGCATGCCACCTCTAGTCTATTAGTCGTTTGTGTCTAGGACAAAGTGGCATATATGAGACTAGGTTATCCTTTTTATTTAATTTTGGACTCTAAATAATAACATCGTTTACATTAGAATAAAGAGTCTCTGTGTGTCAGAAATTTCATACTTCAAAACCTCTATAGGTAGGTACTTAGTTTTCCGATTATTCTGAGACACGATCGTGAAAAAGACGTTTTACCTTTTCTATGTTCCTTAAACATTGAATGAGAGTTTTCATCCGGCGTGGCGCGGTGAACCCAACGACGCTGTATGCTGTGATTATAACGACGCGTTGTGACACCGTTAGGAGGTGATCGGTTGATGTCAAAGAATTGATCACAACCAAATTGGCGTCTAAAATCGCCAAAGAGGTTAGATATGATATCGCTGCAATAAAGCACAGAAGTTGAAGACAATGACGCGAGAAAAATGAGAAAAAAATCATAAGTATTTTTTGTAAACGAAGCAAGGGTTTTTTCACTCCTCTTGCTCAAAAAGTGCGTCATTGTAACGTACAAGAGTCGAGATAAAATAGCATAATAAGCCCTAGGGGATAAAGTTTTTTCTTTTTTAATGTTTGTCTATTACCAATGAGCGTACTAAAACGAAAAAGTCTTTATTCATAATCACGAATAAAAACTCGCTCGACTTAATACTGGGGGTCTATTACGAAAAGTTTAATGCGATACACGCGGCTGCGTCCGTGCTTCGTTCTGATTGATTCCTATTACAAAGCACTAACTTGCGTATGCGATATTGCAAAGTGATTGCGTAAATTTGACAGTTTCTCTCTAGTGGATCCGTCATTATTCGTTCAATAGACTATGGACTACGATAGCTACATTGAAAATATTTGTAATAACTATAACCGACGAACTGCGGACGACTATCGTGACCAAGTTTAGTAATAGGCCCCCAGTTTCTCATTCTTATTTTTGAAAATGGAACTAAAAGTATCTCTTCGGTGAAATCATAGACTTATTTATACTCTGTGTACAGAGTGAATCGTAGAATGCGTGTTTGTAGCTGCTACAGCAGAAATTAAAAAAAGGTATATACTATGGCGCGAAATCTTTAGAATTTTTCTACATTTACAAACTGATTGAATTGTGTGACTGTAATAGGAAAGAAATAATTTTAATCTTTTGCCGTCAAGCACAAATCATTTGTTTAAAGATTGTACAAAAGTTTATGAAGTGGATAAACAGTGGATTCGTTTACGGAAGTAGGTATAAACTATTTAATATTGTATTTTATTTTCTCGCAATCGTAGTGAAAAGTATAGTGTAACACACGACGCTAAAACCCATTGTAACTCGGTTTCTATTTATTCCCTCGCTAAAGCTCGGGAATAAAACTACCTCGTATGCAATGGGTCATTTTAGCGTCTTATATAACAATCTACTATTGTAGTTCAGCATGGTTGATTAATTCTTATCTTTCACATTTTGAGCTCCAGTGGCGGATCTATAGATTGTCTAATAAACACTTTGTAATGTCTCTTGGATGATTTATCGCTCGGTACACACACACCAAAGGGTTCCAGTCACGACCAAATTATAGCTAAAATTATAAAATCTAAGGATTGGAATTCTCTGTCTGCGTCTGTGTTCCAGCACTTGACCCCGAGAAGGGTTTTTTGGGTAAGCTGCTCCATTTCTTCTTAGTCTTAGCAATTATAGCATCTATGCGACATAAAATCTTACTCATAATCGCGGCTCCGATGTAAGCTAGATTGCTCAGAACTGGTGAGACTCTGACAGTCCACCCGCCCCCCTCCCTCCTGAAGGTAAGAGGCGCCACCCCCGCCAGCTGCGACACGCGGAGCACCAGACTCAAAGGCATCGACACTGAACATTCTGGTACAGAAAATCCAAGAGGCTGTACTTTTCTCTGGATTGATTTCTTCATCTCTAGGTATAAGTGAATAATGAAAAGAAATTCAGCAATAGCGAAAGTTAAGAATGTAATTAATTACGCGATAATTGCTTGATACATCAAGTTGCAGACTCAACAGCATGTAGTAGAATACCGACTGAATGATGTGGTTTCGAAATTCGAAACTCTACATTTGCGACAGGAAACTACGATTGCTACGGCTACGACAATAAGTTTGCTACGACTACGAAACTTTACGTTCATTGAGGCTACGGAACTTTCCGTTATCTATATAATATTATACATAAATAGCTACGCTTCGTTTACTACAGCTACGAAACTTTCCATTATCTACGGCTACGTAACACCACGTTTGCTGCTACGAAACAACACGGCTATTGCTTCAAAATAATTTGCTAGCTCTAAGAAGTGTCTCTACAGAAATTATTTTACATGAAAAAGCCACGGTTTGAAATAAGAACCATTATAAAATTTTACGTGGCAACATTATGTTCTGACAGGTAGATAGGAAATATTGATGATTGGAACTATTAAAATAAAGATTATTTTGATTTGATTCTCAGATCAAACACTAGATAGGTTGAACTTGTCTAGTGTTTGATTTGGTTCTTGTTTTTTTGTTATCATTCAAACTAAGTCAATAGTTTTGTAGCAATGTCCATTCTTTATGATTCTACTTATTTGTTCCAAAGATTTAAATCGTTTGTTTTTTAGTTATAAACACATTACTGAAATAAATTAATTGTTAATTGCGCTAAAGCAAACGATAATTGTTTACTATGTGCCGTCTGCTGTCCTTTGATAGAAATCATGATTGTGTATGTGTAGAGAAATATTGTGTGTCAGATTATTATTTGTTTCATCGATTGACCAACTAATAAGAGTTTAAGGCTTCTCCAAACAGAACGCGTTTTAGCGCCGCGCCGTCGTACGCAGCGTACTGCTAGCGCCGGCGCTGTGTTTGGCATGAAACTATGCACGTCCTACAACACAACGCGGCGAAATAGCGCGACGTCAGGTTAGCGCTCTAGCGCGTTCTGTTTGGCAAAGCCTTAACTAATCTTATACTATACTCGTTAGCGACTGTAGTTGATATTTGTATGACTATGTATAATAAGTATATACCTATTTAAAAAGAAATATAATATAAGTAGTATATCAGTTGTCTAGCTAGCACCCATATTACAAGCTTTGCTTAGTTTGGGGCTAGATGGCGCTGTGTGAAATTGTCCAAGTATTTATTTATTTTATTATTTACTACTTTAAGTTTAGTGTAGTTACCGTCACAGACGCTGTGCTAAATTGCATACAAAACTGCTTACTACAGTGGCTATCGATTATAGTAAACGTAACTGTGCAAACTCAAAATAAGCCAATATTAGGTGCACAATGAATATTTAAAAGCCAGTAATATTTTTTTTTAAATAACATAGGGCACAAATAGTCATAGGTCTATAACGAAGTTATCAATAAGTAGTTAACATGAAAACACACATTAAACTGACATAATATTTTTATTTCACAGTACATATAATTGTAATTCTATTAGCACACGATACTTGTGTATGGTGATTACAAAAGCTGTGTCTGCTTTACAGAAAGCAAATAAGTAACAGTTACATACGCCTAAGAATATTCTCATTCGTTACGCTCGTTCTTGACAATAAACAATCTACTAATCATCATTTGCAATACGTGTGTAGGTATTTTGACATAAAAAATGTGAAAATATTAGTTCGCTTAAGAAGTGGGTAGGTACATAGCTCTACTAATTCAAGGGCGATAATCATACAATATTTTCATCATGACTAAACTATTACTTAGCAGTTTGCCTCTCAGAGTAACCATATCTATAAGCGAGAAATATCAGCGCCAAAGCTCTACTTAGTTACCTATAGCAATTTTAAAATAAATTATTATCACATTTATTTTGAAGCTCAATTATCATCATCTAATTCACGGTACTGGGTGATGATGACCAAATAGGTAGCAATAGTTGCCGCCATCTGTAAGTCAAACAAAATATTTTCGTCAACATTTGTTTAAATAATAAAATATTAATAAAGCAAGGTAAAAAAACGAACTAAAAAGAATAAAATAATTTCTCCCGTAAAGATTTATAACCCTGTAATACAGAAGTTTTAAACCTAAAAACCGACTTCAAAAAACCTGCTTCTAAAAAGCAAGAAATAATATTCAAATCATTAGATACGCATTATCATTGTTATAATAAAACACGACTATTAAAGTCGGGTGGGGCTGGAGTACATATTATTCCTTTTTTTATTCTAAAAGCCCCACCCGACTTCAATAGACGTGTTTTATTATAACAATGATAATGCGTATCTAATGATTTGAATATTATTTCTTGCTTTTTAGAGGCAGGTTTTTTGAAGTCGGTTTTTTTGTTTTTTAAACAATTTTTTTATTTTTTTATTTTTAGTGTAAGTACCTTCTGTATTAGGTAGTGTAGGTATATTATTTAGGTAGAAAAATCGGCTCAGCCAAACGTGAGATAATCGCGGAGAAACATACATACATACAAACTGAATACCTCCTTTTTTGAAGTCGGTTAAAAAGACTACACAAAGGTATCCCTTCCCCAACAAAAAAAAACATCCAATTCGGTTCATAAATAACAAAATTGACAAGTTAGTTGATTTAATTTCATAGTATTTTCAGGATTACTTGTAAACTACTAACCCGATTTGAAAAAAAATTAAATGGGACCATTTCGCAAGAAAACTCAATCGAACAAAAAAAGAATTATCTAAATCGGTCCATAAATGTCGAAGATACGCGCGAACAACTATAAAAAAAAAAAAAAAACATACAATCGAATTGAGAACCTCCTCCTTTTGATGAAGTCAGTTAAAAACGTGGGGCGCATTTTGTAAGATTTATCACCTTGCTACTGTCTTTTGCTACTTGCAACTTGCAACTGCTATATATAAGGGTTATAAAACATTACGGGAGAATTTATTTACACTTTCGGGTGGTAGGAAAATATGTACGATTGTAAAAAAGTGCTAATTATTAAGTTTATTTGAATAAAGACATTATTGACTTGACTTTTTTTCTACTTTTTAGTCAACGAGCTAAAATTAAATATACACCATCTCCCATCGGAGTACTTGTCAAGATGAATCCTGAGCATGGTCAGTTCCGTGCTAAGGAATGAAAAAACGACGAACTGGCAGAAGGGAAGAATAGATGATGGATGAAGAATAAGATTTTAAGGCGAGGCCAGTTCACGATCTGATGAAAAGATTGGTTTTTGAACTTCCAATATGAAGAACTGATGTAGAATTCTACTTCACAAAAACTACTGTAGACTGAAAAAGAAACAAAGAAACACAATAACCGAACAGAATATTGGAAAATGGCATGGTAACTCTGTAAAAGAATCCTGAATAACACCATAAAAACTTATAAAAATAAATTTGAAATAGTCAGATTTCGTAATTTTCAACGACAGTGATATGATTTTTTATGCAAATAGCTTTTTTATCGATCTAACACAATAACCGAGTACATTTTTAATAAATGATCCAGTGTTTCAGAAATCAATAAAAATTTACTAAATTTCGTCAAAGTTCTGGCGAAGCGTCAATTAAAGCTATGCAATATTCAACCTTATTCTAAAGACAGTGAAAGAGTAAATTTCGTGAACTGCCTCGCCTTAACGGCTGCAAATACGGGTATAACCGATCTCTGATCCTATCCTACCATGGAAGTTGCCCTACCATGGAAGTTGATGCAAACTGTTTACGTTACCGTAAACTATCGTTTTATCTCTTTCACTCGCACTGACTGTGAGCAGTATATCCGATAGTTTACGGTAACGTAAACAGTTTGCACATGGACCTCATGGTAGGGCCACAGGAGCCCAATCGCGCTAGTTTTCAATGTTAACATCAAAGCTAAATCGTTACAGTTTCGTTTGTTAAAAATTGTTAATTGGCAGCCTAGGAAGCCTAGGATGACAATCTTGGACAATTTAAATGAGAATTCTAAAGCTAAACCAAAGTCTTGGTTGAGCGTGATTGAGCTCCATTTGTGCGTTGCAAAGATACGTTACCGTGATGGTCAAGGGCCGGTGCAGCGTGCACACATCCATCGGGGAGAACGAGACCTGGTCGAGCTGCAGGCGTTGGTGGAATTTGTACAGCTCCTTGCTGGTCGGTTGGTCGGCATACTCCAAGGACAGTTTGCTGACCAAACTTCTGGTGCGACTCAACTGACAAGGTTGAATCTCAATTTATCTCTGACGGTATTACTACATTAATTTATACTTCATAAATATAGGAGGAAAATTGAGGAGCTCGGTAGCGTAGTAGTTTAGCGCCTGGTCCAGCGATAGCGGAGGTTAAGCAACTGTCGCAAGAGTCGGTCATGGGATGGGTGATCAAAAATTTATTATCTCGAGATCCTGCGTGCTTCGGAAGGCACGTTAAGCCGTTGGTCCCGGCTGGATTTGCAGTCGTTAACACCCGCCAATCCGCATTGGGCCCGCGTGGTGGGTTATAGAATAGAACAGAATAGAATAGAATTATCATTTATTCAGGCAAATTACACCCATTTACAACAATACAATATATTTAAATTTCTAGGTACCTATTAAATTACAAATTCTTATAATAAAATATAATTAAAATAAAATTGTATTAATTTAAAATGCGAAAATTATATCATCAAATACCAAAAAAAATCTAATTTACACTTATAATCATCATATCGTATGGCCGACTGCGTCAGCATCCTACACCTCCAGTTGTAAGTCTCTTAGCCATTCTTTGGCCGCAGGCGTCAGTTGGTGAAGCTCCCCTAAACCACCACCGGAAAAGCAGTACAGCGGGCAGTCCTCAGCGACGTGTTGTAGGGTCTGGTCTGGGGCCCCGCATTCACAGGCTGGGGAGTCTTTTATGCCCCATTTATGGAGATGGTGGTTTGATCGCCCGTGTCCTGACCTGAACCTGTTAAGTTTGACCCATAGTACTCGTTGTGTATCAAATCCTGCTGGTTTGTTCGTTGGGTTCGGTATTAGAGATTTGTGCGGGTTGTCAGAGGTTTCCCACAAAGAAGTCCAGGCTTTTTTCACGTTGAAAGGGGCTCTGATGTGTTCGTTAGCCCAGATGGGGAATGACGCTGGCATGGGAGATCGTCGAGTGTTTCCCGGATAGGCATGTTTTGTCTCTGACATTTTTCCCATTTAGAAGCCGCCGCACTAAACCTACGAAGTTCTGCACTTATAATAAAACTGCATTAAGTAAATTTAAAATGTCAAAATTAATTAAATTAAAATAAAAATAAAAACCATAATGTCACATTGAATTGAAAAATAATACAAAAGTAAACAAAAATTTTAAATTTAAACAAAACAGCAATAAAATCAGTAAATAACATTAAAATAAAACAGACACCCGAAACATGAATAACAGAAGCTGTCAGTACTTCCTGTCCGGCATTGGCTTGGAGACATGCCTATTTGAACAATGCCAGATGTAAGGACAGTCGAGCCTACCAGCAATCAACGCAAGGACAGTGTTGTTACTGTCCCGTACCCTGTGTACCAGCGATGCGGCGCGCTTGCGCATAGTTGCGTGAAAGCAGTCGGTGTTCGCCTGCGCAAACATGCCCGACGCACTGCAGTAACGGGGCAGCCCCAACACTGCCCTAAAAGCGTTATTATATTGGACGCGGATGGCGTTGTAACTTCTCGCACTATAATCAGCCCACAAGTTACACGTGCAGAGCGAAGTACAGTATGCTCTACACTATATTCTCCAATATCCACCTATAAGAAAGGCCCCAGCAGTGGCGACATTAAAAATGACTGATGGTCATAAATATACGCATGATTATCACCACTTTTAAACTACTTAGGTAGGTTAGTTCTTTAGTGGTTAGCCCAAACGTGTAAGATGCAGGAGTCCCGGGTTTGATTCTCAAAAGGGGGGTAAATCTTGTAGGTACTCGGTTTGGTTCGTGCTAGGGCTTATTTCAAGTCCGCCTGGCACCTACCACTATCTTACCTAAATCTGACGCCATAACAACAATTTAATTGTTGTGTTCCGGCAGTTAGAGCTAAAGCTAGGGTTTCCTAGGATAGCGGTCGCCGTAATGTTTACTACATATAGACAACGTTCTACGCCGCTAAATTACGGCCGCAATATGACGGCACCGTCATCCTAGGAAACCCTAGCTTTAGATAGCCAGTTCCTCAGTGGTGAGGCTTTTAGAATTTAATACGGTTAACATAATAAACACGGAGCAGAAATGTTTATCCATATTTACCTTGCAGTGTGTGGCGTGGCACGGCTCTACAAGCAAGAGAAACCGTGAAGTATAAAAAAATATCCAATTAAAATCCCTTATTGTATTCGTCAAGCCCTTGAAACTCTCAGCTGCAATTAATAAAACCTTTTTTTTCTTACATTCCTACAATTAAATAATGAAGGAAGCTACTAATTAATTAACTATGTTTTTATAACCTAGTGGTTACCTAGTGGTTACTAGGTAATAAAAACATAGTTAATTAATTAGTAGCTTCCTTCATTCTTTAATTGTAGGAATCTATGAATTAGAAATAGTAAGAATTAGAGTAGAATTTGAAATGCTTATAATTCAATAAATAGGTTTAAAAGGTTTCTTATACCTATTTATTGAATTATAAGCATTTCAAATTAGGTTGGCCTTATTTGTATCAAGCAAGTACCTTACGAATATTTTTGTAACCATTTAAACCACCTCCTTTTCTGACAGCTGCATGGCGAAAAATTGGTGGAATTGGCGCAAAATAGCAACTGCTTTCTAGTTTACTATTAACTGTTCTATATTTTCGTTTACCAGCCTGTCGATTCTGTAACAAACTCGCATCTCACTTCAAACCTCACTTCACTTCGCGGGAATTTTAAATCATAAATGAGATAATGATTGGCTATTTTTTCAATCACAAAAGATTTTAGATAGCTACGGTAGCTACCTAAAACCTTTTGCAATCGGTAAAATAGCATATATTCAGCTAATTTCTAATAACAAATTCACGCGAAGTGAAGTGAGGTTCGAAGCGAGTTTTTATAGAATCGACAGGCTGCACGGAACGCGAACCGACGATGCTATGCAACGAACAACAATTAATGTCTGTCAGAGACAACAATGGGATCGTGCTACTATGCAGTCTCAGCGCTGACCCGGCACTGTGTAGCATCAGTCATCTTTAAATCTGTCAAGGCCTAACGAGCACGACCTGCACGACTAATACCTACCACCTTTAGCCACTGGTCAAGTGGCTAAAGGTGCCACCAGTTCTACATAAGTCGAAAAGCAACTCGCCAGTTGAATCGAAAGTGATGAAATCGCCTCTTTGGAGTTCGTTTCGCTAAAACTACTTACGGAGTCCAGGGCCTACTAATGTATATATCAATAGTGTGAGATCCATGAGACTCATCAGTAGTGTAGCCACTATGACACAACCATTGCTCCTGTTGAAATCTTCTATGACATTACAAATGATTCCGTGCACTATTGAAACTTTCTGAACGGTTTCAACAGAGAGGTTTATTCTGCACTCCACTGAAATAATAACCAATTCACTTATTAACCATAAAACTTATTATCTCTTAATAAAGAAGGTTATCAAAGCAATGTTGCTTTCAATAAAAAATAATTTGATTAGGTAGTTCAACGTTAATTATAAATAAATATTTAAAAAGTACGAAACAAGAAAATATTCGAGTCCAAAATTCAATAAAAAGGATAACCGTAGTCGCATGCCACTTTGTCCTAGACACGCACGGCACGGGCTGGAGCATCGCATGCCACTTTGTCCTAGACACGCACGGCACGGGCTGGAGCACGTAGTCGTATGCCACTTTGTCCTAGACACGCACGGCACGGGCTGGAGCACGTAGTCGTATGCCACTTTGTCCTAGACACGCACGGCACGGACTGGAGCACGTAGTCGCATGCCACTTTGTCCTAGACACGCACGGCACGGGCTGGAGCACGTAGTCGCATGCCACTTTGTCCTAGACACGTACGGCACGGACTGGAGCACGTAGTCGCATGCCACTGTGTCCTAGACACGCACGCACGGGCTGAAGCACGTAGTCGCATGCTACTTTGTCCTAGACACGCACGGCACGGGCTGGAGCACGTAGTCGCATGCCACTTTGTCCTAGGCACGCACGGCACGGACTGGAGCACGTAGTCGCATGCCACTTTGTCCTAGACACGCACGCACGGGCTGAAGCACGTAGTCGCATGCCACTTTGTCCTAGACACGCACGGCACGGGCTGGAGCACGTAGACGCATGCCACTTTGTCCTAGACACGCACGGCACGGACTGGAGCACGTAGTCGCATGCCACTTTGTCCTAGACACGCACGCATGGGCTGAAGCACGTAGTCGCATGCCACTTTGTCCTAGACACGCACGGCACGGGCTGGAGAACGTAGTCGCATGCCACTTTGTCCTAGACACGCACGGCACGGACTGGAGCACGTAGTCGCATGCCACTTTGTCCTAGACACGCACGCACGGGCTGAAGCACGTAGTCGCATGCCACTTTGTCCTAGACACGCGCGCACGGGCTGAAGCACGTAGTCGCATGCCACTTTGTCCTAGACACGCACGGCACAGGCTAGAGCATCGCATGCCACTTTGTCCTAGACACGCACGGCACGGGCTGGAACACGTGTCACATGCCACTTTGTCCTAGACACGCACGGCACGAGCTGGAGCTGGAGCACGTAGTCGCATGCCACCTTGTCCTAGACTAGCACGGCACGGGCTGGAGCACGAATATTTTCTTGTTTCGAACTTTTTTAGAACACGATTTTTCCGATGTCGGGTTTTAGTTTTTTAAACTTCTTTTTTATTTAAAAAAATTTGGGGTTGTAAATCTGGTGAAAGCAACTAAAGCCATGGGAAAAAGCTATATATATATTTGAAAAGTGGCTATTAGTATTCATTTGCATCACCAATAGAAAATTTTTTTTTAGTTCATGACTTATATCTTCTAGAGGGCGCCCTATTCGATTTAATTTAACGTCACATAGCCTATGTTCATTGGACAATTAAGGCTCGCTTACGCCGCGGGCGCGAATCAAAATTAGGTATCGGAGCGCTACCCACACAGCGATCGACGGACTTGCGCGGTTCACGCACACATCTACGATTTAACAGTGGTCCGCTTGCGCTCAATTTAATACGAGAAGTACACCTGTACAAAGTACAGATTTACAATATATTAGCATCAGCAAAATAGTAGGTATTGCACAATGAATCATCGATCATAATTAACTTATTTCATAAACATGTAATTCAGTTCTAAGCAGTCTTTCTTTGTGTGCACACATTTGTTTACATTTTATAAATAAATCAAGTGAATATTTTCCGAGTGTTGTCATTATCAAGATCATATCAAAACAGATAAATCAAGTTAATGTATGAGTTTAGCAAGGGCTCATACATTAGTGGTCCTTCGAGCATTTTTTAGTGGTTTTTATCAGTTTTTCGTGCGGTTGCGATCGGCTCTTCGGCCTCCCACCAGCGGGTCTCACCGACAGAGTTGAGAGGACGCATAAAGACCAATCGGAAGCTGTGAAAACCCTAAATAAGACCAAGCGAAAAGTGGTGAATCAAGTCCTACATCCGAAGTCTCAAGTACAGTGAGAAACAAGCAAGATACAAGCAAGTTTATCAAGCTATCAAGTTATCAAGTTGGTACGTACCTAACAAGAAAGGCAAGAAAAGCAGAACTCACTTCAAGGTCAACACTCAATCAAGCAATCAAGGTATTTAATTTTTATTCAGCATCAAGTTAATTAAAATCATGGAAACAATATTATCAAACCAATCCCAGATTTCTGAAACTATCAAGAACCTTTTACGAAACTTTAAGAAAGATGGGGCAGAGCGCAAGACACCTGAAAACATCAGAAAAAGAATCGACAGCCTGGATTCATACTGGGCGGAGTATCAAAGCAACCATCATAAGTTGTGTAACATACTTGAAACGGATCATATATATTTTACCGAAAACGAGCATGATACTACGCGCAGAACCTATCAAGAAGCCAGAGATTTTTTAGAAAAATCCCTCTATACAGCAACCATGACTGCGCCGAGACCATCACCGTTGCGTGTGCCCATCCCGAAGGAACCAGAGCCGACCGCGTCTTCAGTTCAACCTTCAATCAAATGGGCGGATGAAGTACCGTTATCCCAGCAGTACACGTCTCAGGGAACAAATAGCCTCCTAGATGACATGCTTAAAAAGCAAACTACCAACTTCAAGGCTTTCTCAAGAACCGTGTCTCAGATTGACCTTGAAAATATCAACGACAGATGGGAGTTTGAAGACATTTTACGAGCGTTACAATCTCGTTGGCAAGCTATAGATACCCTTCACTGGGAGATCGACGGTATTTTAAATGGATCAGATGCAAAATATGAAAATAACTTCACACAAAATGAAAAGCGGTACAATGATATCAAGAGAGCCATCAACAACAAGTTATGGTCTGTTTCACATCGGGAAAAATCAACGCCACAACTTGACATTCCTGTTTTTTCCGGGAATTATCAACAATGGGTGTCGTTCAAAGATCTTTTTTGTGAAGCAATTCACAACAACCCAGCTCTATCAAACGCACAGAAGATGCAGCATCTGAAAAGCAAGTTAAGAGGCGAGGCTGAACGTTTGATACAGCATTTACAGATTGGTTCTGAAAATTACCTAGCAAGTTGGGAAATTCTGAACCACAGATACAATAACAAGAAACTGATATTCACATCTCATATGAATATCATGACGAGCATGCCAGCAGTGACGCAACAAGCTACTTCCAATCAAATAAAGCGCATTCATGACGTCACGACCGAATGTTTAAATGCCATCAAGAACTTGGGCATTAACATTGACAGCTGGGATCCCATACTAATTCACATTCTGTCTCAAAAACTGGATCCTGAAACGCATAGCGAATACATGAGCTCATTGAAAGATCCAAGGGAATTACCAAGACTGAAGGACTTCATGGAATTTCTGGAGAACAAATTCACCACCATGGAGTCATCCCGCCGCAAACAAGAACCTCCACAAAAGCCGAACTATAGTACGCCATCCACTTCAGGAAAGCCAGAACATATTCATCAAACAAGAAAATATCATCAACATTCAAGTAATAAAATAATTTTACAACAAGCTAAATTATCAAGAAATAGACTTAATTGTGCAATTTGCGACAGCAACGAGCACGGAATTTATTATTGCAAGCGGTTTTTAGAAATGTCACCAATGCAAAAAAGACAAATAATAACAAAATTAAATTATTGCGCAAATTGCCTTTGCAGTCACTATGAAAAAAAATGCATATCAAGCAAACGATGTCGCGAATGTGACGGAAATCATAACACAATTCTTCATGAAGCTTTCGCCAAGTTCAATAACCCTTCATCAAGAAACGGGATTTCGGGATCAAGCTCCGAACCAACAAACTCTTACGCAGCTCAACAGTGGGAATCAACAGAAGTCCTGTTAGCAACCGCCATAATCAAAGTCACAGGAATGGATGGAGTATCCCGGAACATGCGAGCTCTCATCGACCCGGGATCACAGATATCTATAATAACAGAAAATGCAGCTCAACAATTACGACTGCCACGACAAAAATGTTCAGGTGTTATAACAGGAGTGGGCACCAAGGACACCACCTGCAAAGGAAAAGCATCATTTATTGTTCATCATTGGCTGAAAACTTTACATTTACAACGGAAGCTTTCATAATGAATAGATTAACGAAGAATTTACCAAACTTTACATTCAAGAAACCTAACTGGGAATACCTAGAAAAAATATCCCTCGCCGATCCAGAATTTTACATAAGTCGGCCAATTGATATATTATTGGGGGCAGATGTTTACTCAAGTATTTTAATGGAAGGAATAAGGAGAGCGGACGATATTCGACCCGTTGCACAGAAAACAAAACTTGGTTGGATTTTATACGGCAAATCTGGAACGCTGCAATGTAATGTCGTATTAAATAATATTGAAGATATTCAGCGATTCTGGGAAATTGAGGAAATATCAAGTGACTCACCTCAATCAGCTGATGACCAAGATTGTTTGAACCTGTACAACTCAACCACAACAAGGATGAAAGATGGAAGATATCAAGTACGACTCCCACTTAAGAAAAATATCAATGAAATAGGTCAATCAAGAAATAAGGCCATGGCTCAGTACCTACAATTAGAAAGAAAATTCAAAACAAATAATCAAGTTGCTATTCAATATAAAGAATTTATGCAAGAGTATCAAGAACTGGGTCACATGAAACTCGCGTCGAGCACGTCACAACCAGAATATTTTTTACCACATCATTGCGTAATACGAGATTCAACTACAACCCCACTGCGCGTCGTCTTTAACGCATCCCAGACTACAAGCAATGGAAAGAGTTTAAACGATTACATGCATAAAGGACCTAACCTACAACAGGACCTCTTCACGCTGATTCTTAAGTGGCGTCAGTACAGCATCGCTTTCACCGCTGACGTAGAAAAACTCTTTCGCCAGATCTGGGTGCACCCTGAAGACCTGAAATATCAGAAAATCTTATGGCGTGACAACTGTAAACAAGTACAGGAATATGAGCTCACCACCGTTAGTTACGGGACCAAGGCCGCGCCATATCTTGCGATGATGACTCTTAGACAGTTGGCCAAGGATGAACAGAAGTCATTTCCCGAAGCAGCAGAAGTCGTCGAAACCAGCTTCTATATGGATGACCTCATCCACGGGTGTCATTCAGTAGCAGACGCTTTGAAGTTAAAACAAGATCTTATACAACTTATGAAAAACGGAGGTCTCAATTTACGAAAATGGACATCCAATCGGCAAGATTTATTACAAGATAAAGAAAACTTCACAAAACAAGATGATTACGACTTCAAACACATGACCTCGACAAAAACCTTAGGCCTGAGATGGGACCCCGAGCAAGATATCTTTATTTTCCAATCGACGATCGACAACTCTACGGACAACTCCAATAACACAAAAAGAAAACTTTTATCTGACTTATCAAAACTGTTCGACCCACTCGGATGGTTGACCCCCCTTTCTACAAGATTGAAATTATTATTTCAACAAGTATGGGAAAGTGATATTCCTTGGGATGCAAAGATTCCTGAAAACATCAATACCGAATGGATAAAAATAAAACAAGACATTGTAAACATAAATAAAATAACAATACCAAGATGGTTAGGTACGAAACTTGACACAGTTATTGAACTTCACGGCTTCAGTGACGCATCGCAAAAAGCCTACGCATGCGTTATTTACTGCAAGTTTAATCATGAAAAACAGTCGAAAATAATTTTATTGGTTGGAAAATCTAAATTAGTCCCAAGAAACAAGGATATTTCATTACCAAAATTGGAATTAAATGGAGTTCTTTTATTAAGTGAATTAATGAAGAAAGTTAAGGATTGTTTTCAAAATTATCAAGTCAGAATATATGGATGGACTGATTCTACAGCAGTACTTGGATGGCTGAATGGGAGTCCAGACCGCTGGAAAACATTTGTATCAAACCGAGTACGAAAAATTACGAATGTTTTGCCAGCTGAACAGTGGCGTTACGTGAAATCAGCAGAAAATCCAGCTGATTGCGCCAGCCGCGGAGTCACCCCGACACAGTTAAACCAACATAGCCTGTGGTGGCAAGGACCTTCGTGGTTACCATCATTTATAGATGAAAAGAAGATGCAAGATAACT
The DNA here is from genome assembly GCA_950108535.1 of Agriphila straminella. Taxonomy (NCBI): domain Eukaryota; kingdom Metazoa; phylum Arthropoda; class Insecta; order Lepidoptera; family Crambidae; genus Agriphila; species Agriphila straminella. The sequence goes on along the minus strand of OX467323.1, from coordinate 14,405,904 downwards.
TTTTTACTAATCAAGAAATGAAAACACAGCAAGTTTATTCAGTTTCACGAGACCTGAAACAAGAAAATATTATCAAGAATCTTTTGGAAAAATATAGCTCATTATCAAAAGCAGTAAGAGTTCTAGCATGGATTCTTCGATTTATATCAAGAAAAAATAAAAGGAGTGAATCATACCTAACTTTAACAGAAATAAAACAAGCAAAATGTCTAATTATCAAGCAAATACAGTTTGAAGAATTCCAAGCAGAAATATCTGAAATAAAACATGAAAGAAACATTTCGCCGAAAAGCAAGATTCTGAGCCTTAACCCGTATCTGGATGAAATGGGACTATTAAGAGTGGGTGGAAGATTACAAAATGCACATATAAACCCAGATATGAAAAATCCAATAATTATTCCCTACAATAGTCGGTTGACTGAACTCATAATCGATGACGCACACAAACTGACCTTGCACGGCGGAGCTCGAATTACTTTAGCGTTTATTCGACAAAAATATTGGGTAATAAGTGGAAACCGAGCGACCAAGAAAAACTTAAGAAAATGTGTCATTTGCAAAAAACAAAAGCCTCTGAAACAAGATCAGATCATGGGCCAGCTGCCAGCAGCAAGAATAAATCAATCCCGACCTTTTCGTCACACAGCAACCGATTTTACAGGCCATGTATTTATAAAGGCCAACAAGGGCCGCGGAATAAAAACAGTCAAGGCCTACATAGCAGTATTCGTATGCATGGTGACCAAGGCCGTGCATCTCGAGCTAGTATCAGATCTCACCACATCTTCATTCATAGCAGCATTACGTAGAATGGCTGCGCGAAGAGGAACGCCGAGTCACATGTACAGTGACAATGGCCGAAATTTCGTTGGTGCCAGCAACGTACTACAACAAGAATATCAAGACATACAACAAGTTTTCACAGATGAATTCATGAAAGAAATTACCAACATGGAAATAACTTGGCATTTTAACGCTCCAGCATGGCCAACAGCTGGAGGTCTGTTCGAAGCTGCAGTAAAAAGTTTCAAATTTCATCTTAAAAGAGTTATCGGACAGCAAAAACTCACTTTTGAAGAGTTTTCGACTCTATTAGCACAAATAGAGGGATGCCTAAACTCGAGACCACTGTGTCCACTATCAGAAGATCCGGATGACTTAGACTTCCTTACACCATCGCATTTTCTTACGGGTGGGCCCCTGCTCACCATAGTAGAGACTGAAAGGGACATGAGGACACGTTGGCAACTCACTCAAAAGATACTTCAAGATGTATGGAAACGATGGAGTTTAGAATATTTAACTCAATTGAATACCAGAAGTAAATGGAGACGCCCTCAAAAGAATGTTGGTATTGATGACGTAGTATTGATTCACGACGAAAATCTCCCCCCAGGCAAGTGGATCATGGGAAGAATAGTTGAGCTACACCCTGGTCAAGACAACCAGGTCAGAGTAGTGACACTAAAAACAAAGAGTGGCTACATCAAGCGCCCCGTTACAAAAATATCCGTAATAACTGAACATCAAGAGTTCAAAAATACCAATACAAATAGCGAAGTCAACAAAAACAATACCAACATGACTACGACAAGTCAACAATCAAGTCCATCACGAAAAAGATGTTTCAATGTGACCACTCTATTTACAACATTTTTAATGTTCATGACCTTCATATCAAGTTCATACGGCATGGCGAATATAACAGCATTCAAGGAAAATCAAGGACTATACTTCGACAAGCTCTCCAACATGCAGTTAATCAAGGACGAGTGGAAACTAGTTACATATTTTGACATGGAACCGTACTGGCAAGGAAATCAAGCTTTAGAAAAATATATAACTACTTTAGAAAATTCATGTTCAGTAATAACAAATGCAAAGGCGCAATGCAATGCAATAACACTCCAATTACGTCATCAGTACACTGAACTTGAATACTACAACCAGCTGCTCCTGAATCAGCAAATTCAAGCTCGTGCCGGCCGCCACGCGCGGCGCACGCGACGCGGCATTATCAATGCAATTGGATACCTCGCAGGTGACTTGTTCGGCGTGTTAGACGAACGCTTTGCAAAACAATATAAACAAGATATAAACTTATTACAAGCAAATCAAAAACATATGTTGAATTTATGGAAAAATCAAACATCTATTGTGGAAGCCGAAAATAACCTTTTAAAGAGAACAGAAGAAGTGATGAATCAACAACACAAAATCGCAAATCAACATATGTTAGCTTTGGAAAAAGCTGTTAAAGACTTGAAAAATACCGCTCAAGTGAATCTTGTTCTAAATGACTTCGCTTTAGAGTCTATAATAGCAAGCAATATGTTGAACAACTTGAGAATCTTACAAAATACATTATTGGATACAGTTACCGAAATTCATCAAGGATATTTCAATATTCACATTCTCACACCAGAACAACTTATCAAGGAACTGAACACCATATCAAGTCAGTCACCGCCGGACGTGTCTCTGCCTGTGAATAACATACATTCAGATATACGCAAGATATATGATTTTCTAAGTATAAAAACAAGAGTACTAGATGATTACTTTATTTTTGAAATAAAGATACCACTTATCAGCCGGGAAACGTTTGAACTGCTGCATATATTTCCAATACCGAAGTATCAAGACGGAAAAATGATAAGTTTAATTCCAGTGGAGGACTACGTGTCAGTCAAAATGAAAAAGGACTTGTACATCCCTATGTCTGAAAACGACGTGAAAGCATGTTTCCATCAAGATGTCGCTTACTTCTGTCATAATCAAGGCCCTGAATACCAGATGAAGGGAGATAAGAATTTATGCCGACTAGAAAAATCAGAATGTATGATAAATACAGAAACATGCCAAGATATATGGAAAGAATCATATTCAATTAATACTTACATTTATTTTTGTTGCAACCGATGTAATGTGAGAGTTATGTGCGACGATCAAATTACAGCACATACACTGAACGGAAGTGGGCTTATTACCATAGGTCATGGTTGTATCATCAAGACGGACAAGTTCACAATTTATCCACATCGATCTCACACAAGCGAGATAAAAATATCCCCTGAGTTGTATACTCCTGTAGTTGCCCCAATAAACAATATCATCAACCTCTCTTTACCTTATTTCACCAAGGAAGATGAGCTATCAAGTAAACAGTTGCTGGAAGGCGCAGCGGACATCAATAGCAAGATCAAGTCAATCAAAAACGATGAAGAACAACTGATCACAGCCTCCGAGCCACTGTCATCTCACGATATGCATCACTACGTAATGATATACGTAGTGGTCAGCATCATTGGATTAGCGTGCATAATATGGATACAACGGCGCCTACAATGCAAGTTGTGCGCCCCCTGTTCAGCCCGATCGGCGCCCAGCACTCCGGCCGCTACGAGCGCAGCCACTCCGCCGCTGCCCCCCGCCCCGAGCGCAGCAGCACCGCCGCTGGTCCCACACAGCCATGGCACCCATCAACTCGCTCCCACGCACTTCACGATGCCAGTTCCAGAACCACCCCGTCGAGTAGACAGAAACACGTCACCGACACCGAGGAGGGTCATCATTCACGAACAAGAGTATAGCACAGTGTCTTGAGTACTATGGCTTTATGTTATGTAATATTTTTATAAGTTAGTTATTAACAATGACATGTACATTTTTAAGTTACTTTATCATGAAATGTAACTATTTAAGTTAGTGCATGTATATTTACCTACATTAATCAAGTTTTCTTCCCAGCATCTCCCGCCCCGGAATATGTACAAAGTACAGATTTACAATATATTAGCATCAGCAAAATAGTAGGTATTGCACAATGAATCATCGATCATAATTAACTTATTTCATAAACATGTAATTCAGTTCTAAGCAGTCTTTCTTTGTGTGCACACATTTGTTTACATTTTATAAATAAATCAAGTGAATATTTTCCGAGTGTTGTCATTATCAAGATCATATCAAAACAGATAAATCAAGTTAATGTATGAGTTTAGCAAGGGCTCATACAACACCTACTCGAGCGTTATGAATATAAGATTCTTGGTAGTAAGTATTTAAATTACTTACAATGCATATCTTCTATGGTTTTAGGTGGGCACTGCTAGGGCACAGGCCTTCATTATGGGTTGATAAGGAGGATGGGCCATAACCCACCACGCGGGCCCAATGCGGATTGGTGGGTGTTAACGACTGCAAATGCAGCCGGGACCAACGGCTTAACGTGCCTTCCGAAGCACGGAGGAGCTCGAGATAATAAATTTTGGTCACCCATCCCATGACCGACCCTTGCGAACGTTACTTAACTTCCGCAATCGCTGGGCCAGGCGCTAAACCACTGCTCCACCGAGCTCCTCACTGCTAGGGCACAGGCCTTCATTACGGGTTGGTAAGGAGGATGGGCCATAACCCACCACGCGGGCCCAATGCGGATTGGTGGGTGTTAACGACTGCAAATGCAGCCGGGACCAACGGCTTAACGTGCCTTCCGAAGCACGGAGGAGCTCGAGATAATAAATTTTGGTCACCCATCCCAAGACTGACCCTTGCGAACGTTACTTAACTTCCGCAATCGCTGGGCCAGGCGCTAAACTACTGCTCCACCGAGCTCCTCACTGCTATGGCACAGGCCTTCATTACGGGTTGGTAAGGAGGATGGGCCATAACCCACCACGCGGGCCCAATGCGGGGGTGTTAACGACTACAAATGCAGCCGGGACCAACGGCTTAACGTGCCTTCCGAAGCACGGAGGAGCTCGAGATAATAAATTTTGGTCACCCATCCCATGACCGACCCTTGCGAACGTTGCTTAACTTCCGCAGTCGCTGGGCCAGGCGCTAAACCACTGCTCCACCGAGCTCCTCACTGCTAGGGCACAGGCCTTCATTATGGGTTGGTAAAGAGGATGGGCCATAACCCACCACGCGGGCCCAATGCGGATTGGTGGGTGTTAACGACTGCAAATGCAGCCGGGACCAACGGCTTAACGTGCCTTCCGAAGCACGGAGGAGCTCGAGATAATAAATTTTGGTCACCCATCCCATGACCGACCCTTGCGAACGTTGCTTAACTTCCGCAGTCGCTGGGCCAGGCGCTAAACCACTGCTCCACCGAGCTCCTCACTGCTAGGGCACAGGCCTTCATTATGGGTTGGTAAAGAGGATGGGCCATAACCCACCACGCGGGCCCAATGCGGATTGGTGGGTGTTAACGACTGCAAATGCAGCCGGGACCAACGGCTTAACGTGCCTTTCGAAGCACGGAGGAGCTCGAGATAATAAATTTTGGTCACCCATCCCATGACCGACCCTTGCGAACGTTGCTTAACTTCCGCAATCGCTGGGCCAGGCGCTAAACCACTGCTCCACCGAGCTCCTCACAATGCTAACACAATAACTTGTAATAAATTAGGTATTCAGATTAATTATTATTTAAAAGAAGACAACCCTGAAGTCGTTAGAAGAAATAAGAGCTACGCGATAGAAAGAGAGGCAACTTCTAGGTGAATATAACTGTAGGCAAGGGAGCGGTGTGCGACCTGAATTGCACTTTATTGCGTCTGGGATAGAGTCGCTCAAAAATCAAAATCAAATCAAAAAATCATTTATTCAGTCTAGGCTGTTACAAGCGCTATTTATTTAAATGACTTTGCGGAGTGGATCTTCTGTACTTGTACTATCATGTATTCTGTGGTTTTAGTACTATTTTGACAAGAAAACAGCAACGCAGTGTATAAAAAAAATATAAATAAGCCAAGATGGCAGCAATTTTTTTGCGTTTAACATTGCGTTGTTATTTCCTTGTCAAAATAGTACCAAAAACCGAGTTTCCTCGAAAAAGGCCCATAAACAAAAAAGTAGGCTCTTCAAATTTTCTTTCTTTCTTCTTTAAAAAATATAAAAATCCAAGATGGCGGCCAACTTTTTTGTTTGTGGGCCGATTTTAATGAAACTCGGTTTTTGTTACAATTTTGACAAGAAAACTGCAACGCAATTATAAAAATATAAAAAATCCAAGATGGCGGCCAACTTTTTGTTTGTGGGCCGATTTCGATAAAACTCGGTTTTTGGTATTACTTTGACAAGAAAACAGCAACGCAATAATAAAAATATAAAAATCCAAGATGGCGGCCAACTTTTTTTGTTTTTGGGCCGATTTCGATGAAACTCGGTTTTTGGTACGATTTTGACAAGAAAACGGCAACGCAATTTTAAAAATATAAAAAAAATCCAAGATGGCGGCCAACTTTTTTGTTCTTGGGCCGATTTCGATGAAACTCGGTTTTTGGTACGATTTTGACAAGAAAACGGCAACGCAATTTTAAAAATATAAAAAAATCCAAGATGGCGGCCAACTTTTTTGTTTGTGGGCCGATTTTAATGAAACTCGGTTTATGTTACTATATTGACAAGAAAACGGCAACGCAATTTTAAAAATATAAAAAATCCAAGATGGCGGCCAACTTTTTTGTTTGTGGGCCGATTTTGATGAAACTTGAAATGATCTTCGATTTTTTTTATATTTTTATAATTGCGTTGCCGTTTTCTTGTCAAAATTGCAACAAAAACCGAGTTAAAAATAACCGCCATCTTGGATTTTCATATTTTTTAAAGAAGAAAAAAAAAATTTCGAAGAGCCTACTTTTTTGTTTATGTGCCTATTTCGATGAAACTCGGTTTTTGGTACTATTGTGACAAGGAAATAACAACGCAATGTTAATCGCAAAAAAGTAGCCGCCATCTTGGCTTTTTATATTTTTTTTATACACTGCGTTGCTGTTTTCTTGTCAAATTAGTACTAAAACCCGAGTTTCATCGAAATCGGCCCACAATCAAAAAAGTTGGCCGCCATCTTGGATTTTTATATTTTTTAATGAAGAAAGAAAGAAAATTTCGAAGAGCCTACTTTTTTGTTTATGTGCCTATTTCGATGAAACTCGGTTTTTGGTACTATTGTGACAAGGAAATAACAACGCAATGTTAATCGCAAAAAAATTAGCCGCCATCTTGGCTTTTTATATTTTTTTTATACACTGCGTTGCTGTTTTCTTGTCAAATTAGTACTAAAACCCGAGTTTCATCGAAATCAGCCCACAAACAAAAAGTTGGCCGCCATCTTGGATTTTTTATATTTTTTATTATTGCGTTGCTGTTTTCTTGCCAAAGTAGTACCAAAAACCGACTTCATCGAAATCGGCTTACAAACAGAAAAGTTGGCCCACCATCTTAGATTTTTTATATTTTTAAAATTGCGTTGCCGTTTTCTTTTCAAAATAGTAACAAAAACCGAGTTTTATCAAAATCGGCCAACAAACAAAAAAGTTGGCCGCCATCTTGGATTTTTTTATATTTTTAAAATTGCGTTGCCGTTTTCTTGTCAATATAGAAACATAAACCGAGTTTAATTAAAATCGGCCTACAAAAAATAGTTGGCCGCCATCTTTGATTTTTTATACTTTTATAATTGCGTTGCCGTTTTCTTGTCAAAATAGTAACAAAAACCGAGTTTCATTAAAATCGGCCCACAAACAAAAAAGTTGGCCGCCATCTTGGATTTTTTTATATTTTTAAAATTGCGTTGCCGTTTTCTTGTCAAAATTGTAACAAAAACCGAGTTTCATTAAAATCGGCCCACAAACAAAAAAGTTGGCCGCCATCTTGGATTTTTTATATTTTTAAAATTGCGTTGCCGTTTTCTTGTCAATATAGTAACATAAACCGAGTTTCATTAAAATCGGCCTACAAAAAAAAAGTTGGCCGCCATCTTGGATTTTTTTATATTTTTAAAAATGCGTTGCCGTTTTCTTGTCAAAATCGTACCAAAAACAGAGTTTCATCGAAATCGGCCCAAAAAACAAAAAAGTTGGCCGCCATCTTTGTTTTTTATATTTTTATTATTGCGTTGCTGTTTTCTTGTCAAAGTAGTACCAAAAACCGAGTTTTATCGAAATCGGCCCACAAACAAAAAAGTTGTTGGCCGCCATCTTGGATTTTTTATACTTTTATAATTGCGTTGCCGTTTTCTTGTCAAAATTGTAACAAAAACCGAGTTTCATTAAAACCGGCCCACAAACAAAAAAGTTGGCCGCCATCTTGGATTTTTTTATATTTTTGAAATTGCGTTGCCGTTTTCTTGTCAAAACCGGGTTTCATCGAAATCGGCCCAAGAACAAAAAAGTTGGCCGCCATCTTGGATTTTTTTATATTTTTAATATATATAATAGTACAAGTACAGAAGATCCACTCCGCAAAGTCATTTAAATAAATAGCGACTCTATCCTTAGCGCAATAAAGTGCAATTCAGGTCGCACACCGCTCCCTTGCCTACAGTTATATTCACCTAGAAGTTGCCTCTCTTTCTATCGCGTAGCTCTTATTTCTTCTAACGACTTCAGGGTTGTCTTCTTTTAAATATAATTAGGTATAGGTATAATTAGGTATTCAGATTAATTATTATCTGAATACCTAATTTATTACAAGTTATTGTGTTAGCATTGTGAGGAGCTCGGTGGAGCAGTGGTTTAGCGCCTGGCCCAGCGATTGCGGAAGTTAAGCAACGTTCGCAAGGGTCGGTCATGGGATGGGTGACCAAAATTTATTATCTCGAGCTCCTCCGTGCTTCGGAAGGCACGTTAAGCCGTTGGTCCCGGCTGCATTTGCAGTCGTTAACACCCACCAATCCGTATTGGGCCCGCGTGGTGGGTTATGGCCCATCCTCTTTACCAACCCATAATGAAGGTCTGTGCCCTAGCAGTGAGGAGCTCGGTGGAGCAGTGGTTTAGCGCCTGGCCCAGCGACTGCGGAAGTTAAGCAACGTTCGCAAGGGTCGGTCATGGGATGGGTGACCAAAATTTATTATCTCGAGCTCCTCCGTGCTTCGGAAGGCACGTTAAGCCGTTGGTCCCGGCTGCATTTGCAGTCGTTAACACCCACCAATCCGCATTGGACCCGCGTGGTGGGTTATGGCCCATCCTCCTTACCAACTCATAATGAAGGCCTGTGCCCTAGCAGTGAGGAGCTCGGTGGAGCAGTGGTTTAGTGCCTGGCCCAGAAATTGCGGAAGTTAAGCAACGTTCGCAAGGGTCGGTCATGGGATGGGTGACCAAAATTTATTATCTCGATTTCCTCCGTGCTTCGGAAGGCACCCCAAGCCCCCCTCGGGCCCCTTGCCCCCTCGAGCCCACTCCAAGCTCCCCTCGAGCCCACCCCAAGCCCCCCTCAGGCCCACCCAGAGCCCCATTTAGCCCACCCCAAGCTTTCTTCGAACCTACCCCGAGCCCCCCTTAAACCAACCACCAACCCCCCCTAGACCCACCCCGAACTCCCCTTCGAGCCCACCCCAAACCCCCCTTGAACCCACCCCGAGCCCCCCTCGAGTCCACCCCAAGCCGCCCCATAGTTCCACCCCGAGCCCACCCCTAGCATGGTTTTATCATAGACTTCCTGTGGCCTTCTTTCGGCTCCATCATCAGGCACTGGAAACTACTTCCCGACAGAGTACTCGTCAAGACGAATCAAACGAGCCCAAACTCGATGGGATAGCATGGTTTTATCAAAGACTTCCTGTGGCCTTCTTCCGGCTCCATCATCAGGCCCTGGAAACTACTTCCCGACAGAGTACTCGTCAAGACGAATCAAACGAGCCCAAACTCGATGGGGTAGCATGATTTTATCACAGAATTCCTGTGGCCTTCTTCCGGCTCCATCATCAGACCCTGGACTGGACCCAGTCTAGTAATAGCTAATAATACAAATAATAAAAGATATCGGTAAGTTATTACCCGACTGCGGGTTATGTATTTCGCGCGTATCTTGTAAGTATGTTTGTATGTTTGTATGTATGTATGTATGTATGTTTGTATGTAATATTCTTTATTACCTCATATCTCTCAAACGGCTGAACGGATTTCTATGATTAAGATATCGTTAGATTGGTCTTTTCAGCCCAAGTGTTCTTAAGAAGGTGGCGTTATAAAAAAACCAACATGGCGGCTGTACGGTGCTATTATACGTACGTAAATTGTGATTCGAAACATTGTGCAAGAGACTTGGTGTATGGATACGCTGGCATACGCTACTGCGGTCGTGGCTCAAAGTGACGTGCTCCTGCCCTGACGACCGGGCCGGGACTGACTTCAGAAAGCCCTGACCTGAGCGCGGCTTATATATTTGCAACGCAGCGCTATACAAATTTGTATGGGGATTCCGGCCGAAAAAATTGAAAAGTTTAACAATTTTTTACACAAAATTAAAGTATATCTAAGGGAAAAAAATCATTGTAGGTACTGCACAGTACCTTAAAGTGTATTTTGATTTAGAATTCAATATGTTTCCGCTATTATTTACGCCAAAGATATGGCCCGCGCAAAGCTCTTTTTAGGCGTTTTTAGTGATTTTCTAATTTTTTTTTACAACTATCTGTAAGGTTTATACACAATTTTATGTTTGTAGCAACTAGAGAAACTCTTTAGCTTGTCGTATGATTTTTTTGGTGACTACAAGTTTACGTTTTCTATATAAAAAAATGGCCCGCGCAAACCATGTTATCCTATTACGGCCCCTTAAGACGCTGCTAACGATACCTCATTTGTCAATATAATAAGTAGTTTAGAAAATCTGAGGGATCAGATGAACATACATTTTGGGGTTGTAAATTGGGTAAATGAAGCAAAGCCACGGGCGAAAGCTAACAATATATATATATATAGGGAACAGATGAATTTACATACATACAGGTCAAAATCATTATATTCTGCGTTTTGGCTTCGCCGTAGTCGGGTAAAAAGTAAACCCTGAGGCACACACAAGTCAGAAATGAAGCTGAGACCTTTATTGCTTTAATTAAAGCTATGTCAAGCGGGAATAATTGTAATTTTTTTTACTTATAAAACACACCTTTCAAAATAGTACCCAAGCCAAAAACATTTCAACATCCCTTTTCTCGTTGACAAACTTACCTACCTTTAACCTGCTTTTCGAGTAAAAGTTGTAAAAGAGCATCATTAATATCCTGAAGAACAGAATTGACCTCTACTACGATCACCGCAAATTGTAAAACAGCTAGGCAGATAATGAACCCTTGAATGGTACACGCATAGTTCAAACACATTATGCCAACTGAAAATAAAATAAAGACTTGATATTATTATATACATTATTAGATTTTTCTGTAATTTTTGTTGGAAGAGCACAATTATTGTATAACTATTAATTAGGTATGTACTTACAGTTGTTTTTCGCATACATATATACTACCCACATCTCTAGTGCTACTGTTAACACGCCATAAAAGATGTACAATATAACTGCTATCTTTAGCTTCGGGTATCGTTTCATGAAAGTATTATTCAAGGAGGTCTTTACCTGCCAAATTAAAAAATATTAAAAAAAATAACTCGGGAAATAGCTTTAATTTGTCAGATGGATGTGACACATTACTGCATTTCTTTGGTAAGTTTTGTTTTTGCTAAAGGAATATCATACGGGCTTTTGCAGTAATATAATTATAATATATTATATATTTATTTATATAAATGCTAAAGTAACTCTTTCTGTTTGTCTGTCTGTTACGCTTTCACGCCTAAACTATTGATACAATTTTGATGAAATTTAGTACAGTGATAGAGTAGAGCTTGCAATAGGACATAGAATACCTTTTTTACCAACTTAAAAAAATGAGGAGGTTCTCTGTTCGTCTGTATGTTTATGTTTGCCGATTACTCAAAGATAGCTGGACCGATTAAAATGATTCAAACATTTATACATTAGGCAAACTCTCAAGTTGGTCTCAATTTTTTAAATTTAGAAATTGATTCAGTAGTTATCAAGTTATCCTGAAAGTACCACAAACCACTGATTTGGGAGTGAACTGTGTGAACTACCTTGATAATAATAATAATAAATGCTTGTACAATTTCACACAACGCCATCTAGCCCCAAACTAAGCAAAGCTTGTAATATGGGTGCTAGATAACTTATATACTTACTACTTATATACTTTTTAAATATATACTTATTATACATAGTAACACCCAGACCCGTCAGCCGAGTTGCAATGCAATACTGTATTGATATCATTACTGTGCCTATACTTAGTTTTTCTTACATTCAAAAGTCAAAAGTCAAATAAGCTTTATTCAATTAAACTTAATTATTAAGTAATTTTGAATCGTCTATATTTTCCTACCACCCGTTCCAGACTTTTTTAGCTGACAAGAAGAACGGGCGCAAGAAACTTATTATCAGCTGTAAACAGGGTGACAGGATTGAGAATTACTGTGACACGAAAATTACGTTTTATTTACCTTTTCTATGTTCCTTAAACATTGAATGAGAGTTTTCATACGACTTGGTGCGGTGAGCCCAACGACGCTGTATGTTGTGGTTATAACGACAAATATTGACAACGATGAGATGCTACCATAGACTGAGGTGAAGATATTGATCTCAAGCAACTGGTAGTATACAATCGCCAAAGAGGTTAGAGATGTTATCGCTGCAATAAAACACAGAAATTGAATAGAAGAATGACGCGAGTAAAATAAGAAAAGATTCCTCTTTTTGTAAACGAAGCAACGGTTTTTGGAGTTTAGCATGGTGGAATAATTCTTATCTTTCACAATTTATGTCGGATCTATCTTGAATGATTTTTCGCCCTGTACACAACACACCAAAGGATTCCAGTCCCGACCAAATTATAGCTAAAATTATAAAATCTAAGGATTGGAATTCTCTGTCTGCGTCTCAGTTCCAGCACTTAACCCCGAGAAGGGCTTTTTTGGGTAAGCTGCTCCATTTTTTCTTAGTCTTAGCAATTAGCATCTAAGCGACATAAAATCTTACTCAAAATCGCAGCTCCGATGTAAGCTAGATTGCTCAGAACTGGTGAAACTCTGACAGTCCACCCGCCCCCCAACCTCCTGAAGGTAAGAGGCGCCACCCCCGCCAGCTGCGACACGCGGAGCACCAGACTCAAAGGCATCGACACTGAACATTCTGGTACAGAAAATCCAAGTGGCTGTACTTTTCTCTGGATTGATTTCTTCATCTCTCGGTAGAATAGAAGTAAACAACGAAAAGAAATTCAGGAATAGCGAAAGTTAAGAATGTAATTAATTACGCGATAATTGCTTGCTACGTCAAGTTGCAGACTCAAACAGCAGTGAGTGACGCATGTAGTAGGAATACCGATTGAATCATGTGGTTTCGAGATTCGAAACTCTACATTTGCTACAGGTATGAAACTACAATTGCTACGGCTACGCAATAACGTTTGCTACGGCTAAGAAACTTCCCTTTTGCTACGGTTACGATAAGTTTGCTACGGGTACGAAATTACGTTTGCTACAGTACGAAACCATACGTTAGCTAGGGCTACGAAATTATTGCGTTTGCTACGGCTACGATAAGTTTGCTTCGGGTACGAAACTACGATTGCTACTGCTACGAAACTACTTTGCTACGGCTACGAAACTTTGCGTTTGCTAAGGCTACGAAACTTTCCAATAGCTACGGCTACGTAACACCACGTTTGCTGCTACGAAACAACACGGCTACTGCTATGAAATATTTTGCTGGCTCTAACTGAGAAGTGTCTCTACAGAAAATGTAAAATAATTACATAAATAAGAACCATAATAAAATTTTACTTTTAGGCAACAGGTAGATAGGAAATGATTGGAACTTTATTTAAATAAAGATTATTTGACTTGACTGTCAGTACTCAGTACCCATTAAAGTGTTTGATTAGGTTTTTGTTTTTTTGTAATTATCCAAACTAAGTCAATAGTTTTGTAGCAATGCCCTTTCTTGATGATTCTACTTATTTGTTCCAAAGATATAAATTGTTTGTTCTTTGGTTACACACACATTACTGGGAGTGATTAATGGGCTAAAGCAAACAATAATTGTTTACTATATGCTGACTGTTGTCCTTTGATAGAAATCATGATTGTGTAGACAAATTAATATTGTGTGTCACACGTGCCACATTATTATTTGTTTCATCGATTGTCTATCTATTATATTTATTACGCTGACTAAGTATATTCGATAGCGACTGTAGTTGATATTTGTATGGCAACTTTTAAGCTCGTATTATTATAGAATCAACTCTGCTTGAGTAGTTAGAAAGGGATGGTGCTCTTATTCATTGCATATAGCGCCATCCCTTTCTAACTGTGACCCTACCATGAGTTGATGATAACTGTTTACGTTACCGTAAACTATGGTTTTGTCTCTTTCACTCGCACTGATTGTGAGCAGTATATCCGATAGTTTACGGTAACGTAAACAGTTTGCATCAACTCATGGTAGGGCCACTGTACCTACTCAAGCAGAGCCTTGATTTTGAGTTTGATTCTATAATCCTAGTTCTAAGTCCTATCGATTCGAAATTTGGTACAGTGTTACTTCAATGAGCTTGGAAGTTTATGGTAAGGTAACAGTTTGAAGATCATCAGCTCTTTAATAGTTGATGAGGCGATCTGACTACCTTCTATATGTCCTATCGATTCGAAATTTCGTACAGTGTTACTTCAATGAGATTGGAAGTATATGGTAAGATAACCATGACCTGATCAGCCGTTAGTCGGGAGGTTTTAATATTTTTAATTTTTGTTCTTAAATAACATAGGGCACAAGGTCCATAACAAAAATTTTGTTAAGTAGGTACATGAAAACACAAATAAAAGTGACATAATATTTTTATATTACAGTACGTACATTTAATATTAATTCTATTAGCAAACGATACTCGTGTAGGGTTACCACAAAAGCTGTATCTTTGCTTTACAGAAAGCAAATAAGTAATAGAAACATTTAAGTGACGCCTAAGAATATTCTAATTCGTTAAGCTCGTTCTAACAATAAACAATCTACTAATCATAATTTGAAATACATGTGTAGGTTTTTGACATAAAAAAAATATATATATTAGTTCGCATAAGAAGTACCTAGCTCTACTATTTCAAGGGCAATTGATGCTCACACAATATTGTCATCATGACAAGATCAAACTATGACTTCGCAGCTTGTTTCTCAGAGTAACCATAAAAAGAGAGAAATATCAACGTCGGAGCTCTAACTTAAAGCAATTTCTAAGTTATTATCACATTTATTTTGAAATTCAATTATTATTACCAATCTAATTCACGGTACTGGTTGATGATGACCAAATAGGTAGCTATAGTTGCCGCTATCTGTAAGTCAAACATAAAATATTTTCGTCAGCAGTATTAATAATTAATAAAGCAGTAGGGAAACAATTAAAAAACAAAAAAACAGACTTCAAAAAACCTGCCCCTAAAAAGCAAGAAATAATATACAAATCATTAGATACGCATTATCATTGTTATAATAAAACACGTCTATTAAAGTCGGGTGGGGCTGCTGGAGTACAACTTCCTTTTTTATTCTAAAAGCCCCACCCGACTTCAATAGACGTGTTTTAGAGGCAGGTTTTTTGAAGTCGGTTTTTTTGTTTTCTAAACAAGTTTTTTTTTTTTAGTGTAAGTACCTTCTGTATTAGGTAGTGTAGGTATATTATTTAGGTAGAAAAATCGGCTCAGCCAAACGTGAGATAATCGTGGAGAAACATACATACATACAAACTGAATACCTCCTTTTTTTGAAGTCGGTTAAAAAGACTACACAAAGGTATCCCTTTCCCAACAAAAAATCATCTAATTCGGTTTATAAATAACAAAATTGTCAAGGTAGTTGATTTAATATCATAGTATTTTCAGGATTACTTGTAAACTACCGAACCGAACTGTGGTAGGAACTGAATTTGGCAATGAAAAAGTTTACAATAGTTAAAAACAAATGGTTTAAAAAAAGTTGCAGCCTTGTAGGGCGCATTCACGAACAACAACAAAACATGGTATAAACAGCCAGTGCAAAATTAAAAACATTGGGCGGAGCGGCCGGCGACGCGACGCGAAATATTGGAGGGAGACTTACTAACTATGTGACTTTGAGCTGTGTGTGCCGTATTAAAGTTTTGTGTTGATTTTGTCTTTACTAAAAATGAGTTTAAAACTAAAACAAAAAGTTCAAATAAAATAAAATAAACAATAAAACTACGCTGTAATTCGCCTACAGGAAACAACTACTTCAGGAGAGTCTCTGCCATGGACTTTACGTCTTATGAAAGACCAAAGAATATCTCCAACTTTTACAGGCATCCAACAAAGCCAAATCTGTCATCATAATAATTTATATCAAACTGTAAATATTCCAAGCAAGAATTTAACTTTAAATTTCACAAATTGTTCTAATTTTTTCTAGGTTCTTAAAGGTAAGTTGGTATACACTGAGAAAAATGTCATTTTGGGGTAATCTTAAAATATCGTGGCGTACGTTTAAATTAAGTGCGTTGTCCTAAAATAAGGAAATAATAGGTTTATATTACGCTATCTTGAAACGTGTTATGATGTAGTCGAATTATATGGTTAAATAAGGCAATATTATGACACTTATCATCGTAAAAATTGGTCATCAAAAATAATATTATCTTCTTAATATTATAACACTATGTAATAGAAAATTGCCCACTGTCCTATAAATATGTATGATAATCTATAAATAAGATTATAATTCTAAATCACAATGAAAGTGCCACCTTCCATAAAAAGTTGTCATAGTATTTGAGAAGAAGCATCTTTAGAATACGATGACGTCCCCTTATAGTAGTATGATAAAATTATGTGCCAGTTCCTTTTATTTTGAGATTACCTTCACTTAAAATATAAGGAATTGGCATCAAAATTTAAAATGAATCCTACAAAAATACGATTACAGAAACTTATTTAAGAGTTTTGGCCAAAATATTATATCGTAAAAATTGGTCTTCAAAAATAATATTATCTTCTTAATATTATAACATTATGTAATAGAAAATAGCCCACTGTCCTATAAATATGTATGATAATCTATAAATAAGATTATAATTCTAAATCACAATGAAAGTGCCACCTTCCATAAAAAGATGTCATAGTATTTGAGAAGAAGCATCTAGAATACGATGACGTCCCCTTATAGTATCAAAATTAAAATGAATCCTACAAAAATACGATTACAGAAACTTATTTAAGAGTTTGCATCAATTTTTGTATGATTCCTAAAAAATACGATGACAGCACGTAAATTCGCCGTTCCTTACTCATCGACTTGTCGTTCGTTTTGTATATTCTCTCCATTCAGTCAGTCGGAGTCGCAGAGTCGCAAGGACAGTTTTTAGCGTGTACAGAATTTATTTATATTTGACTATTTTTTTAAATGTGAGTGAGTGCAAAGTGCAATACTTATGGATAAAGCAACTCATGACTTGCTAAAATAATGGAATCTAGCTCAATACTTATATACAACGTTTTGAAGGTAAGTTGCCAAGCCTATGTAGTGCGCGTGCGCGTGCACACTTTATTGGGGGGGGAAGAAAATTAACTTTTTATATAAAACGTATCATTTTGGAGGACAAAAAAACGTATTTGGGGTAAATTTTAATTTTCTTTTTTGAAGGAAAAAATCAAATGATCATATTATTGCCATTGAAATGGACCTAAAACATTGAATTCTTATCACAAATTACATGTTTGATTTTAGCTTAAAATCCGGCGGTCTCGACAGCTTCGAAGCTTCATCTGACACCATTTAAAAGCTGCCCGGCAGAAGCTGAACACCACAAAGCACAAGTTTCTTCGCAAAAAAATAACAGACACACTAGCAGTTTGTGACGGTAAGGATTTATGTAATTATTCTGGTCTGTCCTCGTTTGACAAAAAAATAAATTAATAATAATGTGTAGTGTTATATACAATAAGCATTTTTTTTTCAGATACAAAACCAGAGACTAAATTTCATTGCTGTCATATTACTCCTCGGTTGCTTATTTAACATACCTCCTGCGGCTCCTGCCCGTCGCTCCAGGAAAGATTGGCAAACATCACGAGCAGAAATATTGAAAGGATTTGACGGAGACGGTGGGTGTAACCCACAGTATCTTGCAGAATGCTGGGTGGTGGTTCTTATCTTAAGTCATTGAAAGCGAATCATGATTTTACTTATTAAATTATTTTGCATATTTTATGGATTTTCCTAAAGATTGTTCTTAGTGTCATGAGTATAATTAGGTACGTAAGTAAGTTGTGACATGCTAAATAGGTATTTATTTTTAACTATGTAAATTATTTTTGACTGACAAATACTGTGATTGTTATAAGCATAAAGGTACGGGATTATAAGCATAGTGTATTAAGCCGAAAGGGGGGCATTGTACTCATCCATTAAATAACTTTTACTATCGGGTAAACTCTGAAATCGAAAAAAACTGCTGCTACTTAAGGCGGTTTTTATTTAATAAGTTATAAATAGAAAATTATTTTAATAATGTTTATCGTGGAGATTTTAGGGCCCTTGGTCTAGTTTTTTTAGAAGGTATCACTACATGCCCTCGTAGTCATTCGTAGAAGTAGATAGCAAATGTGTCAAAAACGGCCACTTTTAGCAGTATTGCAATCTACTTCTAGCAGTGACTACGAGGGAATGTAACGATACCGTCTAAAAATACTAGACTGTGGGCCCTAAAATCTCCACGATAAATATTTTTAAAATTGTGTATTAGAATTATAATATTAAATATAATTCACCGCTGCACCACTTTCGCTCAGGGTACCACCTTAAGTAAATTTCGTCGAATTATGTTGTGCCCAAAGTAAAAGTTGTTCACCATAATGAGTACAATGAGTCCTTTTCGGATTAGTACACCGTAAGCTTATAAGCCTGTGTTATTATAATTAAGTACTATTATGTGCTCAATTTGCGAATAGGTAGGTACATTATTTTTGGTGTCTTTTTTATAACAAATGTTTTGTACAATACATTTATTAATAAATAATTACTTATATAAAAGTAAAAAAATAATATTGTAAAAATTAACGTTACATACTTTCAAAAAGAAATATTGATATTGCAATAATTAAACTTTCAAAAATAAATAAAATTACTCTTGATTACTATTTCTGTTTTTTTATACACGTGTCTTCCTGTTCTCTTTAAGTTTTTAATGCAATTGCATATTGCCAAGTTATGAAGGTACCTATTACTTTTTCTATATTTCACATGCTTTAAATTGTTATTTTTTACTTATGCGCGATCCTCTTTTTTAAGTATTTTA
This sequence comes from Agriphila straminella, assembly GCA_950108535.1. NCBI lineage: Eukaryota > Metazoa > Arthropoda > Insecta > Lepidoptera > Crambidae > Agriphila > Agriphila straminella. The sequence continues at coordinate 14,386,722 of OX467323.1, read as the reverse complement.
GGAATGTGAATTAGGTAAGAAAGAAGTAGTAGGTACAGTCGTCTTTAGATATATTGTAGCAAATAAGGTGACTCATATCCTTAGATAAGTCCAACCAATTAAAATAGACTTTTCTTGTGTTTTGGGTAAGATACTACAATTTAGCAACGATTTCCTCATATCTCCGGTTATATCCTAATACTTTACGTACCTACTATTTATTATTAGGTACATCCTCTTACCTTGGGTTATCCTAGTACAGGCGCCATCAGATATACTGTAGCAGAAAAGGTGATCAAATACTTCTGAACAGTTTAAAATATCAATAAATTCCATACACTTCGTTTACACTTTGTATGGAATTTATTGATATTTAAACTTTTCAGAAGTATTTGATCACCTTTTCTGCTACAGTATATCTGATGGCGACTGTACTAGGATAACCCAAGGTAAGAGGATGTAATAATAAATAGCACGTAAAGTAATAGGATATAACCGGAGATATGAGGAAATCGTTGCTAAATAGTAGGATTTAACCCGAAATACGAGAAAAGTATATTTTAATTAGTAGGACTTCACTAAGGATATTAGGAAGTCACCGATAAATAGTAGAAAACAACCGAATATATGAGGAAATAATTTCTAAATAGTAGGAAAAATATTAGGACCTAACTGGAGATATGAGGAAGTCATCAATAAATAGTACGAAAAATAATAGGACATAACTTGAGATATGATGAAAGAATATTATATTTTTTGACATAAGAGGATGTCATCGAGAAATAGTAGGAAAAATAATAGGATATAACTCGATGTACAATGACAGTAACCATAAGTAGTAGGAACGAGCATACAATATTTTATATTGTAGGACGAGCATACAATATAAAAAATATTGTATGCTCGTCCTACCAAAGGTATGGTGACATGTCATCTTAAATACCGTTATCATCAGCAACAGTAGTATCATCGTACTTTTTGGTGATATCAGTATACTCCGTGCTTTAAGTGAATCCATCTTATTTTAATCTGAATTCACGTCATTTATGATGGGCATTTTTCTCAGTGTAGGTAATAGTTTTAAGGTCTACCAATATAGTTACTAAGTAGGTACATGTTTTTCTTAATAAACATTTTGGAATAACTAAGACTTTTTTTACTTTCCTGAAATTCGAAATGAAAAGTAGAGTGTTTAACACGGGTAAAAGTCATCAATTCCATTCTCGAACTATAGCCGCCCTCGCTATGCTCGGGCGTCTAAATATCTCTAATGGGAATTACTTCCTTTTGACCCTCGTATAACAATCTACTATTCTTCCGTAAAGATGTATAACCCTTTACAGAAATTTTAGACCTAAAAACGTGGGGCGCATTTTGTAAGATTTATCATCAATTTTCTTTTGCATACGCCCCACGTTTAAACGGGAAAAAATATAGTGCGTCCTAAAACGTGTTATTTAATTGTTTTAAAGTTGTATTTTTCAGTAGGTACCTAAATTATTATTTTCTGCCTTTTAGTCAACGAGCTAAAACTGCACCATCTCCTATAGGAGTAGGTACTTGTTAAGACAAATCAAACGAACCAAAACTCAATGAGATTGCATGGTTTTATTACAGAGTTCCTGTGGTGGGAAATAGTGTGCATAGTCTAATGATGGAGTCGGAAAAGCGGCTCCATCATCAGACTATGCACACTATTTCCCAACAGAGTACTCGTCAAGGCGAATCAAACGAACCCAAAATCGGTGGGGTTGCATGGTTACAATACCTACATAGTTCCTGTGGCCTTCTTCTGGCTTTATCGTTTCAGTTACACAAAAAAAAATTATCGCTTCTATGCCTAGGTAGCCTAGAATGCCAATCTTGGACAATTTAAATGAGAATTCCAAAAGCTAAACTAAAGATTTTTGAGTACCTAAAACAAGCTAAATGACAACGTAATAGTTTTGGTTTAATCGTAAAAAATTGGAGCTATTTGGCCCCAGTTGTGCATTGCAAAGATACGTTACCGTGATGGTCAAGGGCCGGTGCAGCGTGCACACATCCATCGGGGAGAAGGAGACCTGGTCGAGCTGCAGCCGGTGGTAGAATTTGTACAGCTCCTTGCTGGTCGGCTGGTCGGCATACTCCAAGGACAGTTTGCTGACCAAACTCCTGGTGCGACTCAACTGACAAGGTTGAATCTCAATTAATCCCTGACGGTTTACTATATTAATTTTTACTTCATAAATGTACGCATGATTATAAAATCGGTTTAACCACTTATAAAATACTTCTAGGATAGGTTAGCTTTCTACTGTCTCTGTTGTCTACTGGTTCGCACACACGTGTAAGACGCAGGAGTCCCGAGTTCAATCCCCAGGAGAAGTACATTTTGTATTTAGTTTGGTTGGTGGTAGGGCTTTTATCTCATTTTAAAAAAATGTGTTCTCGCATTTAGAAGTAAGATAGCCAGTTCCTCAGTGGTGAGGTTTCCGGGTGCAGTGCGTTACTTTCGGCCTTATCGTCATCTAACATCAGGTAAGGCGCAGGCCAAGCACTACCTCCTCCTCCTCCTCGCGTCGTGTTCCTCATTACTGAGGGTCGTGATTCCCCCGATGGGAAGTTAATTTTTCTTTGACTATGCCTACCTAGCACTACCTAATCCACAGGATTAGGTGTTCTCCAGACGATTCGGCTGTTTTTTAAGACCCGCGATAAAAGTAAGATAGAGTTTGGCTATAAATTAATAAATTAAAGACCCCCACAGATAAAGGTGCCGGCACGAAACGTGAGCGGAGGGAGAAATTGGAGGGGATACTGCGCATGTTTGCAGTCGTCCCGCGCAATGAGATCTAAAAATGCTAGTGACACAATGTTATCTAGTGCCATTCTCTGGGAGAATCCGGAGCCTGCAGCACAGTTTTAAACTACCGTGTGCTTCGGCGTCTTAATTATTATTTTTGTGAAAAAAATATAAAATATTGTGTTTAAATAAATAAATTGTTTGTTTGTTAAATTGTTTGTTCTGCGCATTATATTTAAGTCACCGCTCAAGGTCCGTTCCAGGGCACAAGTGTCTTTACTTTAATCTTATAATTTGACACGGTTGACTAATAAACACAGACAAGTATGTCCATCCCATATTTACCTTGCAATGTGTGGCATGGCACGGCTCTACAATCAAGAAAATCCGTGAAATATAATATAATATCCAATTATAAATCCTTATTGTATTTGTCAAGCCTTTGAAACTCTCAGCTGCAATTAATAAAACCTACTTATAATATCCCCAATATAAAAATGTTATGATGTGCATAGTGGACCGATTGGTGGGATTGGCTCGTGTGACCCTTCCCATATCTTCTATGATTTAAAATATAAAAATTAATTTATTGCTTTATATCATATCGAAAGATGACCTTGATACTTAGTCAACTATCAGATTAATAAAATCCTTATTTTAACTTTCTTAACATTTAAAAAAATTGCTTGAAATTGTCTCCTTTTTTGTTAGGAAAAATTACCACTTTATTTTTTTGTATCTTAGTCAAAACTTATTTTTAGCTTATAAATGGAATAAGTTAGCTCAGAGTTCAAACATTTGCACATGAAAGTTTTGTGACATTCGTGTTTACGGTTAAATAAAGTAAGGAAACGCAAGAAATGCAATTCTTGAAAATTTTACGTGAGGTTTTCCGACAAGTAACATTTTTCATACAAACATTTTCTTATTTTATTTAACAACCGTAAACTCTTATTTTACAAATTAAACTTTTATGTACTAGAGGGGGCAACTCGGCAACTCGGCCAACTTGGTCATTCTAACCTTTAACTCAACCAATTCTTTTTCGTACGTAGCTTCGTACGTAGGTTCTGTGAATGTTTTAAAGCGAATGGAACGCTCTGCGACCTGAATTGTACATTATTGTGTCGGAGCAAGAGTCGCAATTTATTTAAACGATTTTGCGGAGTGCAACTTCTGTACGCTAGTACTATTATTTATTCTGTGCTACCACGTAGTCTCTGCGCAGACTCGGCGCCGTGTAGCATGAGTCATCTCTAAATCTATCAAGGCTTAATGTGATTAGTACCCTCAAGTGGCGCCCTCATCTTAATTTAATTTATTGCTCGCTAAGTACATAATGTATTGAAAATTCAAACGTTGAAGATTGAAGCTAAGGTTCTATAGTCTATTTACAAATAATAAACTTTCTAAAATATAGTTCGTTGTAGTAGTAAGTAGTAGGCAAAAGTGCTAAAAGTGGCCACTTTTTGCTCTTTTGCCTACTACTACTACAACATACTTATATTTTACTGAGGTTATTGTTTGTAAATAAACTATAGAACCTTAGCTTCTATCTCAACGTTTGAATTTTCGATACAGTATGTACTTAGCGAGCAATAAATTTAATTAAGGTGAGGGCGCCACTGTGAGGAGACTAATCGCCTTAACGAATACGACTGGTGGCTCCTTTAGCCACTTGATCATACATTTAAAAACAACTCGCGAGTCGAAAGTGCATGATGATATTCACCTCTTAGGAGTTCGTTTCGCTAAAGCTACTTACGGATGGCAGGGCTCACTAACGTATATGTCAATAGTGTGAGATCAATGAGACTCATCAGTAGTACAGCCACTATGACACAACCATTGCTCCTGTTGAAATCTTCTATGACATCACAAACGATTCCGTGCACTATTGAAACTTTCTGAACAGTTTCAGCAGAGGTGTTTGTTTTGGGCGCCACTGAAATAATAACCAATTTAAAATGTAATTGTTTAATTGCTATGTTGTAGTCCTAATACTTATTAACTCTTGATGAATAAGGTTATCAAAGCAATGTTGCTTGCAATAAAAAATAATTTAATTAGTACAACGTTAATTGTGGCTGCAGTGTAAACCCTGAGGCACACACAACAAGTTCCTACCTTTAATACTTACACTGCTTTTCGAGTAAAAGTTGTAAAAGAGCATCATTAATATCCTGAAGAACAGAATTGACCTCTACTACGATCAGCGCAAATTGTAAAACAGCTAGGAAGATAATGAACCCTTGAATGGTACAGGCCCAGTTTAAACACATCAAGCCAACTGAAAATAAAATAATTAATTGATTATTTAAAGTATTTATATTTTTTCTATTTATTGTTATGTGAAAACGTGTAAAGTAATTAGGTTTATATTTAAAAAAATATTCTGAAAAAGAGCTGTAATTTTTCACAAAAGCTTAAAATAAGAAAAATAATATGAATAAACAAAATTTTTTTTAACTAATAATAAACTTCATTAATCTTACGGAGGTTCACAATTTTGTTGGAGGTGTATTAAGTAGGTACTGTGGTATGGTACCTAGTAATGTAATCGTCACGTCCTAAATAGACGTGATAATATCGAAAAGTAGAACTTGAACTTGAAGAGCTTTTCGCAGTCTAGGTTTCATAAGTGGGGTTTTAAAACCTTTTAGTAATACCTTAACTTTAAAAATACTTTTCTTTAGTTTTGTTCGCTCTATTTTGGATTTTGGTAGTGTTGTTTGGAACCCATTTTTAGCCGGAAGCCGTTAATAATATAACCCATTTTAAATCACCTAAAACTATTAACACAAATCTCCTTCAAGTTATGTCTCAGCCTGTTCACTCAGTAAATTTCGTTAATACCTATTTCGCTAATATTGGGAAAACTTTAGCTGATAATATACCACCTGTAACCGTTACAAACACAGCAAACACACACGCTAAATCTTTTTTCCTCCTTCCAACCGATGAAAATGAAGTAAGGGCTATTCTCAGTGGTTTGGATTCGGGTAGTGCTCCTGGTTGGGACAACATACCTAATGTGTTTCTTAAACAATGTCAAGACATAATTGTCCCAATTTTAACACACTTGGCAAATCTATGTTTCAACATTGGTACATTCCCGTTTCTACTCAAGCAAGCCATAATTACGTCAGTGTACAAGGGAGGTGACAGAGACGATGTCAACAACTATCGGCCAATATCTGTGTTGCTGGCTTTTTCTAAAATATTGGAAAAACTACTTAATAATAGGTTGACTCATTACTTAAATAAACTCAATATTTTATCTAATTCTCAGTTCGGCTTTCGTAAAGGATTGTCAACTGAGGACGCTATTACAGCGATAACGTCATTGATTGTTTCTAAAGTAGATCAGGGTAAAAGGTGCCTCACAGTATTCCTAGACCTAAAAAAGGCCTTTGACACCGTTTCTGTCCCCACCCTCTTACAACGACTGGAAGCTATCGGAATCAGAGGTAACTCACTCGCTCTATTTCAAAGTTATCTGTCTGAAAGGACTCAACGAGTGAAAATTGGTGAGCATATAAGTGAGGAGGAACAAGTAAGCTACGGAGTTCCACAAGGAAGTGTTCTCGGCCCAACCCTGTTCTTAATATATATAAACAGTTTGTGCAGTCTTCATATAGAGAACAGCCAAATATTTTGCTATGCTGATGATACAGCCATTGTATTTTATGGAAATTCTTGGGAAGAAGTGCACAACTCTGCAGAAAAGGGTTTGAGGCAAATAGCACAGTGGCTTAATCTTAACCTCCTCACTCTAAATGTAACTAAGTCCAACTCATATGTTTCTCAATAGATAAAAGAACTCAACCGCAGAGCAACTTCTCACTAAAAATTCATACCTGTGATTCCCAAAAATCTGATTGTAATTGTCCCTCTTTAAATAAAGTCAGTAGTACCAAATATTTAGGTATTATGATGGATGAGAGATTATCGTGGCACTCACATATAGACCTGGTTATAAATAGACTACGAAAATTCATTTGGATTTATAAAACATTGCGTCACGTCACTTCCAAAGAACTTTTAAATAAAATATATATTGCATTAACGCAGTCAATATTAAAGTACTGTATACCGGTGTGGGGTGGATCTACAAAAATGAAAATCTTGGAGTTAGAAAGGGCCCAAAGACTACTATTAAAGGTTATGTACTTTAAACCTCGTCGATTTTCGACAGAGATCCTATACCAATATGCTGACCTACTTACTGTCCGAAAATTATATATATTAAATGTAGTACTAAAGGTTCACCGATCCATCGGATATGATCCCACACCAAATAAGAAAAGGAGAACTAATGTAGTAGCTTTTAGACCCACAAAAACAGTTTTTGCTAGAAGACAGTATGGTAAACAATCAGCTCGGCTTTACAATATTACTAATTCAAAACTACGTATCTACCCACTTAAGATCTACGATTGTAAGATTATAGTTCAAGACTGGTTAAAACAATTAACTTATACAGAAACTGAATCCCTATTGGAAGTTCAATCGTAAATAGTTGTATTAATATAATGATAATATATAATTTATTCATAATTAATGAACATAAATTTTTATAAGTAATATTTAAACATAAATACCTATTATAATATAGACATATGATATAAACACACACCCATTCACAAACACACACACATACACATACACGCACAATACACTCCACACTCACACACACATTGTAGTCGTAGTTACTTAATAATAGCTTTGTAGAAATAGTAACCTCTTTTATACTCAATCGTTTGTTTGAAATAAGTTTTAGGAAGAGCGGACACTTCTGACACAAGTGTTTTTTCAATACTTAAAAGTCGTGTTCCAATAAATATTGTGTTATATTGATTGAGGAACCGTAATAAACATATTTTTATTTTTTTTAATTTATTTTATATATAAGATATAGCTCTTCTAGAAAGAGTGCAACAATAATTCATAAAAATGCTTAATTTCCGAGCTAATGTTTTAAATACAGAATATACAGATTCTTTGATAAAACACATTTTATTGTCCTTGAAAAATCGCCGAAAGATGTTGGATTTAGTTTTTCTTTTTAAATTAATAAACTACAAAATAGATTGCCCAATCCTTTTATCAAAGGTAAACCTTATAACTAAAGCGCGACTGCGCGACCTGCACGCCCCTCAAGTTAGAGTATATATTCTGTGCCTCAAGCCCTATAAAAATATTTGTACCACCATCCTATCGACAAAAAAATACTCGCAATAGCTACTTCTCTCGCTGTCTAAGAATGTGTAATGACCAATTTTCAAATTTAGATCTGTTTTGCAATACTTTAACTGGTATTAAATCTGAAATAATCAACATGTTAAAGTGAGCCTTTTGTTTTGTTTTATATTGTTTGGTTTTGTTTTGTTTTGTTTTGTTGTGTAGCTCCGTCTCAAAACGTTAGAACCTGTCACTAGGGCAGCCAACAGCACGTCAGGTTATACAGTTGTCAAAAATCTGCATTTTTTTTAACCTTAATTGTCTTCGCATTTTAGTTAAAAATTATTGAATTTAATTACCCTGTCATGTTAGACCAGCGTGCCGTTGACTGTACCACACTATATTTTTATTATATCTCATCACATAATATGTAAATTAATACCTAGCATGTTACTGTTAGCAAATATTTTAACAAGCTGTAAGTCTGCAACCAACATTTCATTATGCTTAAGTTTGGGCACTCGTTGACTGTATGTGTCAAAATAAATTTAAAAAAAAATATTGCGTACATGATTAACATTACTACCCATGACTGTCTTTAACCTGATCGTCATCCTAAGTCCGTCGCAGTACTTACATATTTTGTTGTTCTCCTGTACATATATTATCAATATCTCTAGTGCCAGTGTTAACACACCATAAAGGATGTAAAATATAACTGCTGTCTTTAGTTTCAGGTATTGTTTCTTGGAAGTATTATTCAAGGAGACCTTTACCTACCAAATAAAAAATATCAATTAAAAAAAGAAGTTTAAAATCTTAAACTCAACTAAGGAACTATATAACTATATTTAGTGACGATATTATCTTAAGTTACAACAGCCTTATGTCAACGGCTCATCACTTTTACAAAATACCGCTTTTCCCGACGCAGGGGCGTAAATTGTTGAGGAGTTCTCCTGGTACTTCACTGTCAGCTCCACTTCATCATAATATGCATTATAACGAGCATAAATAGCCTAGCAACCATATCAAATTATCCAAAGTAATCATATCGCAGCAGTGAAATATAACCTAACAAAATCGCTATAGGTGTGCCTATAATATTTGAAGAGTTTCCTTGATTTCTCCGGGATATCATCATCAGATCCTAACCTTAAGGCCATGGGACCAACTTGGAAGTATTATAATATACTTTCAAACAAAAATAAATTTTGCAAATCGATCCAGCCGTCTTCGACTAATCATACCTACATTTAAAAAAAGATGCTAACGAACTGAGAACCTCCTCCTTTTTTTTAATCGGTTAATAAAAAGAATAACCGTAAACGCATGCCACCTTCTAGCCTATTAGTCGTTTGTGTCAAGGACAAAGTGGCATATATGAGACTAGATTATCCTTTTTATTAAATTTTGGACTCTAAATATTAACATCGTTTACATTGAGTCTGTGTGTCAGAAAAAAATATCATTTCGGCAATTTCATACTTTAAAACCTCTATAGGTACTTAGTTTTCCTATCATTCCGAGACACGATCGTGAAAAAGACGTTTTACCTTTTCTATGTTCCTTAAACATTGAATGAGAGTTTTCATACGGCGCGGTGCGGTGAGCCCAACGACGATGTATGCTGTGATTATAACGACGCGTTTTGACAGCGTTAGGAGGTGATCGGTTGAGGTCAAGGTATTGATCACAACCAACTTGTCGTCTAAAATCGCCAAAAAGGTTATATATAATACTGCTGCAATAAAACACAGAAGTTGAAAAGAATGACGCGAGAAAAATGAGAAAAAAAAACTTTTGTAAACGAAGCAAGGGTTTTCAAACTTCAAACTTTTATTTGAAGACTAATTTAGTGTTACATAGTTCTTAAATTATAAAATAGTACTTTCAACTTAGACACCTTGTACAGGTATGGCAAAATAAAATTAAAATTAATTAAACAATAGATAATTCAATTAAAATTAAATTTAAATTATAATATTTTAAATTAACATAAACATTTCCAATTATAATAAAATTGTAATTATATTTATATATATTATTATATGTTTCGTTTCAAGGTATTCTTTCACAGAATAAAAGCTATTTTGTATGAGAAACGTTTTCAATTTATTGTTAAAAGTAGTAAATTTTTGATCGTGCTGTAGTGTCGGTGGTAACTTGTTGAATTTTTTTATCGCCATGTGATGTGGGCTGCAATTGAACATTTTAATGCGTGAAGGAGGCAGATATAATCTTGCCTTGTGTCGGGTGTTAATATTGTGTGTGTCCTGCACTTGAAGGAATTTACTACGATACTTAAACATATTTAACTAAATAATCACTTTTTGTAGTTCAGCATGGTGGAATAATTCACATTTTGAGCTCCAGTAGTCTATAGATGGTCTAAAAAACACTTTTTAAAGGCTCTTGAATGATATATCGCCCGGTACACACACACTAAAGGATTCCAGTCACGACCAAATTATAGCTAAAATTATAAAATCCAAGGATTGGAATTCTCTGTCTGCGTCTGTGTTCCAGCACTTAACCCCGAGAAGAGCTTTTTTTGGTAATCTGCTCCATTTCTTCTTATGTCTTAGTATCTAAGCGACGTAAAATCTTACTCATAATCGCGACTCCGATGTAAGCTAGATTGCTCAGAACTGGTGATACTCTGACAGTCCACCCGCCCCCCGCTCTCCTGAAGGTTAGAGGCGCGACGCCCGCCAGCTGCGACACGCGGAGCACAAGACTCAAAGGTTTCGACACTGGACATTCTGGTACAGAACATCCAAGAGGCTGTACTTTTCTCTGGATTGATTTCTTCATCTCTAGGTAGAATAGAAGTGAATATGAAAAGAAATGAAGCAATAGCGAAAGTTAAGAATGTAATTAATTACGCGATAATTGCTTGATACATCAAGTTGCAGACTCAACAGCATGTAGTAGAAATACCAATTGAATGATGTGGTTTCGAAATTCGAAACTCTACATTTGCGACAGGAAACTACGATTGCTACGGCTACGCATTTTTATTACGTTTGCTACGACTAAGAAACTTTAAATTTGCTACGGCTACGACGATAAGTTTGCTACGACTACAAAACTTTATGTTAGTTATGGCTACGAAATTACTACGTTTGCTACGGCTACGAAACTTTACGTTTGCTGAGGCTACGGAACTTTCCGTTATCTATATACATATAGCTACACTTCGATCGCTACAGCTACGAAACCTTCTATTGTCTACGGCTACGTAACACCACGTTTGCTGCTACGAAACAACACGGCTATTGCTACAAAATAATTTGCTGGCTCTAAGAAGTCTCTACAGAAATTATTTTAAGTAAGAACCATAATAAAATTTATTTTCTGACAAGTAGATAGGGAATATTGATGATTGGAACCATTAAAATAAAGATTATTTTGATTTGATTCTCAGATCAAACACTAGATAAGTAGTTTAAACTTGTCTAGTGTTTGATTTGGTTTTGTTTTTTGTTATCAACCAAACTAATAGTTTTGTAGCAATGTCCATTTTTGATGATTCTACTTATTTGTTCCAAAGATTTAAATCGTTTGTTCTTTAGATACACACACATTACTAAAATAAATTAATTGTTGATTGCGCTAAAGCAAACGATAATTGTTTACTATGTGCCGTCTGCTGTCCTTTGATAGAAATCATGATTGTGTAGAGAAATATTATGTGTCAGATTATTGTTTGTTTCATCGATTGACCAACTATTATGAATTTAAGGCTTCTCCAAACAGAACGCGTTTTAGCGCCGCGCCGTCGTACGCAGCGTACTGCTAGCGCCGGCGCTGTGTTTGGCATGAAACTATGCACGTCCCACAACACAACGCGGCGCTATAGCGCGACGTCAGGTTAGCGCTCTAGCGCGTTCTGTTTGTTTGCCAAACAGAACGCGCTAGAGCCTTAACTAATCTTATACTATACTCGTTAGCGACTGTAGTTGACATTTGTATGACTATGTATAATAAGTATATATTTAAAAAGTAATATAATATAAGTAGTATATCAGTTGTCTAGCTAGCACCCATACCTATTACAAGCTTTGCTTAGTTAGATGGCGCTGTGTGAAATTGTCCGAGTATTTATTTATTTTATTATTTACTACTTTAAGTTTAGTGTAGTTACCGTCAGAGACGCTGTGCCAAATTGCATACAAAACTGCTTACTACAGTGGCTATCGATTATAGTAAACGTAACTGTGCAAACTCATATTAAGCCAATATTAGGTGCACAATGAATATTTAAAAGCCAGTAATATTTTTTTTAAATAACATAGGGCACAATAGTCATTATAGACCTATGAAGGTCTATAACGAAATTCTCAATAAGTAGGTACATGAAAACACACATAAAACTGACATAATATTTTTATTTCACAGTACATATAATTGTAATTCTATTAGCACACGATACTTGTGTATGGTGGTTACAAAAGCTGTGTCTGCTTTACAGAAAGCAAATAAGTAACAGTTACATACGCCTAAGAATATTCTCATTCGTTACGCTCGTTCTTGACAATAAACAATCTACTAATCATCATTTGCAATACGTGTGTAGGTATTTTGACATAAAAAATGTGAAAATATTAGTTCGCTTAAAGAAGTGGGTAGGTACATAGATTATTTCCTCTGTGCATAGCTCTACTAATTCAAGGGCGATGCTCATACAATATTTTCATCATGACTAAACTATTACTTAGCAGTTTGCCTCTCAGAGTAACCATATCTATAAGCGAGAAATATCAATGCCAGAGCTCTACTTACTAGCAATTTTAAAATAAATTATTATCACATTTATTTTTAATCTCAATTCTCATCATCTAATTCACGGTACTGGGTGATGATGACCAAATAGGTAGCAATAGTTGACGCCATCTGTAAGGCAAACAAAATATTTTCGTCAACATTTGTTTTAATAATAAAATATTAATAAAGCAAGGTAAAAAAAAACGAACTAAAAAGAATAAAATCATTTCTCCCGTAAAGATTTATAACCCTGTAATACAGAAGTTTTAAACCTAAAAATGTGGGGCGCATTTTGTAAGATTTATCACCAACTGTCTTTTGCTACTTGCAACTGCTGTATATAGGGGTTATGAAACATTACGGGAGAATTTATTTATACTTTCGGGTGGTAGGAAATTATGTACGATTGTGAAAAAGTACTAAATTACTTATTAAGTTTATTTGAATAAAGACATTATTGACTTGACTTTTTTTCTACTTTTTAGTCAACGAGCTAAAATTAAATATATACCATCTCCCATCGGAGTACTTGTCAAGATGAATTAAATGAGCCCATAATCGATGGGGTTGCATGGTTTTATTACAAAGTTCCTGTGGCCTTCTTCTGGCTCTATCATCAGATCAGCTCAATGACACCTAATATTGCATTGTATTCCAGTTCTGACCTATTTTTAAAGTTTCAAGTCTCTAGCTCATCGGGAAGCTAGATTAAAATCATTTGCAAAATTTTGGACAAGCACACAAACAAAGAAACAAATAAACGAGAAAGCAATCTAATAAAAAAATGAGTTAAAGAATAGGCTATTCTCCAAAATCCTGAGCATGGTCAGTTCCGTGCTAAGGAATGAAAAAACGACGAACTGGCAGAAGGGAAGAATAGATGATGGATGAAGAATAAGATTTTAAGGCGAGGCCAGTTCACGATCTGATGAAAAGATTAGTTTTTGAACTTCCAATGTGAAGAACTGATGTAGAATTCTACTTCACAAAAACTACTGTAAACTGAATTTTTTTTATGCAAATAGCTTTTTTATCGATCTAACACAATAACCGAGTACATTTTTAATAAATGATCCAGTATTTCAGAAATCAATAAAAATGTACTAAATTTCGTAAAATTTCTGGCGAAGCGTCAATTAAAGCTATGCAATATTCAACCTTATTCTAAAGACAGTGAAAGAGTTTCGTGAACAGTTTCGTGAACTGCCTCGCCTTAACGGCTGCAAATACGGGAATAACCGATCTCTGATCCTATCCTAAACCAGTGGCCCTACCATGAGTTGATGCAAACTATCGTTTTGTCTCTTTCACTCACACTGACTGTGAGCAGTATATCCGATAGTTTACGGTAACGTAAACAGTTTGCAACAACTGCAACATGGACCTCATGGTAGGGCCACAGGAGCCCAATTGCGCTAGTTTTCAATGTTAACATCAAAGCTAAATCGTTACAGATTCGTTTGTTAAAAATTGTTAAAATCTATGCATTGGCAGCCTAGGAAGCCTAGGATGACAATCTTGGACAATTTAAATGAGAATTCTAAAGCTAAACCAAAGTTTTGGTTTAGCGTGATTGGGCTACATTTGTGCGTTGCAAAGATACGTTACCGAGATGGTCAAGGGCCGGTCCAGCGTGCACACATCCATCGGGGAGATGGAGACCTGGTCGAGCTGCAGGCGTTGTTGGAATTTGTACAGCTCCTTGCTGGTCGGTTGGTCGGCATACTCCAAGGACAGTTTGCTGACCAAACTCCTGGTGCGGCTCAGCTGACAAGGTAGAATCTCAATTTATCTCTGACAGTTATTACTACAGCATGATTATCAAATCGATTTAACCACTTATAATATACTTATAGGATAGGTTAGGTTTCTAATGTTATTGTTTTCGAGCTAGTGGTCCGCCCACACGTGTAAGACACAGGGGTCCCGGGTGAATTCCCAGGAGGAGGGTACATTTTGTTCTCGGTTTGGTTGGTTGGTGGTAGTAGGGCTTATTTCAAGTCCGTCTGGCTATCTTATTTAACATTTGTTATGTTCTGGCAGTTAGAGGTAAGATAGCCAGTTCCTCAATGGTAAGGATTCCGAGTGTAGTGCGCTTACACTTTCGGCCTTATCTTCAATAAAATTAACATCAGGTGAGGTGAAGGCCAAGCACTATCCCGTGGTGGATAAAACAAATGTATTTTCCAGACGATTCGGCTTCTTTTAAGAACCGTGGTCAAAGTAGGATAGAGTTTTGCTAAATTCAACACCCCCCTCCCCCCCACAGATAAAAGTTACCGGCACGAATCGTGAGTGGAAAGAGAAATAGGAGGAGATTACTGCGCACAAGTATTTGCAGTCGCCCCGTACCACGTCCCGCGCCAATGAGACCTAAATATGACTTCTACACATTAAGGCCGAGTTGCACCATCTTGACTTAACCATACATAACTTTGATAGATACAAACCAAGTGTCAATCAAGTGTTCAACCATCAGGACCGAATTCTGGATCGTGTTCTGAGCAACACCACTACGTGTGTTATTATCGTTAGAAAATCAAATAATATAATTTCTCGAGTAGATAATTATCATCCCCCTATAGAAGTTGACGTAGCTTAAAATAAAACAAAAATGCTATTTCCTAAACCTGCACCCAAGCATAGATTCTTTTTAGCGAATTACGATACCATAAGGGCTCGTTTATCTGAATTTAATTGGACCTCGGAATTCGAAAATTGTTTATCGGTTGATGATGCTGTTCCTAAATTCCATTCAATTTTGAAATAAATAATTACGGATTGTGTACACAAAATAAATAAAAATTCATATCCACCACCATGGTATACAACAAAACTTATAAAGCTATTGCAGGAAAAGGAAAAACATCGCCAAAAATTTAAAAGGTTTAAAAATGGGTTAGATGAATTTGAATACTTACATCATTTTAAAAATAGGACTAATTCACTGATAAAAAAATGCTATGACATGTAATTAAAAATCCGAAGTTTTTTTGGACATACATTAACAATAAACGTAACAATAAAGGATGAATACCATGTAATATGAAATTGGGTGATAAAGAAGCTAGAAGTTAATTTAGACACATATCTACACTGTTGTTGTTTGTTCCTATAAATTTTGAATGTCATGTATGTGTTTAGTTGGTAAGCCTTACTTAAATAAAAAAAAATAAAAAAAACTTATCTGACTCGATGACAGCGTCGTTGTCGTCTATGGCGTAACCTAGGTAACAATGTAAAACACCTTTTTGACCACTGGCTCAGATAAGTTTGTATCTGATTATGTTAGAGTTAAGGTTTAGTTAAGATGGTGCAACTCAGCCTAATTGTCACCGCTCAAGATCCGTGCCGAGGCCAGGGATTGAAATACCGTTTAAAAAAATAACGATCCAAAAAAATAACGTTAAATAACGTTAAAAATACAGTTAAAACATTTTATCGGTAAAAATAACGTTAAAATTATTGTACCGGTAAAATTACCGTTAAATATAGCGTTAAGCTTTACCGGTACCGGTAAAAGTATCGGTAAAAAAGTTACGTTATTAATTGGAATAACCTTAATTTTAAAGTAACGGTAACAAAAAGTAAGAAATAACGTCAAAATTAACGTTATTTACTGATATAACGTTAATTTCAATGTAACGTTATCTAAAGTAACGTTATTTATTGACATAACGTTAATGTTAAAACTAACGGTAAAAAAAATACATTTAAGGCGAGGCCAGTTCACAATTTGATGAAAAGATTGATTTTTGAACTTCCAATGTGAAGAACGGATGTAGAATTCTACTTCACAAAAATTACTGTAGACTGAAAAAGAAACAAAGAAACACAATGACCGAACAGAATATTGAAAAAAAACCGACTTCAAAAAACCTGCCTCTAAAAAAAGCAAGAAATAATATACAAATCATTAGATACGCATTATCATTGTTATAATAAAACACGTCTATTAAAGTCGGGTGGGGTTGGAGTACATCTTCCTTTTTTATTCTAAAAGCCCCACCCGACTTCAATAAACGTGTTTTATTATAACAATGATAATGCGTATCTAATGATTTGTATATTATTTCTTGCTTTTTTTAAAGGCAGGTTTTTTGAAGTCGGTTTTTTTTGTTTTTTTTAAACAATTTTTTTATTTTTTTATTTTTAGTGTAAGTACCTTCTGTATTAGGTAGTGTAGGTATATTATTTAGGTAGAAAAATCGGCTCAGCCAAACGTGAGATAATCGCGGAGAAACATACATACATACAAACTGAATACCTCCCTTTTTTGAAGTCGGTTAAAAAGACTACACAAAGGTATCCCTTCCCCAACAAAAAAAATCGTCTAATTCGGTTCATAAGTAACAAAATTGTCAAGTTAGTAGATTATATCATAGTATTTCCAGGATTACTTGTAAACTACTGAACCGATTTGAAAAAAAATTAAATGGGACCATCTCGCAAGAAAACTCAATCGAACAAAAAAAGAATTATCTAAATCGGTCCATAAATGTCGAAGATACGCGCGAACAACGATAAAAAAAAAAAAAAAAAAAAAAAAAAAAAAACATACAATCGAATTGAGAACCTCCTCCTTTTGATGAAGTCGGTTAAAAATGGCATGGTTACTCTGTAAAAAAATCCTGAATAACACCATAAAAATAAACTTCAAATCGTCAGATTTCGTTATTTTCAACGACAGTGATATGATTTTTTATGCAAAAAGGATAGCTTTTTTATCGATCTAACACATTAACCGACTATATTTTTAATAAATGATCCAGTATTTCAGAAATCAATAAGAATGTACTAAATTTCGTCAAATTTCTGGCGAAGCGTCAATTAAAGCTACGCAATATTCAACCTTATTCTAAAGATCTAGTGAAAGAGTAAATTTCGGGAACTGCGTCGCCTTAAAAATAACATTATCAATCCCAGGCCGAGGTACAATAATTTATCTATGTCGAGGCCTGTAGCTTTCCGTTTATAAAGTTTAATCTTAGAATTTGATACGGTTAACATAATAAAAACGAAGAAATATGTTTATCCCATATTTACCTTGCAGTGTGTGGCGTGGCACGGCTCAACAAGCAAGAGAAACCGTGAAATGTAATATATTACCCAATAAGAATTCCTTATTATATATGTCAAGCCCCTTAAACGCTCAACTGCAAATAATAAAACGTTTTTTATTTATTTATTTAATCTTAAGGCGCGGTGGTAGTGAAACTAGCGCCGCCACTACATTTATTTTTATTACTCGTAAACCAAGTCAATATTTAAAAAAAGCTCATGTAATAATCTCCTAAATTGTCTCTAATATTTTGGATAACTCTTCAACAGTTTTCATTCTTTCTGTAAGTTTTATAATCCATTTAATCAGAGTTTTCGATGAAAAAAAAAAAAAAATTTTTAGAGACAATTTATTAAAAATTGATTGGACTAACGTTGGAATTAATGAGTTCTTAAAAAAAATTAAAGAAATATTTAAAAAAAGCTTTAAACTGGTTAAACGTAAATATAAAACTAAACCTGATAAAATAAAATGGATAAGTAAAGGTATCAAGACGTCAAGCGTAATGAAGCGCTTTTTAATATCAGCTCATAAATCCAGTCATGATCAGACAGTATTGCATTATAGAAATAGGTATATTTCTCTCTATAGGCGTGTAATAAGATGTGCACGTAAACTGGCTGTACAAACAGAACTAAAGAAAGCAAAAAATTGCCCAAAAGCGATTTGGCAAGTAGTGAATAGGCATAGGAATAAATCGAAATGTTATGGTAAAGAAAATTTGGTTCTTAAATGTAACAATAGGTTCGTGGATAAGCCGGAAGAAGTAGTAAATCTCTTGTCCGAAAGGTTTGATCAGGGTGGTTGTAAAAATCCAATAGATGGGAGTGTGTCAGAAACCATATTAAAGAGTAACATTCCTGCCATTCAAAAAAGTTTAACTTGGGAGAAAATAACGCCAGCAGAAATTCGTAAAATTGTCAATAAAATGGCAAATAAAAAATCATGTGGTTATGATGGTATACCGATTACAGTGATCAAGAATAATATTGATATTTTGGCGGAACCGTTGTCTATATTCTTCAACTTGTGCTATGATTCAGGAGTGTTTCCAGATCAACTAAAAATTGCAAAAGTAGTCCCAGTCTACAAAAAGGGTGCTAAAACTGATCCCCAAAATTATAGACCAATATCACTCTTGCCGATATTATCCAAAATTTTCGAAAAACTTATTAAAAATCGACTCACTACACATCTTGTGAACAATAACGTTATAAATAGACGGCAGTTTGGTTACCAAACCAATAAGGGTACAGGTGATGCAATAGAAACGCTTTTATATGATGTAGTAGTTAATCTTAACATTAAGAAAAAAGTAGCTGGAATATTCTTGGATCTTAGCTCAGCATTCGATTTGGTAAATCATGAAATGCTCTTAGTTAAACTTGAACACTATGGGGTTAGAGGAAAAAGTTTACAGATTCTAAAGTCTTATTTGGAAAATAGGCTACAATTTGTGGAAATAGAAAATACTAAAGATGAAAAAGTTAACTACTGTAAGTCAAAATTAGTAAGGTTAAGGAAAGGCGTACCGCAGGGATCCATATTAGGACCTATTTTATTTATTATATTTGTTAACGACTTGGTAAAATATATTTATAATAACGTTATTGACACTAAGGTTACACTTTTTGCGGATGACACAAATGCAGTACTTTCGGCTAACAATAGTGAAGAACTCAATTGTAAAATCAGGCAGGCTCTTTCAGCTTTTTGTTTTTGGTTCGATGAGAACGATCTTGTCCTTAATTATGAAAAAACTAATATTATGTTGTTCCGGACCACGGCAAGAAATAAAGAAAAGCTAGATATAACTTTAAATGGCAAACAAATCACACTCGTTGAATCTGCTAAGTTTTTAGGAGTTTATATTGATTCATATCTCAACTGGAAATATGAATTGGGAAAAATTGAGAAAAAAATTAGTTCAGCGTGTTATTGTTTAAGAAGTTTACGTGATGATATTACAGTGGATCAATTGAAAACGGTATATTATGCGCTAGTTGAATCACATCTGCGGTATAGTATTAGGTTTTGGGGCAATTCTTACAAATATAATATAGAGAGAGCTTTTGTGTTACAAAAAAAGCTATCAGAACTATAGTTCGGATTCCACAATGGCAATCATGTAGAGAATATTTCAGAAAATTAAACATTTTAACCGTCCCTAGTCTTTATATTTTAGTGATTTTGACATATTTGGTTAAAAACATAGAAAAGTTTGAAACACCTACGGAGCGAGACATTCGTCTGAAAACTCGCCGAAAGGATCTATTGCAGTTGGTTGTACCAAAGCTAAAAGTTGTAAAATACAGTGTAAGGTATCAGGCAGTCAAAATGTTTAACAGCCTTCCAATCACGCTAAAATCTATTATTGACTATAAATTATTTCAAAGACAATTAAGGGACTTCTTGTTAAAACAATGTTATTACAGTTTAAATGATTTTGTTGAACATAAGAATTATTAATTTCGGAACGTAGGTAGGTATATATTTTTTATTTTAATTCTCATTAACTAATAATATTTGACATTCATGAATATTTTTTGACATGCCCTTTATGCTTGCCAATTGATTAATTTAATTTATTATTTTTGTATGTTTTCCGACACAAATTATTTTGTTATGGAATAAATGAATTATGAATTATGAATTAATTATTATTATTTAAGCTCAAAGTGGCCACTTTTGGCAATTATGGATTTTATATTAGAGACAATTTAGGAGATTATTACAAGAGCTTTTTTTAAATATTGACTTGGTTTACGAGTAATAAAAATAAATGTAGTGGCGGCGCTAGTTTCACTACCACCGCGCCTTTAGGAAGACCAACAACTAGTTACAATCAAATAGCACTCGTAATATAACAGTAGAAAGTCAACACATTTGCGAGGAAAAAACAATAGTACGTTATGAGACAAGTTAGCTTAGGTTGCTCATTGCACACAAGGCTGTGGGTTGCAGCCCGAGCCGCAGGCGAGGGCGAAACTCTGCCGAGTGTGCAATAAGCAAGAGCTCACGAGTTTCATACGACGTTTTTCAACACATTTGCGAGGAAAAAACAAAGTAATTTATCACACAGCAACAAATAAGGCAAAAACAAAATATGATACATACATACATATACTCACGCCTGTTTCCCATGGGGGTAGGCAGAGACTATGGATCGCCACCTGCTACGATCCTTGCACACTTCTTTCGCTTCATTAACATCCATCAATCTTTTCATACATGCCCTGCGGTTTTTGTCACTACGTACACCAGCCTTTTTCATTAAAACCTCTATTTGGTATTTGGTTTTTCTGGGACGCCCTTGCGCAATCGTTCCTTCCACATTCGCACAATATATCTCTTTCGTGATTCGCCTTTCATTCATCCTCTCTAAGTGACCAAACCACCGGAGCATTCCTTTCTCAATTCTTGTCACTATATCATCTTTCAGACCACACCTTTCACGAATCACATTATTGCTCACTCTATCACTCAATTTGACTCCACATGTTTTCCTCACCGAACGCATCTCTACTGCATTTATTCTGCTTTCATTCTTCTTCTGCCATACCCAAGATTCACTTCCATACATCAGTGTCGGCACCAGCACTCCGTTATGAATAGCCATTCGCGCCTTTGTAGATACGATTTGGCTACTCATAATCGAGTGTATGGCACCATTCACTGCATTTCCTTTCTTTACTCGTCTTTCTATGTCTTCCTCACTCTTTCCATCCATTGTGAACAAACTCCCCAAGTATACAAACTCCCGGACTTGTTCCACTTTTTCGCCGCCTATCATTACCGTACAGTCAGTCAATTCTTCCTCTCTCTCAAACACCATCACTTTTGTCTTAGATACATTCACTTTCATCCCTTTTCTCACAAAATCATCATTCATAACAGACATCATTTCCTGCAACTCTTGCGCAGAAGACGCAAGTATGGCTTGGTCGTCAGCGTAGAGGAGGCACTTGATTTGAGTCCCATTCATCATCACTCCACAGTCACGTTCTTTCAGGCCTTTCATACAACTGTCCAAAAACAGATTAAAGAGCCATGGTGACGCAACACATCCCTGTCTGACACCCCTAGATATGCCAAACCAATCAGTGTATGCGCCGTCTATCCTGACGCATGCACGGGAATCCTCATAGAGAGATTTCAGTGCATGAATCAGTCTGCTCAGCCGTATTCGGACAACACCTTCCATAACTCATTTCTGTCGACTCGATCGTAGGCCTTCTCCAGGTCCACAAAGGCACAGTAAACCTTTTTGTGCTTAGCCAGGTGTTTTTCGGTTAAGCACCTCAAGGAGAAGACCTGATCCGTGCATCCCATTCCCTTCCTGAATCCCGCTTGCACATCCCAAATACTCTGATCAGTTTTTTGCATCACTCTTTCAATCAGTACCTTTGCATACAATTTGCTGACAATGCTGAGAAGACTGATCCCGCGGTAGTTTTTAGCATCCTGCCGTGACCCTTTCCCTTTGTACAGCGGCACGACCACGGCTTTACGCCAGTCTTCCGGTACTTTGCCACTGTTCCAACATTTATTAAAGATCAGGCACAGCCAGGACGCAACCAGCTCTTTCCCACCTCTCAACATTTCAACAGTAATTCTGTCATATCCTGCTGCTTTCCCTTTTTTCATACTTTTCATTGCACTCATTATCTCATCCATATATATCTCACTTTCATCCTCTTCTGTCTCTTGGATATCTTCCACGCTTTTATCCGAGGCTTTTAGCATAGAGCCATCCGCCTCAAACAAACTCTCAAAATATTTCATCCATTCCTGTAGTACATCTTTCTCAGCTGTCACTAGATCACCTTTTTTATCTCTTATCACATTCATTTTGGACTTATGTGATCCACTTCGAGACGTCTTTACTTGTTTCCAAAACAATTTTATATTGTCTCGGAAGTTGTCACAGAGTTTGAAGTCACACTTTTCTTTCAGCTTTTTCTTTTTTTCGTCTACTTTTTCTTTCACTACTTTCTTAATCCTCTTATACTCTCTTGCAACTGCATTTACATCATCTTCTGTAACATTTGCATTCACCCTTTTACTGGCTTTAATAGCCAGCAGATCCTGCCACCCTTTTTTCTTTTCATTCACTATCTGTCTTACCTCACTATCCCACCAGTTTATTGGGGGAGCATTCTTCCTTTTACTAACTCCACATATTTCCTCCGCTGTTTCAGTCACACCACTTTTAAACTTTTCCCAAACTTCCTCAAGCTTGCCATCATTCACTTCAGCCACATTTCCCAATCGTTCTTTCAATTTGCACAAATACGTCTTTTGCACTTCCACTTCATCCAGGTTCTCAACTTTTACTCTAGTCAGCTCCGTTGTTGACACTGTGGGACGATGTCGCCAACTTTTGAACAGACCACTAACCCGAGATACTACAAGAAAGTGGTCCGTTCCAATGTTATTACCCCTAAAGACCCTGGTGTCTACAACTCTGCCCTTCAATCTTTCATCCACTATCACAAAATCGATCATACTCCTCTCACTCCCTCTCTGCCAAGTGTACATATGAATTTCCTTATGGTCGAACATGGTGTTCGTTACTACAAGGTTCTTCTCTAAACATACCTCAATCAAACTCCTGCCATTATCATTCACTCTTTTGTCTCCATATATTCCTAAAACATTCTCACATCCCTCTCTTCTCACACCCACCCATCCATTAAAATCTCCAAGCATAACTATCCGTTCATTATCTTTGCATTCATTCAAGATATCTTGCACACTTTTCCAAAACTCCTCCTTTTCCGTTGCTGACTTGGATATGTCCGGAGCATACACGCCAATGACGCGTATCCAAAGTAACCCTATTTTAAGTCTAACCCAGAGAAGTCTGGAACTAACACACTCATGCTCAGTCATGCATTCTATCATCCTTTCCGACAGCAGGAGTCCTACGCCCTGACTCGCGTAGTTATTTTCGGCAACGCCCGACCACAGAGCCTTAAACGGGCCATGTTCGGAGACTCCTTTGCCCTTTCTTTTCGTCTCGTTCATACATAGAACATCCAACTTTTTTTCTTCCATAATCAAACACACCTCATCCATTTTCTTCTCCATTGCTCCACATACATTCAACGTAGCGAAGCGGGTCTCCGATGCCCGCTTTTCGCCCCGAGGGAAACAAACGCGTGATGAGTGGCGAGCTCTATCGCCGCAGCCAGGTTTATTAAAAAATTTTGAAACCATTTTGTTCCCACGAATAGCTAGGGAAAGACAACTGTCCACCACAACAGAGCCCCGCGTGTGTGGTAAGGCTACTTACGCCTGGAGAGCGCCAAGTTCCAGGGTGGCACGCTTAAGACTAGGCACGCCCCTAGCCATGCAGCCATCAGCGCGGCAGACCTTGGCTTAGCGGAGGGGGAGGAATAGGATTAGGATAGGATTGTGAGGTGGATATAGGAGTGTGGAGTATGGGACGGATCAGGGTACAAAAAGGACACCGTTACTGCGGAGGGGTTGAGGGGTTGCAGCAGCGGAGGCTGAGGGTCCGGGGACGCTTACCCGTACTTGTCATAGGACAAGTCCTCTGAAAATCCTCTGAAAATATGATAATAATGGGAAAAGGCGCGCATGTTTTTTTACACGCCCAACTCAAGAATATTTTGCGCACAAAGGGGTGAGGAGCATACAGCCAACTACTAATACTTCAAAATTATAATTAATTGACAAAATGCAAATATTTTAATATTTTATAACAAAATATTGTGAATTATGAATAATTTGATAATAATTGTATATTTATTTGACTTAATTAAGGACTAACACTTTTATTTATTCTAAAAATGTATATGAATTTTCAGCAGCATAAAACCTCTTTGTTGTCAAAAAAAATAACTGTATTACCCGGCTAAATTGGGAATGCTCTGCTTACTCGCATAGAACTTGCAGTAAGGTACTAATTTAACTTTGTAGGGTTAATTCTATTACAAACTAGTGTTTTATATATTACTGTCCCCGTCCCCGTCCCCGTCCCCGTCCCCGTCCCCGTCCCCGTCCCCGTCCCCGTCCCCGTCCCCGTCCCCGTCCCCGTCCCCGTCCCCGTCCCCGTCCCCGTCCCCGTCCCCGTCCCCGTCCCCGTCCCCGTCCCCGTCCCCGTGGATGTGCATGTCCAGGTCCAATTATTCCACCATGTTGGACTTCAAAATAAATATCAATTTCGCAATCACCATCCCATGAAACCTCAAGAACGACATCCACATCGATTTTCATGTTTACTTAGCCCATTTACCCCTAAGTGGTTGATTTTCAAAATTACAAAATATATGTTTGCCTTTTTATTTTTAGATGTGCTCCAACGAAGTTTAAAGTTGTAATGACTATTTTATATTATTTTTCCATACAAAATTTGAACCCCATTTTCACCCCTTTAGGGGTCAAATCATGACCACCGTGTTGGACTTCAAAATAAATGTCATTTTTGCAATCATCATCCCAGAAAACCAAAACAACGACATCCATATCTATTTTTGTGTTTTTTTACCCCTTTTCACCCCCATTTCATCCCCATAGGGGATTAAATACTAACAATAACAATATACGTTGCGTTAGATTTCCATCCATAAGCCTAAATTATAAATTTAGCGATTTTTACTTCGAAAATAAAGGATTTTCTTCAATACACAACTTCATCCCCCTTTTGACCCCTTCGGGGGTAGAATTTTGAAAAACGCTGAGACCCGTATTTATTTATTTTCAACGGTCAGTCTAAACACAAAATTTGAAGAACCTAGCTTCAAAACTGAGGGACTTTCATACAAACTTTGATACCCTTTTTTACCCCCTTAGGGGATGAATTTTGAAAAACCCTTTCTTAGTGCACCCCTAGACTTCATAAGGAACCTACGTGCCAAATTTGGAGTCTCTAGACCCAGCGGTTTGGGCTGTGCGTTGATAGATCAGTCAGTCAGTCAGTTTACGATTTTATAAATATAGATTGCACGCGTTTGTTATAGCTCGGTTTATGGCCCTTAAAGCTATGTATTAGGGCTGTGTGTTGAAAAACCTCATTGTTGTTACTAAAAAAAATAACTGTATTTGTTTGACTTAATTAAGGACTTACACATTTATTTATTCCAAAAATGTATATTAATTTTCAGCAGCATAAAACCTCTTTGTTGTTACTAAAAAAATAACTGTATTACCCAGCTAAATTGGGAATGCTCTGTTTACTCGCATAGAACTTGCAGTAAGGTACTAATTTAACTTTGTAGGGTTAATTTTATTACGTACTAGTGTTTTATATATTATTGCACGCGTTTGTTATAGCTCGGTTTATGGCCCTAAGAGCGATATATTAGGGCTCACTTTACGAGCAGTGTGTTGAAAATGTAATTAGTAGTGGCCAACGGAAGAACAATAAGCACATTAGATCTAAGGGTCTTTCGTGGTGGAACTATTGAGGGCAATCAATGACAATGTTAGAAGTATTTATAAGAAGAGAGCAAAGATCTGCGTGCGATCATACGTCGCTGCTCCAATGCTTACATTAAACCTCCTACTTTTTTTGAAGTCGGTTAAAAATAACAATAAACATGCAAACTTGTGGGTGAACGGTGGTATAGCAACGGATTACACAATCTTGTTGAAATCGGCGTATCGTTCTTATTAGTATCCCCAATATAATAATATTCCTAAGACTAGGTTCCAAAATCACAAATGTAGGTAGGTATAGGTAGGAATCTGTACCTTACCTACCCTCAAAATTAGTCAAAATGTTTGACGACATCGGTAAAAAGCCTGCATTGTTCCTGCATCGATCGCCATGTCTCTCATTGGTTTGATTCTTAGTAGTTTCCGTTATGTTAAATAATACCAATACCCATAGTGGACCACTTAAGCGGATTTTGACTTTACTGCGTTCATTGTGTACGCAGTTTTTATTAGAGCTATGCTGCCTTTGGCACCATGATTCTTAGATACATAGTTATACAAATGAGTCAAACATTTATTTAGATTGTTATGTATGAATATAATAAAGCATTGCACTTATGTATATACTAAGTCAGTTAGTAATAAAGTAATCTCAACATATAACGGTTGTCTCACTGTTTGTTCTCGATATGGCGACCCTGCCGGCCAAGACAACAGGAAACGACTATTTCAGTGATCTTATTTCCGACATATTCACTTCTCAAGCTTACGCGCTCACTAGACATGAAATAATAGTAGTTTATGATACTGCCACATAATACCTAGTTATGTGCAGTTTCATACACTACTTTATCTACACTCATACATTTAGGATTGAACCTACTAAATAAAAGATCAACGTTAGAAAAGAGAGTGAGACATTGTTCGTATTAGCTAGGTATTACCTTGTAATAAGTCATTTCCTTAGCTGCATCTAAAATATCGAGCAGAGTCAAATTTTCTTCACATTTTAAATCAAGAATTAAAAAACCTACGAAATTCATTACAACAAAATGTTAAAATTGAAATCAAAACATGGCAAAAGCTCTAAAAATGGCGCGCATTCCATTAGAAATAAATAATGAGATGAGTGCACTGGGTTGCGTTCAGAACCTACGCTCCGAGTGCAACCGAATGCTCTAACGGCGTTCCAAACATTAGAGCGTGACTTCCGGTTGTAACAGCTTTCCCGTTTCAAACGTCAGAGCGTTGCAACTTTTTAACCATCAAAATCGGTGGTTGAAAAACGCTGACGTTTGTCTATAGTAAAATTGTCAATGCCATTTGACATTATTTTGTATTTTGATGTTTTTGTATCTATTTTTTTTAAATTTTCATTGTAGCTCCTCAGAAACAGATTTTATTTCATTTAGAATAAAGGAAAGTTTAAATCATTCGCATTCCAAATGGTAAACGAAGAATTTGTACTATTAATGTCATTTAAAGTTCTTGGTCGTTCCGAACCTTAAAGCCAAAAACCAAACAACCGCACTCTAAGCCTCTAAACGCAACCCTGCAAACTAATCGCACTAATGTCATCGATCACCATAGAGTGCATTTTAATCATGGAAAATGTATTGGAAAATATCGTTGTTTTTTTTAATATCAAGGCACTGCCTACTTCTTGGATTTGCCCTGTATCGTAATGAGAAAAAAAGTTATTTTATGATTCAGTTGACTGCAAGGGTCTGACATGCTTTGATAGAGCGAGATCGTCTTATTAAGATTCCTATAGGAGGAAATAGAGAAGAGTGTCATGTTTTTTCTCTATCACCGACCGGACTTTTTTTCATGGTCGGGTTATAGGCAGAGTTCAAATAAGCAAAACAAACAAGTGGGGTTATATCAAAAGTGCCAGAGAAATTAAAGTTTTTGTGGATAACTCCCTAATTAATATTGAAGATTTATTATAAATCGAATGTGTAGTGTTTGTGTCTAGCATACAAAATGGTGGGATGTTCGATATTTGGCTGCAAAAGCAACAATCACAGGAAAGAAGCGGGCGTTACATTTCATGCGTGAGTACACTGTTTTCTATATTTTGATCACGTATTTCTTTCTCAAATCTCACAGGAACCAAGTTTCTGAGCTAAATCATTAGTTATATCATGAAAAACCTGATAAATAGGAAAAATCTAAAAATTATTTCTAAAAATAACCTCGTAAACAATGCAAACCGGTAAAATTGCGTACATCTACGTAATAGTAGAAGTCAGCTTAGCTTTGACGTCCACTAAAATCAGTAGGTTTATAATTCGATTTCCGGATGCCTACTATATAGAAAATTTTCCCCAAAAATTACCCCATATTTCAGGGAATTTCAAGCGATTTGATTTTTTCAGATTTCCGACGGAAGATAAAACTCGTGAAAAAGGTATAGAAGCAACTGGAAAAAAGAATTGGGTGCCACACACGAATTTGTTCAAAACATTAAAAAAAAATGTTTCCGAAAAACAGAAAAACTAACGTTAATAAAAAAAGTTCTGTATTCCAACGTTTAATAAAGACTTTACCTGTTTTAATTTAAAGTTTATCTTTTTATTCCATTAACCACACAATCTACAAACAACCCCAGCTAGTTTACTTTATGTATACGTATCTTACCGTTAAAGTACGGAATCCGTTAATCTGCAGATTAACTGGTCTAGTCAGTTAAAGTGCGAAATTACGATTTCCGTACTTTAACTAGTAATCTGCACATTAACGGATGCTACACCGTTAAGGGTACTTTTTCTGATCATGGCAACCCCATATTTTGACGTCATAATATATCTATCCCTTACACCCGGTCGCTCGGTAGCGCATCTACCCCTTTTAATTAATGATTAAACGAACTTACCTGTAAGTGAAGTTCTATCATAATTATACGAAGGATTCGTCCGAAGATATTAGTATATTAACACATGTAGTACCGCTTTTGTATGTATCACCACTTAGCACGTTATTTTAAAGTAATAACCTAAAAAACCTGAAAAGAGAAGGTTTTTGACTTAAAATTGACAGATATTTTGACATTTCCGGTCAGAGCCCTCCTCGTCACTACTAGCCGCCAACCACTTCATTTAGTTTAAAGTCGAAATTCTATGATATTTCCTCATTTTCTTCAGTGGGTAGATAGTTATTGTAATTTACAATAATGAGTAGGGAGGGTGGGATTCTATACTAATATCTTCGGACGAATCCTTCGTATAATTATGATAGAACTTCACTTACAGGTAAGTTCGTTTAATCATTAATTATACTCAGATTCGTCCTCGATATTAGTATATTAACACATGTAGATGTTGAAAGCATTATAATAAGAAAATGGAAATATCATTTCTTGCATATCAGTCTTTTTAAAAAAGAAAAGAATACCATTTAACATAATTCTGAACGTTGTACATAATTATTATTAAAAACAGTACCTACAGATGGTTGGTACAACAAAAAAAATATGCAAGGTTGGTTTGGAAAACTCAGTTTTATTATTATCGAAGATAATATGTTTTAATATTTTTCGAATATAGTGGAGTCATTGACCATCCCGCCGTATTACCTGGAACATCGATTATATCATTTTTTGTTAGGACTATAAAGGTATAGGCCGGTGACGTCGAGTGCTAAAATTGGTTGGACACGAGTCTACTCCACTATCATTAAATGTTTTATTTCAGCAATCTATTAATTACATTACTTGTCATAATAATATAAGAATTTAATTTCTTTCTAAATAAGAAGTTATTATGAACTGTTTAATAAATTTAATATAATACATTCTTGTATATATTTTTTTTTTTTGTATTGTTTGCATTCTTTGTGCAATAGGCAAGGTAATCAAAGTTAAACTTTTAAAATAAAAATGTTGAAAAAAGAAGAGAATTGGAAAATATTTAATAAAAATAATTAAGTAATCTAAGTTAAACATTGTATTTGAACAATGAAGTCTACGCAAAGGCGTAGTTAGATTCTTTACCAAACCTTGCGATTAGCTCAATTTAATAATGATCGCAATATTTTGCAATACTGATAATTTGTGTTATACACTTTTGTAAAAAAAAATGAGTTTATTCTGTCAATATTATTGTTAAATAATCGAACCGTTTCTGTTACCAATCTCTGTACTTCCTGATAGCATTAGCAGACAGCAGCTTCAATAGTAACATAAATATTATACCTGTAAAATAATACCACCTTGATAATGTTGTTAAAACCAATTTATTTGTGCGATTAATTTCCGTCTCTGAAATTGAAAGTTATAGGATGTTAATATTTTGTATTAGAATAAGAGATACAAAGAAGTATCATATATGTGAATAAGAGGTACCAAACCAAGGCTCAAGTCAAGATTGTGACGATCATGATGGCACAATCGTTACACCTCTAGCTTAAGAAACTGATGGAAAATAATTAAAATAATAGGTAGCTTAGTGTCAGAATAGACTTTGTACAATACTAAACCAAAATAGCATTGTGAATGCTAAAATCTCAAATTATAAAATAAATGTTTTTGAGATCCAAATGCTAGAAATAGAAACAATATATATATATATATATATAATCGACTACATTTTATTTCTACTGCCTAATTCGACTTTCATTCGAATTTACTCATTCTCAATCTGAAAAAAAAAAAACAAAACTGGTGATTAGTTTTTTAAATTAATGAATTGAATAATTTTTATTTAGCATCAAAATAAATCTAGAATACTTAACACCCCACACTGAATACCATAAGATAAATTGCAATGAAAATATCATGAGCTGCATGTTATAGATAATTGACAATAATCATAATCATAATCATTTATTTGCATAAAACTTGCAATTATTTTGCAATTTTATTCCTGGTGTGACCACTAGTGTCCCCTAGTCCACCCCGTTGTTTAAAGGCACAAAAGAAAATATGTCTACAATTATGTAGTCTCTAATTCGGTGTAAGTATCGATGACATTATACTAAGTAAATAATACGATGACATACCGGTATCTACCAGTTTAATCAATTCATAAAAAAAGGTCATAAATAAGTGATTTTTGTAGTTTTATGAACGTTTGTCTTGTGAAGACCATAATTGCCATTACATTTGTAATATAATGGAAAGTTGGGACGGTAGCTGTATATTAAAAAAGAAAAACATTGTATATAAAAAGATTAGCTTCAATTCTGAGTCCATTATAGTAGATATTGTTCAATAACAAATCAAATCAAATCAAAATATGTTTATTGCGAATACAGGCGAAAACAGGGAGTTCATGCTGTTTAAAAAACGTCATAGCTGGCGGCGGTAGTTTTGTAATAAAAATATCGGCACTACAATGCCCAAAAGTTAAGATTTTTTAGTTCGTGTATTTCTATTACTTTCCTTATCAGTATTAAAACCTTATAGGTGATGTGATCTCTAGACTATACTTTTTTTTTTTTTTTTTTTTTTTGGAACAATAAACATTTTTTAATTGTGATATTATTATTTTTACGTACTTTTAGTAAGTACACTTTTCTAAAAGCTAAGTTAACTTTTAAACAGTTCTTAACTTAACCTGGGGCCGTACTCTGAGCTCTTATAACAAACAACCTTAAAGTAATGTTGTTAAAGCGACAGAGCTATACATCGCGTATAGCGCCATCTCAATCACAACATCGTTTCGATATTACTTTTGAGCTTTTGACAGTCATAGTAGGGGGGCTGATATGACAACCTGTTTTTTATTTTTTATTTATTTTATTTTATTTGAACATAGATCACATTCTGTTGAACCTTCAACAAAATGAAACAAAACTATTATTTATATGTATTATAACTGCCAGAATTTTAGTCATATTAATGGTAGACTATAATATATCTCTGGAGATGGTATAAAAGTGAATCATTAATCATTAACACTCATAAAAAATATAAAAAAAAAAATATGATAATAATCTAGGTGCGCGGCTAAATGGTAAGTACTTACACATAGACGATTACCGGCGCCAGCTATTGAGTCGACCTTTGCACCTGTAGTTGGCGACTACTGCCTGTATTCGCTGAATACAGACAAATGCTACACCAACACGCACCCTCACGAATACAATATCCTAATTTGAATGCATCATCGGCAACTGTTTGGATGGGCCGTAACGCCCGTCTGCGAAACAAATCGCTGAAGGAGCTTCCTCGCCGCGTCTCGCTGTTCGTTTGCCGTCGGAGATGAAGCCTGTGGCATACCTGCCTACATCTTTTGTTTGTCGTTTTTAAGTTAATTAAATATATAAATCAGTTTTAAAAATGTTTTATTGAGTACTGCGCCCGATTTACTTACAGTTTTTTCGTTGATCCATATCGTTCACATCAGGCCTGTGGCCAATGCATCATTCATATTCGACTGAACTGTCGGTGGCCGTTTAAGCGAAAAGCCTCAGCTACACTAGAGTTGACCGTGTACGGTATAACCGAACGTCGTAATGCCATAATGTAATAATGTAAAAAATGCGAACTACTGTCACAAAATAGATGTGTATAGTTTTGTATTGGAAAGCTGTCTTAACCACAGATTACATAATACTATACCTTAAACATAAGTGATACTTGTAGCTAAAAAAAAAAATTCACTTCAAAAACATCATTTTGTACACACTCACAAAAATTAAATTTGAAAAGCAATAGAGATAATTTGTACAAAAGCAAAGCTTAGGAAAAAAAAACATACTAAATAGTTAGGTAGTGATTAACAGGTTTTTCAACATGTTAGGTCTACCCGCCTGAAATACAAGGTGTTCTAGTTTAGGCAAATGTTACTGTATACCAACAAACATTAACTGCAATTATGATTTATGCATTTATAGATAATAAAATGTAAGGATTTTGTTAATCCATTTTTATTTCATTGAAATTTCTATCAGCATGCCAGCAGCTAGCTATTTCAGCAGCAAAGCTATTTTATATAAAAGGTGTGAAGTATCAGGTATGAGCTAGTTGCTGTACAACTCAATATCTGGTTCCATTAAGTTCTTAAGTTTTAGCATTTATAGCGAGCTCTGTCAGTTTTGTAAACTATAAATTTATCTTAGTACCGATGGTACTCGTATTATACCGTTGAGATTAACTCAACTCAACACCAAGAATATCATGATATTATAACTCATACCTGATGAACAACGCTCTTGTCAGGGCTGCTGTTGCAGCTACAGCACAGCGGCCGCCTGCCTGGAAGGTGGATGGCAGTAGATTTAGCGGACGACGAAGTCACCCGATTGGTGCTCGGCAGCGGTTCCAACGTGGCAAACTTTGAGGGTAGTCTGCTTTTTACAGTGTCGCGTCGTCAACGGCACTTTGGGTTGGTGTAGTTGTTGCAGTTGCGTTGTCTGACCTATCTATGCGGTGAAATAGTCCAGTATAACTATCTCGAGTGCAATAGATATTTAGTTGATGTCTTATTAGACACAATGCTTTGACAGAAAGTACCCAGTATAGTAAATTCGCATCAGACAAATAAATAAACTGACAGAAAGTACCCAGTATGGTAAGTTCGCATCAGATAAATAAATAAATTGACAGAAAATACCCGGTATGGTAAGTTCGCATCAGACAAATAATTAAAATAATGGTAAAAGCCCAGTGTGGCAGTTACGCATTCATAAAGGTAAGCAGGTTTAACCAAGTAAACGGCATTGAATAGTGTTCCTCCGTCTTGACTTCTTCTTCTTCTTGTCCTCTTCAGTCTTGAAAACTTTTTCCTTTCTTCACGAAGCATTTTAAATAAAATTTAATTTTCACTGTAAAAATATAATTCTATAGAAGTCTCACATTGAGACTGTATACGTGCGTCCGTGGCGAAGCACGAAAAACGAATGAAGTGGTTGGCGGCTAGTAGTGACGAGGAGGGCTCTGACCGGAAATGTCAAAATATCTGTCAATTTTAAGTCAAAAACCTTCTCTTTTCAGGTTTTTTAGGTTATTACTTTAAAATAACGTGCTAAGTGGTGATACATACAAAAGCGGTACTACATGTGTTAATATACTAATATCGAGGACGAATCTGAGTATAATATACTATATCTATGGTTGACTGCATCGTAATGAATTTTTTTTTTTAATTTTTCGTGTCCACGAAAATAAAGTACGTATTTATATTACCTTTTTTGAATTCATATTTGGAACATTACGATGTGAGTGTAGATAAAACACTTTTAACGGATACTAGCGCGGTTTTATTGAAAGTACTTTGGTAATTAGTTGGTATTTGGTTTGATTTTTGGTTTTCCCGACGTTTCGGCACCTTTGCAGCTGCCGTGGTCACGGGAGACTGTTTTGTTTAATTATTTCCGACATTATAAATTGTACTTGATTACTAAAAAATCGCACAACTAATATCATCTTCACAAAGCGATTCGATAAAAACACAGTTCGGCAATAGGTTAGAGTACTTTATTTAACCGACTTCAAAAAAAGGAGGAGGTTCTCAAGTCGACGGTATTTTTTTTTATGTATGTTTTAACATAACTTTGTCAATCTCAAACTGATTTTAAAAATTATTTTTTTGTTTGAAAGCATATGGTTACAGATTGGTCTCATTGTCATAAGATCACGATCTGATGATGGGATCCTGGAGAAATCAAGGGAACTCTTCAAATATTATAGGCACACCTATAGCGATTTTGGTATTTTCTTAAGTAACTCGTTCATTTGCTTTCGAAAAGTACCATTTTGGTGAAGTGGAACTGATGATGAAGACCATAGATGATCACCGGAACTATTCAATAGGTACTAAACTAAGTATCTCACTGCTGCGATACGATTACTTTAATACGGTTGCTAGGCTATTTATGTTGTTCGTCATAATGCATATGGTGAAGTGGAGCTGATAGTGAAGTACCAGGAGAACTCCTCAAGAACTAACACCCCTGCGTCGGGAAAACCAGTATTTTGTAAAAGGTGATGAGCTATTGACATAAGACTATTGTAACTTAGATAATATCGTCGCTAAATATACCATACTTACACAAAAAAGTTAAATTAAAAAAATAATAACTTTGGGTCTACCCATGTTTTATCTACCTAGATAATATACTTACTGGATAAGATAATATAAATAAACTAAAGTCTACCAAATACAGAAGGTACTTACTAACACTAAAAATAAAAAAAATAAATGTTTTAAAAACAAAAAACCGACTTCAAAAAAGCTGAAAATAAAAACAAAAAAGCTTTAAAATTTAATACCTCTAAAAAACCTACACTACCTAATACAGAAGGTACTTACACTAAAAATAAAAAAATTGTTTGAAATAAAGAAATAATATACAAATCATTAGATACGCATTATCATTGTTATAATAAAGCACGTCTATTAAAGTCGGGTGGGGCTGGAGTACATCTTCCTTTTTTATTCTAAAAGCCCCACCCGACTTCAATTGACGTGCTTTATTATAACAATGATAATGTATCTAATGATTTGTATATTATTTCTTACTTTTTTTAGAGGCAGGTTTTTTGAAGTCGGTTTTTTTGTTTTTTAAACAATTTTTTTTACTGCTCACTTAATACATAATATGTATGCTTCATACATGACAAGATATTACAATATTTTTTTTGTAAGGCCGGTCCAAGATAAAAAAAATTAACGTCCCCATTACCTAACCACCATTCACCAATAGATGACCACCTACTTGTGGCACCTTTAGCTCAAGTGGCTTAAGATGCCACCAGTCTTACATAAGTCAAAAAACAACTCGCCAGTAGAAAGTAGTGGTATTCGCCTCTTTGGCGTTCGTTTCGCTAAAGCTACTTACAATTAACAGGGCCTAGTAATGTATATATCAGTAGTGTGACATGCATGAGACTCAGCAGCAGTACAGCCACTATGACACAACCGTTGCTCCTGTTGAAATCTTCTATGACATTACAAATGATTCCGTGCGCTATTGAAACTTTCTGAACAGTTTCAGCAGAGGTCTTTATCTTGGGCGCCACTGAAATAATAACCAATTTAAAATGTAATTGTTTAATTGCTATAACGTAGTCATAACACTCATTAACTCTTGATGAATAAGGTTATCAAAGCAATGGTTGCTCGCAATCAAAAATAATTTGATTAGTTTGACGTTAATATAAATATTAAAAAGTTAAGGGCCGCGGTGTAAACCCTGGGGCACACACAACAAGTTAGAAACGAAGCTGAAACCTTTAATTGTTTTAAAGCTATGTCAAGCGGGAAGTACTTATGATTAATTTTTATTTTCTACTTATACAACACCCCTTTAAATTACTAATTAATTACTAAATAGTACCTAAGCCACAAACATTTAAACATACCATTTCATTTATCGCTGACAAAATTATTTAAGGCCTACTCAAACCTGACCGGTGGCAGGCTGATTATCTAAACAGAAACTATTTAGCGACCGATTTCATTTGACATACATTGTTTCTTTGGTCTGTTTTTTACCCCAAAAAGAAGAAGCAATGTATCACATTCGTCTGTCAAATGAGACCGGACGCTAGGTGGTTTCTAATTAAATAATAAGCCCGCGGTATCCGCCACCGCAGGGGGTAGCGGTAATCCCAACCGATATCCCGACCGGTATTTTGTATGGCATTACCGCAGCTGTTGCGAAACCGGAACCGCATACCGGATGGGTTCGCGGTACGTACTACGAACGTACGGATGCACCCCGCGCCGCCCGCCCGCAGCGCTCGCGTCGCGCGCCAGGGGCCCTATTTTTGAATCGCTCGGCTGGCGTCGAGCGCTCTTTTCTACTGATTTTCGTTCGACATTTGACTCAAATGTATTTGAGTCGAATGTCGAACGAAAATCAGTAGAAAAGAGCGCTCGATGCCTTCGAGCGATTCAAAAATAGGGCCCCAGTACTGTTACCGCCTCCGGTAGCGGTTAAGTTCCGCTACGGTGCGTTATCCGCTTACTCATCGGGATATCGTTACCGCCACCGGTACAGATTTGAGTTGGCCTTTAAGTAGGTACCTTACCTACCTTTAACATTACCCTGCTTTTCGAGTAAAAGTTGTAAAAGAGCATCATTAATATCCTGAAGAGCATAGTTAACCTCTACTACGATCACCGTAAATTGTAAAACAGCTAGAAAGATAATGAAACCTTGCATGACACAGGTACAGAGCAAACAAATAATGCCAACTGAAAAAAAAATATTTGATATTATATTCATTATTAATTTTAGATTTGCTATAAGTACCTATAAGAAAACGTGTAATTTGGATTATTGTTTAAATACTTATTCTGAAGTAGCTGTAACTTTTCACAAAAAAATGATTATAAAAAAAACTTTATATTTTTAACTAATATAAAATAAGGAGGTTCACATTTTTGTTGGAAGAGCACAATTTTATTATTGTAAATATTTAGTAGGTAGGTACTTACAGCTGTTGTTTTCAAAGCGTAGTAACCACATCTCTAGTGCCATTGTTAACACGCCATAAAGGATGAACAATATAACTGCTATCTTTAGTTTCGGTGATCGTTTCTTGGAAGTGTTATTCAAGAAGGCCTTTACCTACCAAATTAAAAAAATATTAATAAAAACCGACTTCAAAAAACCTGAAAATAAAAACTTTGAACTAAAACGGATTTTAAAACTTACAGAAAGAATGAAAACTGTTGAGGAGGTGTTATTCAAAAAATATTAGAGACAATTTAAGAAATTATTACATGATCTTTTTTAAATATTGTCTTGGTTTACGAGTAATAAAAATAAATGTAGTGGCGGCGCTAGTTTCACTACCTACAGCGCCTTAAGAAACCACCCACTTGTGTAGAATTTTACAAAAACTATTAAAAGGCCGATAACTTTACTAGTCATGCTTGGATAGGGGGGGGGATAGCTTAGGGCATCAAGTAGGTACCCTTAATCCGACACTGTACCCCACATGCCCTAGTAACCCCACTTCGAATTTTACTGGCTACTAGAAAAGAAAAAAGAAATTATTATTGAAATTTGTTTAGAATTAAATCGAAACTTTTTGACTATTTAATTGGACGAAATCGGTTCTAACTTCCTCCAATGATTATTTCCATTTTCATAAGGCCAAAGTCTAAGGAAAAAGAGTTGGGAAAACGTCATCTTAAACTATTCCAAATTTCAAGTTGATACCATTAGTAGTTCTCGAGATATCCAGCTGTGACAGACAGACAGACAGACAGACGGACTTAGTCACACCATAAGGGTTCCATTTTACCATTTTGGTACGGAACCCTAAAAATAATCAAATTCAAAAGTTGTTCATGTCACGTCACGAGTCATGATTGTGTATGAGCGAGTTCGTACTCCGACTCGCACTTGTCCGATTTTCGTGAATACCTTTTTCGAGGGCTGAATCCGCGCCTGTCGTATAACTTATTACCCGACTGCAAAGAAAGGGTTATGTGTTTCGCGCGTATCTTGTAAGTATGTTTGTATGTTTGTATGTATGTATGTATGTTTGTATGTAATATTCTTTATTACCTCATATCTTTCAAACGGCTGAACGGATTTCTATGATTAAGATATCGTTAAATTTGTCTTGTCAGCCCAAGTGTTCTTAAGAAGGTGGCGTTATAAAAAAACCAACATGGCGGCTGTACGGTGCTATTATACATAGTGAAAAAAAAAATTAAGACGTTTTACCTTTTCTATGTTCCTTAAACATTGAATGACAGTTTTCATCCGGCTAGGTGCGGTGAGCCCAACGACGCTGTATGTTATGATTATAACGGCGTACATTGAAAACGATGAGATGCGATGATAGATTGAGGCGAAGTAATTTGTCACAACCAACAGGTGGTCTATAATCGCCAAAGAGGTTAGAGATGATATCACTGCAATAAAGCACAGAAGTTGAAGAGAATGACGCGATAAAATGAGAATAGTTATTTGTTATACAAGTGACCAAAATCAATTTGTGCTGCGAGTTTCGACTTTAAATCACGAACTAGCGAAGTAGTCTAGAATTGAATCACGAGCGTAGCGAGTGATTCTAATATGACTACTGAGCACAGTGAGTGATTTAAAGGCACGAGGCAGAACAAAATTTTGGTCTCGTGTAAAACATACAACTTTTCACCTCTACCAGCGAGAAAATTTTCACGTGACTTTCTTAGTAAAAAGCTAAATTCAGCATTAGAAACATGTTCACTCAACTATTTTGGAGTTAGACAACTGTCATTAACGTTAGACGCAGTCATTTTTTGTAATTTATCACAAAAATAGTTCGATCAAACCTATGCTGCAAATTTTTTTATTCATTAAGTACTTACCTAGATTCCCGTCGTTTTGTTTTAAATTACTTTGTGTTTTTCTCTTATTCATTAATATCCTATCTTATTTATTAATCTATAATCATAAAACACTAATTTGTTAATGAATTTCATGAATTTTTCTTATTTTATATTTATTTCATACATACGACCTCATTTCGTCCATACTCTTTATTTCGAATTATCTACCTTCTTTTTTAACAATCCTTTTTAAAACTCCTTTATTTAAAGAGCCCTTTTCGTGCTGGAGAGGTGAAAAACTCTTTTTCAATACAGTTGCTCGAAAATGTAAGTTTACGATGAGCGTAATGTAAAACAAAACGACGGGAATCTACTTTATAAATAAAAAAAACCACATTGATCGAACTATTTTTGTGATAAAACAAAAAATGAGTGCGTCCAACGATGAAGATGTTGTCTAACTCCGAAAGAGTTGAGTGAACAAGTTTCTAATGCTGAATTTAGCTTTTTAACAGGAAAGTCACGTGAAAATTTTCTCGCTGTTAGAGGTGAAAAGTTGTATGTTTCACACGAGACCAAAATTTTGCTCTGCCTCGTGGCTCTAAATCGCTCACGGTGCTCAGTAGTCTATATAAGAATGACTCGCTACGCTCATGATTCAATTCTAGACTACTTCGCGGTAAAGTCGGCACTCGCAGTACAAATTGATTTTGGTCACTTGTATAACAAATAACTATAATTTTGTAGCTCTCACAATCTGGTGGAATACCTACTTAATTATTTTCTTCACCTTTTTTTTCTGGCTTCGTGTAGGTAGGTACATGTCGAGCTCTAGTGGCAGATCTTTAAGATGATCCAAATATGTGCTTATACAACGTACAAATATATGTGCTTATACAACATACAAAAATGTTGGACTCTCCATAGAAAATTTAAATTTGCTGCCAACATTTTATATGGAGAGTTCAAGATTTTTTTTTTGAATTAAGTATTTAATTTTCAAATTTGTTATTTTTTTCTGTTGGAAGGTGTTCAGTTTCACGAGTACATTGACCTCCTTTCGGGTTGATAACCCCTTTCTGTTACACATCCACGTTGTATAGTGGTAGTTAAGCCATATTAAAGGACGCCAGTCAATTTATCATATACAAACGAGATAACTTTGAAGCCTTTATTGGTTTTCCGCCAGTGATCTGATGATGGCTATCCAGGGAATGAATGGAGGAGATCCAGATCGCTAAACACAACCAACTGATCTGCCTTTCTATTGTCTAATTTCAAAATCTATCGCAATCGCTATCAGGATGTTCACAATGAAGCTTCTTTATGGCACAAATAAAAACTTACCAAAGAAATGCAGCAATGTGTCACATCCATCTGTCAAACGAAAGCGGTTGCGATAGATTTTTAAAATTAGACAATAGCCCCCGATCGGCATTCTATAAGATGCTAGAACCAAAGTTCTGTTTCAGAATTTCCATAGATTTTAATGCTATTTTCGTGTTTTTTTAATACAGCAGCGTAAGATTTTAATCATCTGGTCCCCCCAGTGGGGTGATTCCACTCATAACAATCAACTTTTACTAATAGTGGAGATGCCACATTTACGAAAGCCGTCTAATTACGATTCCCGTCGGACAAGATAGTGCTCCACCGACAACTGGTATCATTGTCTTCAGCATGATCTCCTGAACAAGAATACACCGGTTGTCGCATTATAAAGTGGTGGAGGGGGGAGGGGGGAGGTTAAAGCTGCGGAAGTCGAGTATCGGAAATTGGTTAAGTTTCTCAACAACCACTTGTCCGATGATTTAAACAAATAAGGTGTCATAGGGTAGGTAATATCCTTGACAACATATTTTATCTTACAATGGTTTTTCGCTTTCCCTTATGCAAGTAACTTAAACTGGGATCAAAATAAGCGCATTTTTGATTTAAATTTGTATATATATAATTTGATTTGTCGTCACAGTGACGTTATTTTATACTTTGACGTTAATAAATTTATTAACACTTTTACATTGACTCCAGATAGTATGTATCTGCCGAAAAAATGTATGATGCAAATAGCTAATTTGTTAGCTTACAATTTACAGGTCTCTGTTACAGCTGTAACTAAGGCCATAAAACCGAGTATTAGTACTTCATCTACTACTCCGCATATTGTTTCAAATAAAACAGTGACAAACTCAGATTTAAACTAAGGCACAAGACAACAGCCAGGCCTAATAATTGTATTAATATAATTAGTCAAAATATTCAGGGCCTGTCTGGCAAAGATCTAGAATTAGAATTATTTGTTGAATGTAATAATATTCAAATCATTTGCATTACAGAACACTGGCTAAAGCATGGTGATATGTCATTTTATCTAAATAATTTTCAACTAGCAAGTGCGATGGTTAGGCAAACAACTATTCGTGGCGGTTCTGTAATTTTTGTGAATAATAATATAAAGTATAAAGAAAGAAAGGATATTGTGAAACTTACATCAGAGCGCCATGTGGAGTTGTCTTGTATAGAATTAGATAGCATGATAATTGTGTCTGTATACCGCCCCCTAAAGGTACCTATGAAATCTTTGAATCTGTCATGGAAGATGTTCTAAAAAAAATAAAGTTAAAAAATAAACCAGTAGTAATTTGTGGCGATTTTAATATTGATATTCTTGAGAACAATTCTTCGACCACTCGTTTTCTGGCATTATTTAAAAGTTTTAATTTACTTAATAAATTTTTAGAACCCACACGGGTGACTGAACACTCCGCCACTTGCATAGATAATGTTTTTTCAGAATGTGATCCGGAAAACAAATTTGTTTTTAGTAATATTTCATCAGACCATTACGGTTTGAAAGTCTCATATGCTGTGAACGTCATAGATACGCCTAAGACTGTAGAATGCAGACCTATCACAAAAAAGGGATTGGACAATTTTAAAAACAACATTGATGAACAAATTTCTTTAATGCCATGGAATTCGGATAATCCTGATGTTTTGTACGGGAACCTCTTTCATTTAGTTACTTATGAGTTTGATAAAACATTTAAAACAAAGACAATTAAATGTACTCAGAAGTTACGGTTCTGCGATTGGGCTACGACAGGTATTTATAAAAGTAGAAACAGACTTTATGAACTATACAAACTTAGAGAAACGAACAAAAGCCCAGGTTTCTTAGAACATGTTAAAAAATACTCGAAGACTTTCAAAATACTATGTGCAGTTGCAAAGTCTAACTGCATTAAAAAGCAAATCAAAAACTCGAGTAACAAAACTAAAACAACCTGGGATGTCATAAATCGTGAAACTGGTAAAACTAAAGCACGGGAAAATAGCCTAACGCTTAAAATTAATAATGAATTAATAAACACAGATAAAGAAATTGCTAATATTTTCGATAAGTTCTTTGTAAACATACCAGTAGAAACTACATCAAATTTGGATTCCTCACCAGCGGCTGCTGTATCTGTGCTAAAGGGACATGTGGCTGAAAGTGATTCATTGTTTAATTTTAAATGTATTAATGCTTTAGATATTATTAAAGCTTTCAATTCTCTAAAAATGAAAAGCTCCACTGATTTATGGGGCATATCAGTTAAGGTTATTAAAAATATTGTGTATACTATTGCCCCTTATCTTGCTGACGTTTTTAGTCAGTGTATTGATCAAGGAATATTTCCTGATCTTATGAAGTTTAGCAAGGTAGTACCATTGTTTAAATCAGGAGATAAAGAAGACCCTAGCAATTACAGACCAATATCGATATTACCTGCCCTAAGCAAGATTTTTGAAAAAATAATACTTGAGCAATTATTATGTCATTTTAATGTAAATAAACTTTTGCACAACAAACAATTTGGTTTTACGAAAGGTCGTTCCACAACTGATGCTGGGGTTGCGCTTTTGAAGCATGTCTTTGAGGCTTGGGAGGGGTCTCAGAATGCCCTTGGCATTTTCTGCGACCTGTCCAAGACTTTTGATTGCGTGGACCATTGCACGCTGCTGTTGAAGCTGAATCATTACGGTGTAAAAAATAATGCTCAAAAATTAATACTGTCGTATCTCAGTTCCAGGACTCAAACAGTTAATATCAATGGAATAAGTTCGTCAGGTTCTCATGTAAAAATGGGCGTTCCGCAAGGCTCCATTTTGGGCCCTTTCTTATTTTTAATATATATAAATGATTTACCCTTTTTTGCAGAAAAATTCTGTGATATTGTTTTGTTCGCAGATGATACTTCTTTAATATTCAAAGTTGACAGGAATAAAACTGATTTTGACGATGTGAACAGGGCACTCTCGCAGGTTCTTGCTTGGTTTAATGTTAATAATCTCCAGCTTAATGCTAAGAAAACAAAATGTGTTAAATTCGCTTTACCTAATGTACAGGCGAATCCCACTAAAATTGTTATCAATAATGAGAAATTAGATTTGCTCGATTCAACAGTTTTCTTGGGTGTTACTCTTGACAGTAAACTTCAATGGAATATGCATATCGCAGCTCTGGCTGGCATGCTTAGCTCTGCTGCCTATGCCATTAGAAAAGTTAGACAGTTAACAGATGAAGAAACTGCCAGATTAGTGTATTTCAGTTATTTTCATAGCATTATGTCATACTGTATTCTTTTATGGGGGATAGCAGCCGATATAAATACTATTTTTGTTTTACAAAAACGAGCAATAAGAGCTATTTATCAACTAAGTTCTAGAACATCTCTTAGGGATAGATTCAAAGAGATTGGTATATTGACAGCAGCATCTCAATTTATATTAAACTGCATACTTTTCGTGCGTCGCAATATTAACTTATATACAAAACATAGTGATTGGCACAATCGGAATACCAGAAATAAAGACAAACTTGTAATGCCTCAGTATAGATTAGAAAAAGTCCGTGGTTCTTTCATAGGTCTTGGTATAAAGTTTTATAATAAAATTCCAAGTAATATTTTAGATTTACCATTTGAAAACTTTAAGTCTCATGTAAAAAATTGTCTTCTCAAAAAAGGATACTATACCGTTAAAGATTATTTAATTGATAAAACAGCCTGGTCGTAGATTTTTCTATTCAATGTGAAAATTGAGGGAATTGTCCTACCTACTTAAAACTTATTGTAAGCTTTTTGACTCGACGACGCCTTAATGCGAGTAGCTTTAGTATGTCATGCTCACTTTAAACATTTCTGCGGTGGTGTCGTGTGGGGCGGGTCGTTACGTTCCCTCAAATATGGTTGAGCGAAGCGATGGCTGGTCCATGCGTCATGCTCGTGAACGGGTGCTGCCAGTGGGAATGGGTCTGCTTCTGTCTGCTTGTACTAAGGGCGTCGTATATTTATATTTTTTTTTTCTCTGTTTGATGTTATCAATATGTATGGCACTTCTTACTCAAAACATAAAACTAATAGGCAAGTAAACCTTGTTTTGATTTCTCTTTTTTTTTTTTTTTTATTGCAATCATTTTGCTTTCTATAGTCAGTAGTTTTTGTAAGTAAAGGCCTATGAAAAGCTTTTGGATATTAGTTTTCAATTCAGTGCCTT
This sequence comes from Agriphila straminella, assembly GCA_950108535.1. Lineage (NCBI taxonomy): Eukaryota > Metazoa > Arthropoda > Insecta > Lepidoptera > Crambidae > Agriphila > Agriphila straminella. Next base: position 14,341,772 of record OX467323.1, on the reverse strand, counting down.
AGGATGGGTAGCCTAAGTATGTCATGCTCTCTTTAATCATTTCTGCGGTGGTGTCGTGTGGGGCGGGTCGTTACGTTCCCTCAAATATGGTTGAGCGAAGCGATGGCTGGTCCACGCGTCATGCTCGTGAACGGGTGCTGCCAGTGGGAATGGGTCTGCTTCTGAGTACCTATCTTAACGCATATTGAATTGTAAGAATTGCGTTTTTTATTGTTATTTTTTATGTCTTGTCTCAAGTATTTTTTGGTAAATTTTGCCTACTTAGGTGCACTTTCGAGTAGCAGACATAGTGATTACTGATTTCTCAACTAGTTGAAAGTTATTTACTCTCACAATTACCTATCCGATATGTAGTAGGTATTTAATTTCAACCTACCTACCCATTGTGTACAAACTTTTGTTAATTATTGTGATGGAAAATGACCTCACTTTGAATGTGGAGCTCATTTTTCAATGTTGACGACTCTGTATTAAATATACAGGGAGAAAAAAGCAGCCCTTGACGAGTTTCTTGCCGGTTCTTCTCGTTACAAGGTCTCCCGCTCAGGGTTTGCGAACCGATGGCGTAGCTTCTTTGACATTCACAAGTGCTTGTAACAGCCTAGACTGAATAAATGATTTTTTGATTTTGATTTTTTTTTTTGTAAATACTATAGTTTATTAAATAATTAGAAAAAAGACGAATTTCCAACAAAAGCATTATTAGTTTTGTAGATTTGAAGCAGTAAATTAAGGTGGTACCCTGAGCGAAAGTGGCGCCGCGGTACATAACATTTAATATTATAAATTCTAATATACAATTTTAAAAATGTTTTCAACACACTTGCTCGTAAAGTGAGCCCTAATAAATCGGTTTTAGGGCCATAAACCGAGCTATAACAAACGCGTTCAATAATATATAAAACACTAGTACGTAATAGAATTAACCCTACAATATTAAATATTAAATTATTAGCATTTTATCACTTAAAATTATAATTTTGAAATAGGCTGTATGCTCCTCACCCCTTTGATCGCAAAATATTCTTGCGTTGGGCGTGTGAAAAAAACAAAAAAAACCTGCGCGCTTTTTCCCATAATTATCATATTTTGTTTTTGTCGTATTTGTGATAAATTACTTTGTTTTTTCCTCGCAAATGTGTTGAAAAACGTCGTATGAAACTCGCGAGCTCTTGCTTATTGCACACTCGGCTGAGTTACGCCCTCGCCTACGGCTCGGGCTGCAACCCACAGCCTTGTGTGCAATAAGCAACCTAAGCTAACTTGTCTCATAATGTACTATTGTGTCGCGTGGCAAAATTGTTTCGATATTTTTTTTCGAAAATCCTCTACAGAATTAAAACTATGAAGATTTGGTCTGGAAAAAAGATACTGGTAAAAAGCCCAGTTCACTATAAAAAATAATAAACTTGTTGAACATTTTGTCTAGTAACCAGTTATTTCGCTATATAGAATAATAAACTTGTCTCAGCAAGTTCCCCCACTCACGAGCCCGGGTCGAGCGGCGCTTTATAAAAGGCGGCGTCACCTGCGGCACGGCCTCATTTTGCGCGCGGCGTTTGGATGCGACAGACGTTTCTTTGTGGCGTTATAGTGCTCTCTCATATTTAATTCAGTGTTAAATATTGTCGTACTGATTAATGTTTGTGTCTGATTAAAATTAGTTCATGATTAAAGTTAGTAAGAATTAAATTAAAGTGTTAGGTTGTTGTAGACCGTTCTATTTTTAAAATCATTTTCACTTATGGTTTGTAAAATCAGAAGTGGGATTGACTACGCGTTCTACCAGCTTGTTTTGCCATCCAAAAGTTAATTTTCGTGTTAAAAGTAGTGTTCTGTGTGTTTTAAAAGTGCCACGTGTTTTGTAAAAGTTGTTTTCGTGAGTATTTGATTAAAGTGCCACGTGTTTTGTATAAGTTTTCGTGAACATTTGTAAGAAAAAAGGTGTGCCACGTGTCTTTAAAAGTAGTTGTCGTAATTGTTCGTAAAATTGACACGTGTCTTGTGAATTGTTCTCGTTAAACATTTCGGGACGTTCCTCTTGGCCTGTAGAGCGCGATCATCGTAATAAAGACCGACCGAAGTTGTTTAGGCGTGATGATCGTTCTGCAGACTATAGGAGCAGGTCGAATAGACGTCATAATGCTTCGCATAGCTCGCAAAGTAAAACTCGCGATCGCCGTTATAGCTCAAGTGACCGCCGCGAGAGCTTACAGGATGTTGTGTTTGAACGAATTCTCACTAGATTAGATGCTATCGAAAATAGGCTACAACAACCTACAACAACGCCAACGGTTGATAGTCCGTCGCATCTTCTTGGTGATCATACGCTGACGCCATCGCTTATCGTGGCGCCAACCCTCGCCAGCGAGCAGGGTTCCGGCGTTACCGCATGGGGCGACTTTGGGTACAGTGCGTGATGCTGACGCTAGTACCAGCGCAGACAAAGGCGTGGCGGACAGGATTGTTGGAGCTCTTTCATCCTTGATGCAAGTAAGGTCTCATAAGTATTATATTTCCTCATTTGACCCGAGTATCCATGTTTTTGATATGTGGTGCGCGGAGGTAGACCGCGGCTACCAATGCTAAGCTACTGTCAAAGGAAAGTAGAGTTCCTATCGGTATATGTTAAACCGAAACATGATTTTCGAGCCTCCAACAATGCTGTCCGTCCGTCTAGCCACATAGGGCCGATGCAATCGCGTAAGCGAGATGCACCTAGATTTGGAGACAACTCTAAGTGTCTCATTTGTGGCAAGTTTGGTCACAAGAATGGCATTGCCCTAAAAAGTCTAAAACTGATACGACTTAGTTCCTTTACCACCCAATGACAATAACAGGTCAACCAAATTTTGTACTTTTTGTAAAACAATCAGTTTTGAAGCATTTTAATTTTAATAAAATTCCAACCTATCGTTATGCGTGGCATAGGAAGCCAGGAGATAGGCAGCCTCTTGTGTCACTGCTATTTTAGAGTTCTCCGAAGTTGATTTATATGTTGTACCTGATGAATGTATTAGTGCGCCAACTAACTTTAATTGGCACTGATTTACATACGGACTAATAATGAACAACAAGTTCATTTATTATTATTCAAAGGTAACGGTCAGGTACGGCCGAGCCGAAAGGTTGTATGATGCAACATGCTGATTATTTAAGTAGGAATCCTCCAGCACAAGTCTCCCACATACGCAGTCCGGTCAATTGGGCAAAGATTGCTCAGACTGCTGATGTGGAGACGCAGGAGTTTATGACTGAACTAAGGGAAAGGCAATTAGATCAAACAGGTATTTTATTAAAAATGAACTTTTATCTTATAAACATAACCTACTGGTGAAGAGTCGCGTCTCTTATGCTTCATCCCTAGGGTCACAGGTTAAGCTTGCTACGGGTTTTTCATGATGACCACGACCATATTGGCGTCGATAAAACCACCGATGTTATTTTACGACATTTTTGGTTTCCAAATTTAAGATATTTTGTTAGGAAATATGTTAATCACTGCCTTATATGTTTATCTTATAAAAGTGAATCACGAGGCAAGCTACAACACAAGCCTCACCCCTGCAGTTGTTGGTGGGCATTGATGCTGCGACGCCTGCCATCAGGACACTGGTGCGAGATGTAGCGCTAAGTGATTTCCAACCTAATCGGGAAGCTCTTATGGCCCTCAGAAGACAGCGGGCGACTGAACTCTTGACTGCCAATCAACAGCGTCAGGACGCCTACGTCAACGAAGATCACCGACAGCCACGCAGTTTCGTCGTGGGTGATCAAGTGTTCGTGAGCAAGGCCACACAAAGTACCGGCAAGCTGGACTCCGGTATGCGCGGGCCTTACAAGGTTCTGCGTGCGCTGCCCCATCAGCGCTACGAGCTCGAGCTGCTGGCCGGCTCTTACGGCAAGAAAACTCAAGCTGCTGCTGAACACATGGTTCTGTGGCGCGGCGAGTGGACGCCGGATGCGTGCGAAGCGTTCTTCGGAAGTGTGAGTGATTGCCTCGACATTATGGCAAGTCTGTAGTGCCTCGACATTATGGCAAATTCTTTATGCCTCGACATTATGGCAATTCCCTAATGCCTCGACATTATGGCAAATTCTTTATGCCTCGACATTATGGCAATTCCCTAATGCCTCGACATTATGGCAAATTCTTTATGCCTCGACATTATGGCAAATTCTTAATGCCTCGACATTATGGCAATTCCCTAATGCCTCGACATTATGGCAAATTCTTTATGCCTCGACATTATGGCAATTCCCTAATGCCTCGACATTATGGCAAATTCTTTATGCCTCGACATTATGGCAATTCCCTAATGCCTCGACATTATGGCAAACTCTTGTGCCCCGACATTGTGGCAATCCCCTATGCCCCGACATTGTGGCAGTTAATTGACCCCGACATTGTGTTATTTAATTTTGTTTGTGTTATCATCTGGAGCTTCAGTATGGGTTGCCGGATCCGGATGGTAACATGAACCTTACCTGCCTACCTACTTAATGTGGTGCTGGAATGAATTCGACATTGTCGATGATTGAGTTCTTTCACTCTTTCATCGCGAATGACGTTTTGGATTAGTTGCTTTGCGCTGGTCGCTTATCGTGTCTCAATCACTTGAGTGCACGCTTGTGGTTGTGCCGCGGTGGGTCACCGGTGCTAAAAACTAATAAAAAAAATAAAAAACATGTTTGCTTATTTTTGTTAAGTGTGTGTTCTAGATGAAGAGCCAGACGACGAGGACCACCACGTCATCGTAGTCTGTGAGGACCGCCACCCACCAAGGTCTGACGAGGACCACATGCCAAGGCCTAGCGAAGACCCGGTACCATCGGCTGATGCTGATGAGGCTGTGGTGCTGGTCCCTAACCAAACGCCAAGAACAGACGAGAGTCAAGCTGACGAGGACGTTCAGCTGCCAGGAACGGCCGTCTCAGCAAGTTCCCCCACTCACGAGCCCGGGTCGAGCGGCGCTTTATAAAAGGCGGCGTCACCTGCGGCACGGCCTCATTTTGCGCGCGGCGTTTGGATGCGACAGACGTTTCTTTGTGGCGTTATAGTGCTCTCTCATATTTAATTCAGTGTTAAATATTGTCGTACTGATTAATGTTTGTGTCTGATTAAAATTAGTTCATGATTAAAGTTAGTAAGAATTAAATTAAAGTGTTAGGTTGTTGTAGACCGTTCTATTTTTAAAATCATTTTCACTTATGGTTTGTAAAACTTGTTATACATTTTTGACTAGTAACTGTTAAAAATGTTTTGTGTTTCGTGGCTATATTTTCTCTACCATATTTTTTTTCAAAAATCCTCTACAGAATTAAAATTATGAGGATTTGCCCTAGAAACAAATTCTGGTGAATAGCTTAGTTATCTCACTATATAGAATAACTAGCGGCCCGCCCCGGCTTCGAACGGGTGAATGTTGCACAACGGTAATCGTTGTAAGTCTTCCCTTGGAAACCAATGATCGGGATGAAAAGAAGCCTGTGTTAAGTATTCCTGACTATAATCTATCTCTGTGCCAATTTTTTCTAAATCCGTTCACCCGTTCAGACGTGATTGAGTACATCATGAACAACATCCAAACATCAAAACTTTCACATTTATACAATTTTGTGTATAGGTAATAGCTGCACCCCGCGGTTTTACCCGCACAGTCTGTCGATTCTGTTACCAAACTCGCATCTCACTTCGAACCTCACTTCACTTCGCGTGAATTTGTTATTGGAAATTAGTTAACTAAATGAGCTATTTTATCTATTGCAAAAATTTTAGGTTAGGTCATCATCATCATCATATCAGCCGCACGACACTACTGCTGGGTATAGGCCTCCCCTTAGGTTAGGTAGCTATCTAAAATCTTTTGTGATACAAAATGTTCTTATCATTATCTTATTTATGATTTAAAATTCCCGTGAAGTGAAGTGAGATTCGAAGTGGGGTTCGAGTTTGGTTACAGAACTGTAAGCCCTGGGCTACTATTGTCTAATTTTAAAAATCTATACCAATCGCTTTCATATTTGACAGATGGTACTGTGACACATTGCTGCATTTCTTTAGTAAGTTTTTATTTGTGCCAAACAGAAGCATCAATGTATCACATCCTGAAAGCGATTGCGATAGATTTTCAAAAATTAGACAATTAGCCCCCTGTTCACGATTCTGTATTAGGTAGGTGTAGGTTAGGTAGGTACTTAATAAAATTTCTTAGCGGTTTTTAACAATATAAGTATTTAATAATATTATGTAAAATTTAATATCTAATAGTTATCTTGTTTATAAATAAAAATCTATGTAGGTATGTTTATTTGTTTCCTATACACTTCTAAACCATTCATCCACATCTTACGACTCAAAAAGGCTCTTGGCTAAAAAACGTGACATTGCAACGCCCGCCGGCCGGGTGCAACTAATATTGTGCATTATTATCAGGCTCTCAATCTCAACACTTCTCTACATTGACCTCTATATGTTATAGAAAAAAAATCTTCAGGTCAGTGCTTCTCTAACACATTCCTTATCATGTCATCAGTACCCGTAGCACGAACAGCTATCGAAAAAAATAACGCGCGAAAAACTACTCGATAGAGTATTATCTATGGAAAATTTAATTTCGCTTTGCAGCGATAGATGGCGCTGTACAAATTTCTCATACAAAATTACTCTATCGAATGTTTTTACGCGCGTTATTTTTTCGATAGCTGTTTGTGCTACGGGTACCTACTGATATTTGCCAGATTTTGCCTCGTTTTATTTGACAAATTATTCGTAAAATAGTGAAAATCGGGATAAAATCTTATACAACATGAAAGTCTTTTGAAAAATTACTGAAAATTAGAAACGTCAGCTCGCACGAGCGTTGACAAATTTCTTCTTCTTATTTTTGATATGGCAATCTACTCCTCTTCAGGGAGTAATTTTTGCCAGTGTCAAGTGTTAAATAATTCAGTGGTATTGTTTCAGTTTACATTAAAATGCGGGTGCATCGCATTCCAATATACTCGGTAAGTTTACTCGGTAAGTTCTGCCAAGGTAGCCACCACAATAAAAGTCTCAGCTTCACACAACCAAGATCGCGCCTATTTCAATTACTTATCCCACATATTGATCAGATGCGTTGACACTTGTACCACAAAACTGCACCAATTTTAAACACAATATCCACTATAAACAATTCGCAAATAATTAAAATAGCCACCGAACTGAACTCGACGAAATGGCGCCAAAAACTCCCGGTGATAACTTATTGCTTTCTCTGTGGTGAACCAAGGAACATAAAATTATACTCTCAGGGGAGGTGACAACATGACAACTGACATTTATTTTTCTTAATCATTCAAATGCACTGAGAAGTTTTGATTCCGATATCGAAATCAATCACCCTAAAAATAGCTTTCTACCCCTTTTCAACCCTGTTAGGGGATACATTTAAAAAAAATACGAAACACGTGTTCAATTAATTTTGTGAAAGAATGTCTATGCCAAATTTCAAGTCAATCGGGTCAAGGAATCGCGTTCTCCCATACAAACTTTGCCACCCTGTTTCACCCCCTTAGGGATTGAATTTCGCAAAAACCCGTCTTAGTGAGCACCTACACCCTAAAAGGAACACCCATACAAAATTTGAGACTCCTAGCACTTGTAGTTTCTGTGATTTCGTGATGAGTGAGTCAGTGATTTTCTCTTTTTAACCGACTTCCAAAAAAGGAGGAGGTTCTATGTTCGTCTGTATATTTGTTTTTTTTTTTTTTTTTTTTGTGTATGTCCACCGATTACTCGAAGACGGCTGGATCGATTGAAATGATTCAAACGTTATTACATTAGGTACACTCCCAAGTTGGTCCCATTTTTTTAAATTTGGAAATCGGTTCAGTACTTTTCAAGTAATTTTGAAAAAAGCACGAAAATAGTATGATTTTGTGTGAATTACCTCGATGATTGGTCGTATTACTTCTTTGTTAATGAACTGAATAAGATAATATTTTTTTTGTTGGAAGAGGGATATCTTAAGTGTAGTTTTTTAACCGACTTAAAAAGGAGGTTCTCTTTTTGACTCGTATTTAAGTATGTTTCTCCGCGATTATCTTACGTTTGGCTGAGCTGATTTTTCTACATTATATAATATACCAACTACAAGGTACCTACACTAAAAATAAAAAATTGTTTAAAAAAAAAAAAAAAAGAGGTAGGTTTTTTGAAGTCGGTTTTTTGTTTTTTTTAATCAATTTTTATATTAGATAAACAATTTTTAAATTTTTTTGTCTAGAAATTACTTACTTACTTACTCCGATGGCTCAGCGACCCGAAGTGAGTCTTGGCCTCCGACACAAGATGACGCCACTGCTCCCTGTCTTGCGCGATCTCTTGCCAGTCGCTAGTTTCCAGGAGTTCGCGCAGGTCCTTGGCGACTTGGTCCATCCAGCGGTACTTGGGTCGGCCAACTGGTCTTCTTCCTCTAGGCACGCCCAGGTAAGCACGCTTCGTCGCCCGATCCTCCCCCATTCGCTCAACATGTCCGAGCCACCGCAACCTATGCGCTTTTGATTCTCCCAATATATTGGGTGTCGCCACTAGTTCCTCTATCTCACTGTTCTTCCTCATTCTCCTCCAGCTTCCATGTCTGCTCTTACCGGTCCCAGAATCTTCCTGAGCACTTTCCTTTTTGTTACTAGGAGTTTATTCTCTTCTTTCTGTGTAAGTGTCCAAGTTTCACAGCCGTACATCAAGATTGGACGGATGACTGTCTTATATATACGGATCTTGGTCGCTCTGCTTAGAAGCTTGGACACCAATACCTTATGAAGAGCAGCGCAACACCTCAGGGTGTTCTGTATGCGGATGTCAATCTCCTGTTCTCTTGTGTGGCTGTCTGTAATAGTGCAGCCCAGGTATTTAAAGTTTTCGACACCCTTATACACCACATCTTCCACATGTAGGTTGTTTAGTGGGAGTCTGGTATTTCTATGGCGCTTCATTAGGAGGTATTCTGTTTTATCCTGGTTTATTCTGAGGCCGACTTTGCTGGATTCATTCTGCAGTATTGTTACCGCTATCCGAACCTGTTCCTCCGTTTCCCCTAGTAGAGCTAAGTCATCTGCGTACCCAATTATCTTATGCTGTCCATTAAGTTGTACTCCACCGTCTGTTAGTTGTACTTTCCGTATAACATATTCTAGAACCAAATTGAACAGCATAGGAGAAAGGGCGTCCCCCTGTTTAAGGCCGGTTATCACTGAAAATTTTTCGGTGAGCTCTCCATCAACTTTAACCCGCATTTTGCTTAGTCCTGTGGCGACTTCGACTATCCTGACTAGCTTTTTGGGTATCTCAAAGTTGAGCAAAATCCCATACAGTGCTTTCCTATCGATGCTGTCATAGGCTTTAGCAAAGTCGACAAAGAGTGCGTGGAGGCTCTGCGCGTATTCCCACTTCTTTTCCATCAGTTGTTTAAGCAGAAAATCTGATCAACTGTACTACGATTGCTTCGGAAGCCGCACTGGTAGTCGCCTATGATGTCTTCTGCATACGGTTCCAGTCTCCTCAGCAATATATAAGATAGAATCTTGTAGGCAGTTGGTAGTAGCGCAATACCTCTGTAGTTAGAGCACTTATTTTTGTTACCTTTCTTATTTATTGGACATATTACACCAGTATTCCACTCCGATGGCTGTTCTTCGGTTTCCCATATCTTTGATATCAGGTTGTGGATTCGTAATAAGGTCGCTTCACCGAAGCATTTCCATATTTCGCCAGGGATTCCATCTATGCCAGGGGATTTATTATTTTTGAGCCTTATGATGGCTTGCTCAACTTCTTTGATTGAACAACCACCCAATGGTGGTGCGACTTCTTCCTCGTTAACTTCGTTCTCACTGATATCAGTTGGGCGTTCTGGCAAGTGGCAGTTTAAAAGCTCTCCAAAGTATTTTCGCCATATCTGTTTCCGCTGAGTCTCGTCGGTAAGCAAGTTCCCTTCGCTATCTTCGAAAAATTGTGTAGTTGGCTTTCTTGGCGTCCTTTCTTTAGCGACCTCACTTCCTAGTAGAATTTTCGGGAAATTTGTCTAGAAATTATTTAAAAAAAAATGTTTTTTGTCGCGCGGCATCTATATTATCTACAATTTTTTTTCTGGGGCCAATCTTCATAGTTTTAATTCTGTAGAGGAATTTCGAAAAAAAAATGGTACGAGAAAATTTGGCCACGCAAAAAAAATCCTGTATAGATATCAGTGTTATAGTGACGCCCTCTAGTGGCGCTGACAGACGCATCTTCCACCCGACCCGGTTAACAGACGTTCGAGTGCGCTGACGCAGTCCAGACCGCCTGCGACACGCGTACAACCGCGTACAGCGCGTTTGGTACTACGCATTCAAACTGGGGGTCAAGTCTGCTAATGTTTTCGTCAAAATTGTAGTTCAATGGTGTTTGAATGGTAATGCTTTTTGACACAGTTTTTGTTTCTTAAACCCAGAACCGAAACACATTGTGTTTCTTAAACTCATAACGGAAACACATTGTGTCTCGATTTTGGGTTTAAAAAACAAGAACTGTGTCAAAAATTACTACTACGATTTTATTCTTTTATTATATATCTACGATTTTATTTGCGTTACTGAAAGTTGGCTTACTAGTGATTTTTATGATCGTGAATATTTTGATAATAGATATGTTGTGTATCGTTGTGATCGATGTGCAAGTTTGAGTGGGAACGATCGGGGCGGTGGAGTCATTGTCGCCGTCCGCAGTTAGTACATGTCATTACGACGTGACTGGTCGACTCCGGCGCTATCTGTGGCCGAGTGTGTATGGGTATCTATTCTTTTAGAATCAAACAAATATCTGAACATTGCTTGTTTATACGCTCCGCACGGTTCGAGTCATAGCGACGCACTGCGTTCCTTCTTTGATGACATTATGGCTGATAGGCCAAACGACTTATTTTTAGTAACAGGGGATTTCAATATTTCAAACGCCAATTGGTATGATACTAGCTCAAATTACTTAAGTTTAGCACCTGATAGCGACATGTGTAGTCAATTATTGTCAGATTTTTTGTCTTTTAGTGATGCTAAGCAGTTCAATAGTGCTCGAAATTGCAACAATCTGATACTTGATTTAGTTATTTGTAACTTTGATTGTCATGTTAAGACAAGGGTCTTCAACCCGCGGCCCGCGGGCCGCATGCGGCCCGCGGTTACGTTCTTGGCGGCCCGTCATTGTATTGACAAAATTAAATTCACATGTCTACAAATTATACCTATTTAGTTAGAATATAATGTTTTTCTTGTGTTGAGGCCCACCAAACCAATATCAGAGTATATTAGGCCCTTGACTTCAAAAAGGTTGAAGACCCTTGTGTTAAGAGCTGCCAGTTGCCACTCGTAACAGGAGGACGCTCATCACAAATCTCTCTTAATTGAATTAAATTTGGTTAATAATATACATTATTTAAAACCGAATAATTTTTATAGTTATAATTTTTCTGTTGCCAATTATGATGATTTAATCAATGAATTATTGAAGTACAGTTGGGATTCAATTTTAGTAATTTGCCTACCTATTACTGTCAGTGTAGAATTTTTTTATAACATATTGAAAGAATTAATAGCAAAATACGTTCCTGTCCGAGCCATTAAGACTGTAGCTAGTTATCCAATATGGCACACTAAAGCTTTAAGAAAAGTTTTAAAAGATAAACAAAAGTTTCACACATTGTGGAAAAAATATGAAAACCCTCTAGATTATGAGAGTTTCAAGGTTCTTAGGAGACGTGCATCTAAACTTGAAAACGAATGCTACACTTATTATATTGAACTGTCAGAGCAAAAAATAAAATCACATCCTAAATTCTTTTGGACGTTTCTTAAGAATATTAAAGTCTTTAATAACTATTCCCAAACTATGCATTTTAAGGGGCGTGAAGCCTCGGACGGTGAACAGATATGTGAGCTGTTAAGTGAGTATTTTCATTCTGTTTTTGAGCCAGCTAACAAGAGTTCTTTTGAGTTTGAGAATTCGGAGCCCACTCTGAGTACACCTATTGATATAAGTACTATAGAAATTACTCCTAAATCTGTACTAAAATACCTTGAATCTATTGCTGTAAATAAAGGAGATGCGCGTTTGGTACTACGCATTCAAACTGGTCACTCAGTTCAGCTAATAAAGATCAAACTATTTTTACCCAATGCTACAGTTAGTGCGATGGTGACGCCCCTAGCGGCGTTGACAGACGCATTTTCCACTCGGCAGCAGTCGTTCGAGCCGCACACACGCAGTCCAGACCGCCTGCGACACGCGTACAACCGCGTACAGCGCGTTTGGTACTACGCATTCATACTGGTCACTCGGTTCAGCTAATAAAGACCAAACTATTTTTACCCAATGCAACAGTTAGTGCGATGGTGACGCCCCTAGCGGCGCTGACAGACGCATTTTACACTCGGCAGTAGTCGTTCGAGCCGCACACACGCAGTCCAGACTGCCAGCGACACACGTACAACCGCGTACAGCGCGTTTGGTACTACGCATTCATACTGGTCACTCGATTCAACTAATAAAGACCAAACTATTTTTACCCAATGCAGCAGTTAGTGCGAAGTTGACGCCCCCTAGCGGCGTTGACAGACGCATTTTCCACCCGGCCGGCACTCGTTCGAGCCGCACACACGCAGTCAAGACCGCCTGCGACGCGCGTACTACTGCGTACAGCGCGTCTGGTACCACGCACTCATACTCTGCTATTAATTGATTGATCATGCATGAGCCAAAATAAACGTAAACCGATATAATTAATAAATTATACGCAGAATGAAAAATACGCTCACCCATTGTTGCTTTTCAATCAATACAAAATAAAAAACTTCACAAAGTTATCCAAATAGTAACTACCATCATTATGTAGTTTATTTTCTGATATTTTGTCTAATTAACTGATTCAAACAAAGGACAATAGATAATCAGCTGTGTAAACAAAGTAATATCACAGCCGAGAGATATATACTTCATACAGTCGGCCATCGGAGGCGACTAGCTAGGCAGAGCAATCGTGCGGGGTGGTGCGGTATAGGCGGGGGGTGGGAGGGCCCGAGAGCCCATACTTTGGCAATGTATGTATCTCGGGCCCTATCCCGACAGGGCTTACACTTCTGATTGGGTTATAATTATTATATTGAAAGTAGAGTTTGCAATTTTTTGATGTTGGTGTCACGAAAAAGTGTTTTTGGCACGATTTTATTGTTAGATTTGGAATCCAAAGTGTCCAAAATCCAAAATGGCGGCCGCACATGGTGATTTGTTTACATTGGTGTATTTTGAAAACAGCAACGTAATGTTAATAATGCAAAAAAATCAAGATGGCGGCCAACTTTTTTGTATGTGGGCCGATTTCGATGAAACTCGGTTTTTGGTACTATTTTGATAAGAAAATAGCAACGCAATGTTAAGAAATTAAAAAAATAAAGATGGCGGCCATCTTTTTCGTTTGTGGGCCGATTTCGATGAAATAACATGAAAAAACGATTTCGAAATCGGATTTTTTTAATTTTTTTTACATTGCTTTGTTATTTTCTTGTCAAAATAGTACCAAAACTCGAGTTTCATCGAAATCAGCCCACAAACAAAGAAGATGGCCGCCATCTTGTATTTTTTATTTTTTTAACATTGCTTTGTTATTTTCTTGTCAAAATAGCACAATAAACCGAGTTTCATCAAAATCGGCCTACAAACAAAAAAGGTAGCCGCCATCTTGGATTCTTTTTTTATATTGCATTGTTATTTTCTTGTCATAAAAATAGTACCAAAAACCAAATTTCATCGAAATCGGCCAACAAACAAAAAAAGCAGCCGCCATCTTTGATTTTTTATTTTTTTTAACATTGCTTTGTTATTTTCTTGTCAAAATAGTACCAAAAACCGAGTTTTATCGAAATCAGCCCAAAAACAAAAAAGATGGCCGCCATCTTGGATTTTTTATTTTTTTATAGTCAATTTGCATAATATAATAATTGCATAATATTATAATATTTTTTTAAAGAATAAAACAAGAATTTTGAAGTACCTACCTATCATCTTATTTTTCTTAATTATTTTTGATATTCAAAAAGGCAAATCACAGCGTGCCAATGCCAACCCTTAGGCCCTCCGCTGTGTCAAGCGTCAAGCGGGACACGCGCGCGGGGCGACATAGATTAGAACTTAATTATGCACTGCGCAAGCCAAAAACCAGCAATCTATATTCCCGCACCGTGTACCCGCGGCGGGATCCCGCTTGACGCACCGGAGGGCCTTACAGTTTTAGTCGTTGCGTCAACTGTCTAGACGAACGGCGGCTTTTGCGCCAACACAAAGGGCGATGTCCGACTGTAAGAATATCTCTTGACTGTGGTATTATCGACTTTAACTACGTAATTTTAAGAACTACAAAAATCTATTCAAATATTTACCTAAATATGAATATGAGGACTCAAGGGCGATTTCTCGATAGTACCTACCTTTTTTATATTTTCCCCAATTCTTTTTTCAATTAGGTAGGTACCGTAGTGCAGTTTACAGAAAGGGCAACAGAATATTAAAATGGTTGGTTTTGATTTTTTTTTTTTTTTTTTTTTTTTTCTTTATTTGTTTTGGAGCTTTTGTCTCAAGACATGGCAGCTCCATCGAGCCAAATCACCAGTTTACACTTAACATAGTAATACTTAAAAACTAAGTTGTGTAGCTTGTTGGCAGTACTCCACCAAACTACACAAGTATAATGCGGCTTCAGAATCAGGGTTGCTCAGAATACTCTGAACAATCCCAACATCCAGCCTATTTATATTAAATTTACTTAAAAATAAGTTTCTTTGAGTTCGGTTCCGCTCACATTCCATCAAAAGGTGATGCACATCCTCAATTCGTTCACACATTTCACAATTAGGTGTACTTACTTTCTTCATCATATGTGCAAACTTCCTTGATGGAATATGACCGGACCTAATTCTTAGTATTAGTTTTAGTTTTTTCCTACCTATATTACAGTTTATGAACCATGGTATACGAGGAGGCTCGCTTTGCATTGTCTTGTACCAGATGCCTTTTGTTTTCGATCTTTCATTAAAATATTCCGACCACTCTTTTTGGCAAACTACTTTGAAATTGGAGAAAACTTCTGAGCTGCACGGAATGATGTTGCAATCAATTCCATCTGAACAAGCAGCATTTGCTAATTTGTCAGCCTCCTCGTTACCCCTTATACCACAATGCGCAGGAACCCATTGCAATCTTACTTTGATGCCGCGTGATTCAAACTGTACTATCTGCCTGAGTACACTAAAGGCTGTCGGTACACCTCTGTGTCCAGAGGCGCATCGAGCCAAGTGTTGTATCGCACTCTTACTATCGGAGCAGATGACGACCTTATCCCAGTTATGGTTTTCAGCATATGTCAGTGCTTTAGAGATTGCAATGAGCTCCAGCGTCATTATACAAACACTATTTTTAACTTTATAGCTACCATGTTCATTTACCGATGGAACATAAAAAGCCACTCCTTGCTTATCTTTGCTCTTTGAACCATCCGTAAATATCTTATGCCAGTCATGGTATTTAACCTGGAGTTCCTCAATCACTGAACAGTGCAACATGTCTTCTGTATAAAAATGTTTGGGTTTTTTGAGGCAGTCTAATTCACTTATCGCTATATCTTTAATACCCAATCGAGAAAACCATGTGCTTGCTGTAAACATATCTAGAACCGGAGAAGAATAAACCTCCACGTCATCGGTTTTATTACACACCTCCACTAACAGTGGTTTCTTTTTGTTCAGCCAGTATCTAGTTTCACATAGATTGCTAAGTTCTTGTAGTAACTTAACCGTAGCATTATCAGTCCACGAGCGAGCTTTTAAAATATATTTATAACTTAAATATAATCTCCTAATAAATAATGGAGGTATACATAACTCGGCCTCCATTGCATGAATTGGAGAGCTTTTAATAAAACCACCTATAATACGCAATGCCTGGTTTTGTACTTTATCTAGTTTCGATACATGACATCCAGCACTATTATCGAATAAATAAGAACCATAATCCATCCTACTTCGTATCAATGATAAATATAACCGACGAATATGCTTAGGATGTACACCCCAAGATGACCCAGCCAAAACTTTAAGTAGGTTAAGAAATTTAGTACAATTTTGCGCTATCTCATTGATATGTTTGGACCACAAGAGACTTCTGTCCAACCATACACCGAGATACCTTACACAATGCGATAGAGTTAATGAAGTTCCATCAACAGTTATATTAGGTGAAAAACTTTTTCTTCCTCGACTAAATAGACACAATTTGGTTTTGTTACTAGATAATTGGAGCCCTAATTCATCCAACACATGCACAATATTATTCAACGCAGTCTGGATATACGAAGCACTTACTTCAATATCTTTATCTTTTGTATAAACAACAAAATCATCGGCATATTGAGCTATACAGACATTTCGTGTTAAAGATCGGCAGATTTGGAATGTGGCTATATTGAAAAGAAATGGTGAGATTGGATCTCCCTGTGCCAATCCTCTGTCAGTTCGTCTTGTAGCCACGTTTTGTCCATCCTCAGATCTCACCTTTAAATATCTTTCACTAAGGAACGACCATAGGTATTTACAATACTTACTACCGACTTGCAATTCATCCAGAATTTTTAAAACACTTTCAACAGACACATTGTTATATGCATTCTCGATATCCAAAAAGCATGCCAGTGTTGGTGTGTTTTGTGTAAAACCTATTTGAATGTATGTCACCAAGCGAGTCAAGCAGTCCATACATGACTGAGATTTCCTAAAGCCTACTGTGCAAGGAGACAATATTTGATTCTTTTCCACATACCATTCCAACCGTTTTAACATCATATTATGGAAAACTTTACACATACATGAGATCAAAGATATAGGTCTTAGTTTAGGGTCTATCATCCCAGGATCGGAGGTCTTTGGTATTGGTAGTACGAGTACAGAACGCCACTGTTCTGGCACTATCCCGGAAAAAAAAATTAGGTTGTATAGCTTTAATAGAAATCTTTTGGCGTCGTCCGGTAGATTACATATCATACTGTATGTGATTTCATCATCCCCTGGTGCAGTATCCTTCTTTTTTAAGCAACTTTCGAGCTCTTCAATCGTAAACTCTGATTCTAATATATGATTTTTTGACGTAAAGGTTGGAGCTTTATTTATTGCAGAATCTGGAGTAAGAGAGGATAGTAATTTTTCCTGTTTATCTAATGGTACAAAGTGTCTACGTTTATTAATACCTTTCATCCACCGCATGCGCCGCCACATTTCCGATGCTGTAGTGTTTTCATCTAATGTGTCACAAAAATTTTGCCAGTTTAATGATTTGGCCTCTCGAATCTTTTTATAAGCCTCTTGAGTTTTTAACTCTAGATCGGTCAAGTTATCGGGTGTCGGGTTACGCCGGAATGAACTAAGAGCTAACCTTCTCTGAGCTACTGCCAATGACAAAGACTGGTTCCAGTACCTCTGAGGTTTAAATTTAGATTCTGGATCAGTACATATTCTAATCAAAGGAACACCAGCGGCAGCAGCAATATTAAGTTGAGATAATAAATAATCATACATTTTCTGTATAATATGTGACTCGTCATTTAGATCAAGGTTAGCAATTCTTTCCTCACTAAATGATTCAACCATGCTATCATTAAATAATGACCAGTTGATTTTCTTAAAATTCCGTATTTGTAAACGATTGCCACTCTTGGGGATATCTGTATTTAATTTAACGATCAAGTGGTCACTACCTAAATTCTCGTTCATAACCTGCCATTCAAAATTCACAGCTATATCATTTGAAACATACGTAATATCTGGCGCTGATTTTTGGAGCACTCCATTAACTAATTTTACTCTAGTAGGTGTTCCATCGTTAAGGTAAATATAACCATTTTCCAAAGATGAATCAGAGAGCTGACCTCCTCTTGCATCTGACCTAGTAGACCAGTTCCAATGGTGCCCGTTAAAATCCCCCCCTATTATTGTATTATTTGGGAAAAGTGCAAATAGTTCCTCCCAGTCTGATACTTCTGTTCTAACAGAGGATGGACAATAAATTGCTACAATATTTTGTACAAATTGACAGTTATATAAAACTACATGCATTACCTGTATACCCGACTGTCGTAGTTGTACGGCTTTTAATTCACTGCGAATAGACTTATGGACGATTAATGCTATACCACCATATGAATCATGTCTGTCATTTCTATATATGTTATATCCATTAATATTTACCCTATCTTCCGCATCCAACCAAGTCTCACTCAATACAGCCACATGGATATTTTCTTTTATTAGAAGCTCTCCAAAACATAACAACTTAGGTTTCAAACTTTGCGCATTCCATTGCAAAATATTGATGCGAATATTATTAGAGTTCGTATTATCCATTATTGCTGTTAATAACGTCCATTATTATCTCAAAGATTTTCCGACCTGATATTAATTTGCTCACCAGTACTTTAATTTCTTGAAATACAATCACAAACACTGCACTTATTTTCTCTTCTAGTGTCTTTTTCGAGGTCAAAATGGAATAGACTTTTGACAATAACTTCTTTAGCTCAAATCTTCTTTCTTTACCTTCTTCATTATCTGTCAGACTCTTTGGTTCTACTTCTGTAAAATCACTTTCTGATATATTTTCTTCCCCCCAATCAAATTTGGAATTAATGTTTTTCCTTGTTTTCTTCTTCTTTTCTCTTTTTTTATCTGTTTGAGTCCTCAACACCTCGGTATTTCTTTCTGGACTGGCTTCCCTATGAATCTCGGCACTCGCAACAACTTGACTGTACGTAGGGCGGCTCCCATAACTATTCCCTTGTGATCGTTCTCCAATTTTTCTTAAGGGCTGAGACACTGAGTTTTGAGTCAGATCTTCTTTATGATTATCACCTAACAACTGGAGTGCAATCCTGTAGGGGGTGTTCTCTTTACTCATAATATTGCGTATTTCTTTCTCTTTGCGGTACATTGGACAAGATCTGTCTAAAACAAAGTGGGGTCCTTTGCAGTTAAGGCATCTAAATGTTTTTATATCACAGTTATTATGCTCATTACTTCCACATTTTGGACACAACATTTTCTTTGTAGGACATACTTTGAGTATATGACCATATTTCCAGCATCCTGAACATTGCGTCACCGGAAAAGTATAATTTTCTACAGTGAATCTGCATTCATATGCAAATACAAAACTTGGTAATGTTTTCCCCTCAAAACAAATCCTTACACTTTCGCTTTCTACCCATTTGCCATTAAAGTCCAAACGTTTAAGCCTTTTTACTGCTAAAATCTTAATATCGCATTTTAAAATGGAAAGAATGTCCTCTTCAGTAAATTCTAAATCAACACCCCGTATTAATCCATATGTTATAGTGGTTTCTAAAGTTTTGCGGCAGCTAATATCCATTTCTTTAAATTTTTCGTTATCCACTAATTTCATGGCATCAGCATCGCTATCAAAACAAATAAGAACCTTGAAAGGTGATTTATACTTAATTTTGTTAATATTGGAAATATTTTCACTTCTCAATAACCTTGCCAAAGCCATTTGTTTGGGTAATTCTTTTATGGAAGTAGCAGAAATCTCAAATTTGGGCACCTCTTCCGACCTGGGAACATGTTTTTCAAGTTGTTGAAGAATTGTAGAATTACTTCTTAAAAGGCGTTTATTTTTCCTTCTTACTTCCACAAACCCATCCCCACTATTTGACTCATCTTCGCGTTCCTTCCTTTTTTCTCGTCTCAAATCAGGATTCTGAGACGATAAATCCATACATTCATTCTCTAAATCCGAAATCTGGCTTACTCTTCTCTCTAAGATTTGATTTAACTCGAACTCACATTCCTTTATTATTTCTGAATCGCTTTTATCACTTCCTTCCGCAGCGTTATCCTCGTCCATTTCGAGGGTAGGTCGAGAACGGGAGCAATAATAACACGAGCGCGTCTGCTATGCAACTGACGTGTGCGCACCTCACGACCGCTCACGCGTAACTGGTTTTGATTTTGCAACGTGTGTCTCCTTCGGCTGTTTATTGGCGACTAGTTTTAAACAAGTTATAGCGCCCACATAAAGGGCTTCGCCGTTTACAAATCAAGAAATACTAAAAAATCAACTTAAATATTTCAAAAGTTCAATCACTAACACAAATTAATTACACTGAATTTACTACTATAATTTCAAATGTCTTTGGAATAATTTTGACACACATCTTTTGGTAACACTATCACCAGATTTCACACTACATGGGTGGCACCGTCAGGTCTAGGGTGCTTTGCCATGATGCGTCCCAGGAACCATTTGCCTTTCATGCTTTATCAACACGATGTCATTGACATTGAATTCTGGTTGTTTTCTTAACCATTTGGGTCGCTCTTGTAATGTAACCTAATTGAGGATCTAATAATTGTTTGTCTTTATTTGATTGTAATCTAATAATAAAGCTTGTTGTGCGAAATGTAAATAAGGTCAATGTGTGGAAGTACGTCTGGGAGGCAAGTCCATCTAGAGGCCATAACTTCCATTTTTGAAGGACTAGGTTCTTATGCCTCGGTCGTTAAAAAAGTATTACGGAGCTAGTTTGAACTGAAAAACATAGATGTCGCTAACATCATTAGGTTAAAAGAAATTGGTCATCAGTTTTTTTTCGCGTTAAGTACTTGAAGTTGGAGTGTAACGTCTCTTCGAAAAAAAATAAAAAAAATAGAAAATCAATGGAGTTTTTGGAGTTTCTGTGATTACGAAAGTCATTAAGTGATCCATATACCTATTTCTGGTGATGAATTCATTAATATCGCTTGAATTTCATAATTATTACATGCACAAAATACCAACCCTAAAATGTAAATAGTTGGGAAGTCCGTCTAGCATGCATAAGGAAAGTCCGTCATATGCCGGTCTTGCCTCGATTGCAGATATTGTCAACCTTTTTAGCTGCACGTATTGTAATATTGTTTTTCTCTTGCCCTCTGTTCAAGAAAAAGTAAGTAAATACAAATCATGTGGTACTTACCATAATGACATATTCAGGGAAAATAAAGAACACAACTTCATGTAAAGTAAATACCAAAATACAGTTTTATTGAAACTTCCTTTTGATTCTATATAATAATAAATAATAAATATCTTTGCAATCACTGACTGTTAACCGCTGAATTCACACTGAAGTACAAATGTAAATACTTAAACAATAAAAATATCGCCTGCTTCCCCAGTGGTTATATAAGAAAAGTGGTTAACTCTTAAAACTAACTCAAAGATACTGTGGGTAAGGAATGACTGCCCGAAGGATATCAGGATGAATAGTTTCTTGTAAAAATCTAGCTCGAGAATTAACTAGAATTCCTAAATATTAGAGTCCGGAGACTATTTGTTGCCGAGGATACTTGCCGCTTCGGTTAGTTTAAATGTTAGGTAGATTTTACAGTTAAATAGTACCTATTTGAACAGATTCGACGGCTGCTGATTATTGATTCCTAGGAGCCGTTAGCGAGTGACGAGCGTCCGGATAACTTGACTTCTTTCTCTCGCCGTCTAGTCTTCCGACTACTGAGACGAACGGAGCAGTGGGCTGGGAACGTGGCCCCGTATAAGTTTCTTTACCTGTATTCGGGGAACAGTACTGTGGTTAACAACGGCGACCCAGATCAACCCATAGATTTTACTAATAGCTCATAATTATAAAGAACATAATTATTACAAGAAAGCTAAATATTCCTGCTGTTTAAAGTGTTGGTTTTGACAATAAATGTTTTCCATGAAAGCATTTTCTGTTTAACGATTCTACCTGCAGCCAAAATTAGGTTTCACTTGACTAAAAAAGAGATGAGAGGACAAAATATTTTGGCTGATGGCCGAGGAACGATCCATTTTAAGTTAAATTAATAATTCTCTCCATTTGCAAGGATCTTTTACACACTAAAAGATCTGAAATTGTGAGTAGTAACTAGACCAATTCCAGGCATTTAAAACTAGGTACCTAATAGGAAATAACAATAAAGTATAGATTGTATCAGAATACCTCCAGCTCCTTGTGAAACAATAAATATGGTTTTAAATCCACCAAATCGGTACAAGCACTCAGCAGCTTCTCTTAGCAGCGAAATAAGCCAAGAAATCCCTGGAAACAACGAATACCGTGATAAAACAATTTTCCAAGATTCCAGTCAACGAAAATCTGTAGTACAAAAGTCCACGAACCTGGTCAAATTCGATGGTCTGAATAATTAGGCTACAAAAGGCCGAATACTTTTAGCGTAATCAGACACTGGTCTGAATAAAATATATTAAAATGAAGCTATTTTCTAAGGAAGAATTAAATAGGTACTGTCTCTGAATCACAGCTGATATTTGAAAGTTCAACGACTCGACTTTCCTTCTGATGCATTCCAAGGTTCGGACGCATTCCGGCGGGTCCAACGAGAGCTCAGCGATGGGTATGCCTTGACCGCCGACCGACTTGACCGCCGCCACTCAAACCCCGCTGCGCAGCCCGCAAGGAAGCGACGGACGCCAGCGAACACAACGGAACTACGGTCAAACAACTTCGCGGAACTAACCAACTTTT
The DNA here is from genome assembly GCA_950108535.1 of Agriphila straminella. Lineage (NCBI taxonomy): Eukaryota > Metazoa > Arthropoda > Insecta > Lepidoptera > Crambidae > Agriphila > Agriphila straminella. The sequence goes on along the minus strand of OX467323.1, from coordinate 14,319,135 downwards.
GAGGACTACAGAAAAGGATCTCAACGTCAAGACTTGGACATCGGAAGTCCTAACTGCACTTGCCCCGATTAGTGGGCGGCCTGGGGGAGTCGATTATATGGGAAATACGATTCTAATTCTTTTTTTTTTTTTATAAGTCGATGACGCGAAAATTTAAAATGAACTTTTTACGGAAATACGGAAAAGGACATGAGGCTTACTGCCAAACAATAAAATTTTATCATTAATAGGAAAAAGTACCTTTATACTTCAAAAAACTACTCTTTCAAGGGAAATCAACTAAACTATCATTCATTTAGTTTAATACACCAAAACAACAACGCTACAGTATATAATGTCACTTTTGTCTGTCTGTCAATTTTTTGTTTTATAGCTCAAAACGGCGGTACACATGGGATAAATACTTATACAAAAAATACAACTAGGTTGACATATTTAAATACTAAATAAATATGACAGTTATGCAAAAGATATAGTTGAAAAATTTCTGACCTCTTAAATGATAATGAGGGAAGGTAATTGTTAATTTTGCAGTCACTAACTATAATGTTCAATTTGAAATAAAGATTTATGTTTTTACTTAGTATTTAATTTTAGGGAAAAAACAATAGTTATAATTTTTTTTTTTTTTTTTTTATTTAACCATTTATTTCAGGCTACTAGGCCCATACAATATATACCTTACAGACTAACATACATAATTATTAAATAAAAATATCTATTTGTTTACACGTATCGAAGGCATAAGGAAGGTATCGAAGGAAGGAAATTTTATTGAAAATGTTTGCAACCACTGTCACCAAAGTTATGCCGGACTTGCCTTAAAATAAAATAAAATGAATTATCATTGAAATCTAAACCGTAAGCACAATAACATAAAACACATATTTCAACGCCTGTTTTGCATCACTGCTAGAAACTGCTTTCATTCATATAGCCTCACTAGTTATGGTTATATTGGTACTAGACGGACTTACCTCAAACTGCATGGGAAGTCCGTCTACACGCCGAGTTTAAAAAAATATCATTTAAATCTAAAGATTATTGCAATTAATATTATTTTTATACCAATATAAGTAAATTACATTACCTATAATTTCCGATGACACAAGTCACTTTAGAAAGCGTATCTGGTTCAATAAGTTCAGTTAAACTTAAATATTAGAAAAGTATGCCGGACTTTCACACCCTGACCTTACCTATGTTTATTTTTAACCGACTTCAAAAAGAGGAGGAGGTTCTCAAGTCGACGGTTTTTTTTTATGTATGTTTTAACATAACTTTGTCAATCTCAAACCGATTTTAAAAAATATTTTTTTGTTTGAAAGCATATAGTTACAGATTGGTCCCATTGTCATAAGATCACGATCTGATGATGGGATCCTGGAGAAATCAAGGGAACTCTTCAAATATTATAGGCACACCTATAGCGATTTTGGTATTTTCTTAAGTAACTCGTGCATTTGCTTTCGAAAAGTACCATTTTGGTGAAGTGGAACTGATGATGAAGACCATAGATGATCACCGGAACTATTCAATAGGTACCAAACTAAGTATCTCACTGGTGCGATACGATTACTTTAATACGGTTACTAGGCTATTTATGTTGTTCGTCATAATGCATATGGTGAAGTGGAGCTGATAGTGAAGTACCAGGAGAACTCCTCAAGAACTAACGCCCCTGCGTCGGGAAAACCAGTATTTTGTAAAAGGTGATGAGCTATTGACATAAACTATTGTAACTTAGATAATATCGTCGCTAAATATACCATACTTACACAAAAAAGTTAAATTAAAAAAATAATAACTTTGGGTCTACCCATGTTTTATCTACCTAGATAATATACTTACTATGGATAAGATAATATAAATAAACTAAAGTCTACCAAATACAGAAGGTACTTACTAACACTAAAAATAAAAAAATAAAAATGTTTTAATAAAAACAAAAAACCGACTTCAAAAAAGCTGAAAATGAAAACAAAAAAGCTTTAAAATTTAATACCTCTAAAAAGCAAGAAATAATATTCAAATCACTAGATACGCATATCATTGTAATAAAACACGTCTAATGAAGTCGGGTGGGGCTTTTAGAATAAAAAAAGATGTTGAACTTCAGCCCCACCCGACTTCAATAGACGTGTTTTATTACAATGATATGCGTATCTAGTGATTTGAATATTATTTCTTGCTTTTTAGAGGTATTAAATTTTAGGGTAGTTCTTGGGAGAGCAATTTTTGAGTGTGTGTGACTCATATCTCCTATAAAAACAAATAATTATGATTAAAACTATCATTACATCGTTTCTACATTTCATTAAGCATCGTGTCATATAGATTTTACTGGTTAAAAACTACGTAGATCGGAGTAACTCACCCTCAACACCTCAAAAACGGGGTTATTTTGCACGTTTTTACGTGTCACACGGGCGCCGGCTTATGAGAAATCGCGGATATTTTTGAAATCACCCACGTTTTTAATCAGTTTTGTACACACATTTAAAATAGACATATCACGTTATATACAGATCAAATTTTAAATCCTATCGGAGGGAAACTTTTGATTTTATGGACCTAAGTTAGTATGTCACACGCCTAGCTACTTTTTCACTGCGCCCTCTTGCGAAGGCCATTGCTCTGGACTGGCTAGGCACAGACAAATAGTGATTGATGTTTTCGAATCGACAGTTACACCGCTACTGACAGGTAAGATGACTGTGTTGCTGTTTCCCACGCTTTTGGTGCAAGACTAAGTTCTACGATTTTAAAAATTTTGGTTCTCATTTCTAATGTATTTCCATGTCACATTTTTGCAATATAATTGTGCTATTTTTTGTAAACGGGTTCTGAGGTGCAATACCTTACTCCCAAATGTACTTAACCAGTAACAAAGAAGCAGGTTATATCTTTTCAATGCCGATAAATTTCAAAATTAATGCTTTTTGGTAATTTCCATGGCGTAATTTCCATGTATAAAACACCATGGAAATTACATAAAGCCCATGGAAATTACTTTGTTTTATTTTTGGTTTATTATATCAGCCGCTCGACACTTACTGTTGGGTGTAGGCCTTCCCCAAGGTTCTCCACAACGATTGGCCCTGTCCTGCCCACATCCAGCAGCTTCCTCCGACCTTCACCAGATCGTCGGACTACTTTGTCAGGGGGTGGGGGCATCCGGTGCGCGATCACTATTCCAGAGCCACCGGTTTGTCTCGCTATGTCTGCCCACTGCCACTTCAGCTGTGCAATTCTTGAAGTGATGTCGGTTACTCTTCAGCTGTGCAATTCTTCAAGTGATGTCGGTTACTTAAGTTCTTCTACGGATCTCTTCATTTCTGTCGCCAAACAAGGCAAGTTGGCAACAACACACACACTGTCGTTTTGAGACACTGAAGTAAGTTGGACGCAAACAATTTTCGAAGCTTTGAGTTGGATCTGACGAGAGATCTCTTCCTCGAAATTGGACTCACTTTACTAGGACTGTCTGTCCTAGGTATAATTAATAGTCTGGATAATTTGAGTACACTGTTCCTATAGCTTCTAGAAACCTCTGAGTATCGGCTTTCCGTCAGCTCTCAGAAGTTCTCTAGTGATTCCATCGTCACCCGCCACCTTGTTCTTTTTTAGCTGTTTGAGGGCCATACTATTCTCAGGCTGGCGTCCTGGATATCTTTGGTAAAGTGTCGGGTGAGCTTGGCTTTCGTCGATCCTGTATTAATTTCTTCGTTACTCAAAAAAGAAAATCAAAAGCAAAGCAATGGCTTTGCTTTTGATTGAAATACTCGTACATAGGTCAGTTACACTCCAGTCTCCCGATATGACGATATGTGCTCTACTCTACGGGCGGTATGGCTTCGTATGCAGAACTGCCACACCGGTGTAGGTCGCATTATCACCTGGCTGTGGGCTGCCGTGTTACCGTCGTCCGCCAGTTGCCGAGTTGCTGCTGCAGGGCTTAGTTGCATTTGATTGCAGACCTAGAAAGCTAACTCCAATCTTCACTCATGAGGGGTGGTATACCTTGCTGCTGTCCAGTGTCGGTGGTCAGGTCACCATTGTTGAGGACGGCAGGTCACGTCGTATATTCAGCGAAAAGGGAAGTATGTACTTCTGCCAGGCTAGGAGTCTGTGCCCGGGGCTTGCAGTCCAACTGATCTGCATTAGAACTTGTATCGTTATACAGAGCAGGTTGGTAAACTTAGTCAGCGTTATTGTTTGAAGACCATACACAATTAGTGAAAACTAGTCTTTAGTAAACGAGTATTGACCTAGGTCGTACAGATTGTTGATACTTTTTACCAAATATTTGTTATTTTTATTATTATGATGCGCATCCATAATATGCAATCAATAATATACTCTAAAAGAAATTTATTAATTAATAACATTATTATTTATTACCTTCATGTTTCTACATTGAGTTCCTTTGTAAGTTTTTTTTTTATTAATCTACTATTTTTGTTAAATATAATTATAATACAATGTAGTTCTTAATACTACCCCAACTAACTTTTATTTGAGCTTTAATTTCATATCTGACATGATGGTGAGCAAAATTTTATCTGCTGGGTAATTTCCGTGGTCTTTACTGTAATTTCCATGGATCGCAAATTTTCTATATTTTTTTTTAGCAAAAGTATGCATTCGCTACGTGGCGAATTTTGATATAATGTTTGAATTTGCATAAGCTTTCAATTTTTTTGTGTAATTCACTTTAATTTAGTGATTTCAAAAATGCTGTGGAAATTACACGGAGAACACTTTTCCGAAGAACTACCCTTTAAAGCTTTTTTGTTTTCATTTTCAGCTTTTTTGAAGTCGGTTTTTTGTTTTTATTAAAACATTTTTATCTTGTCAAAATAGCACAAAATTTCTGCTCCAGAATTTCCTCGTTATTCCCCTTATTGTCCTGTACATTCTTAGGCAACCTAGACAAACTATCCGCACAATTATTATTTGTACTGACATATTCTATTTCGTAATTGTAAGATTATGGCCCAGCGTTGTATTCTGCTCGTGGTCATATTAGGTATTCCCGCATTAGGACCAAATAATAATAATAAATAATGATAATGTTTATTTATTCAACCAACACAGGGTCATACAAAATTAATACAATTATTAAATTAGAATTAATTAAATTAAATTGAATTGAATTTTACATTTTAGAACAATATCTCAACATTAGTAGGTGTATGAACCATACTGCAGTGATTCAAGTACAGGCAGTCAAATCTTTCTGCAAATGCGCTCAGGATGCCATTGCGGCTGGCCCGCACCCGGCGCACCAGGGATGTACACCGCTTGCGAATGGTCGCATAAGCCTCGCCGAGCCTCGGCGAACATCTCCGACGCGCTACAGAAGCGGGGCAGCCCCAAAAGCACCCTGAACGCATTATTATATTGGACACGTAGTGCGCTATACTGTTTTTGCGTATAACTCACCCACAGACTGCTCGCGTAAAAGGATGTACAAAATGCCCTAAAAAGAGCGATTTTGATGCCACTTGAACAACGAGCAAATCTGCGGGCTATCATATTCGCACGAACAGACAGCGCCCTACGCTCCCTCTTTATGTCTGAATCGTCTTTCAGGTCCGGGGTTAGTATATGCCCAAGGTATTTAAACGTACCAAAGATTGATACTAAAGGCTTATGATCCGTACGTAAAGTGAAAGGACGCCCATATAAATATTGGTGTTTTTTTTTACACAAAATATAATTCAAAATTCAAATTCAAAATGATTTATTCAGTCTAGGCTGTTACAAGCACTTGTGAATGTCAAAGAAGCTACGCCATCGGTTCGCAAATCCTGAGCGGGAGACCTTGTTACGAGAAGAACCGGCAAAAAACTCGTCAAGGGCTGCTTTTTTCTCCCTATAAAAAATAAAGTACTTTAAATTTAATAAAAAGGGATAGCATTATACATTCTTCTATAGAATCCCTCTTTTAACAAAAAAAGACAAAACAATATATCGAGCTCAGTCCCAGTTAACCGGCCCCCGGCCGGTATGCTGGAAACATGTGGTTTCTTTGTCTAGTAAGGCGGCCCCTTGATATTACTAAATATAGACTAAATATACTTAGCTTTTACTTAACAAAATAATTTTAAGCATGTATTAGTTTAGAAGTTGTTGGTGAACCAATAAATAAAAATAAATAAAAAATAAAAATATCTGCTTATTAAGCCATATTTAACGTTAAAATAGTAATAAATAACAACATACAGTATTGACTATTTGGCAAGAGCTCTCCACAATTTTTTTTTTATCTCCACTTGCGAAATCGACCCAGATGCGGTAGGCTTCAACGTGAAACAGAAATTAGAAAATATTACGTTACGTTTCGCTAGTGGCGTCCATACCATTCGATAGATCGATAACAGTGTTGCCAGGAAAATATCCAAATTGTTAAGCAATTGCCACGAATTTCTTATTTTATTCGAAAAACTGGAGGCGGCCGGCTAACTAGGCATATTACCCTACTGCTATTTGTTTTCTCGCAGTCAATGGTAAAAAGTAGAGTACACAACTCATGAAAAAAAATATCATATCGGTCCATTGTATCCTTCGCTGCTCTCGGGATCCAACTTAGTCCCTCGAACTAAATAACCTCTTTTTTCACTTGTTGTATTGTCGAATTTTATAACTGTGAAGGTTGTGTATTTAGCCACTTGTTACTCTTTATTACACTCATGTACGTTGTATGGTTCACACTGCGTCCCATACAGTGCCGTAAGCCAGCCTCAAGTCCGATGTTACTACTTAAACTGCTATTATAACGCTATTATACTGCTAATGTACAGCTATAGTGAACTTAAGGATGTCTAGTTTGTGCCCAAACTGGGTCTATAAGAACATTATAGCAAGCTATACAGCTCTTATACAGCTGATTTACACAGCTTGTGGAGTACATGCATGTGAACGACTAGACATCTTATATAGAACCCCGAATGTTACTTGGGAAACCAATTTAATTTTACATGGTCAAGCGACCCGAGTTGCTACTGTGAAACCTACCTATTAATAAACTCATTTTTTACAAAAACAGGAATAACAACATTACATAATATCAAAACGGTCAGGTCAGAGCCAACAAAGTTGCGAATGCTAGGTGGCGCTAAAAGCGTGCACAGAGCCAATATCAAACGTAACTGTGCAAACTCATAATTTGGTAAACACGGCCTGTATTAGGTGCACAATTAATATTTAGAGCCCGGAATTTTTTTTTTTAAATAACATAGGTCACAAGGTCTATAGGTAACGAAATTCTCAATAAGTACATGAAAACACACATAAAACTGACATAATAATTTTATTTCACAGGGTAGGTACATATAATTTTAATTCTATTAGGACACGACACTTGTGTCGTGTATGTAGGTAGGTATGGAGGTTACAAAAGCTGTGTCTGCTTTACAGAAAGCAAATAATTTAGTGTAACGCCTAAGTTCCATACGCCTAAGAATATTCTCATTCGTTACGCTCGTTCTAACAATAAACAATCTACTAATCATAATTTGAAATACAATGTGTAGGTTTAATTTTGACATAAAAATGTGAAAATATTAGTTCGCTTAAAAGTACCTACCTAGCTCTACTATATTTCTCATACAATATTTTCATCATGACTAAACTATTACTTCGCTGTTTGCCTCTCAGAGTAAATTGGCCGCCATTACACACATCAATCTGGTTTCTCATCAATCTGGTTTCACATCAATCTGGTTTTTGATGCGACGTTACACGGTCAATCCAGCAAGCAATCCACGGTGGTTTTTGGTAGGGTTGCCAACTTTTTTGCATCAATTTTCGCGTGATATCGATCGATGACCTGAGTGGTGCAGTATTCAACATGCCAGTCTACCAAGCAAGAGATCCCGGGTTCGATCCCCGGATGAAATTGAAATGATGAATTTTAATTTCTGTGACGGTCTGCGTATAATAAATACCTATCTATTTCGAAAAGTAAGTAGTAAGTAGGTACCTACCTAGTAAAATCAGTTGTCTAGCACCCATCTTATGCCTTAATTAGTTTAGGGTTAGATGGCGCTGTGTGTGTGTAAAATCAAATATTGATAATTATAATACTACATTACAAGCTATGATCTATCTGAGTGCCAAATTTCATCCAAATCAGTTATCCAAATCAGTAATCAGTGGAAGCTAGTTAAAAATAAATGTGGGGTTAAAAATAAATATAAGTTTTAATCCAGACTATACCTAAACTGTTTGCCAAATTTCATCTAAATCAGTTCAGCCTTAAAAACGAATATACAGGCGAACAGAAAGTGAAAGTGAAAGTGAAATAAGCTTTATTCAAATAAACTTAATTATTAAGTACTTTTGAATCGTCTATATTTTCCTACCACCCGTTCCAGACTTTTTTTAGCTGACAAGAAGAACGGGCGCAAGAAACTTATCAGCTGTAACAGCCATAAGTAACGCTATTTACAAACTTGAATATATCGTTACCAGGGTAACATAACATAATTACAACAGGGTGACAGAATTATTGGCAACAACATAGACTTATTATATTACTTCAACAAAGTACTTATATTAGCAAGTTATGTGTTACATCATTTCCACGCATTTTGATCTTAAAGATAATCGTCAACTTTATAATAACCTTTACCCATGAGCGTTTTTTTAACATGGTTTTTAAATTCATGCAAAGGAAGATCAATCACTTGTTGTGGAACTATATTAATAAAGGCTATGCCTACCCCATAAATGAACCTCTCGTTTTTGCAAGCCTAAATCTTGGAACGGCAAGTTTATCTTTATTTCTTGTATTAAACTGGTGAATGTTGCTGTTCTTATCAAATGAATCATAGTGTTTCCTTACATAAACTAAATTTTCATAAATATATTGGCCTGCCAAAGTTAAAATATTTATTTCTTTGAACAATTCTCTCAAGGTATCTCTCCGCCGTAGATTGTATATGGCGCGAACAGCTCTTTTTTGGAGTACAAAAATATTTTCAATACTGGTCGCTGAGCCCCACAATAGCAGTCCATAAGACATTACACTATGAAAATAACTAAAGTATACTAACCTTGCCGTTTCAATATCAGTTAAAAGCCTTATTTTCTTAACAGCGAATGCCGCTGAACTAAGTCTACTTGACAAGGCTCCAATATGTGGATCCCATTGCAATCGAGAATCTAGTGTAATACCTAGAAATTTTGTACTCTCAGTAAAGTCTACTTCATCGTCATTCAATTTAATATTTAATTTTGTCTGCTCAACATTAGGTAATGAAAATTTTACACATTTTGTTTTTTTGGGGTTAAGTGCTAAATTATTACTATTAAACCAGTGTGAAACTTTAGAGAGGGCACTATTTACTTCGTCCGAACAGTTATTACCTCTGTTTACTTTGAAAACTTAAGAAGTATCATCCGCAAATAGTACAGTCTCACATAAATTACTCGCGTAGTTGGGAAGGTCATTTATATAAATTAGAAACAGCAATGGGCCCAATATTGATCCCTGTGGCACACCCATATTGATGGGGGCTCCAGTAGATTCAGTTCTATTAATTACTACTTTCTGAGTTCTATTGTACAAATACGATTTCATAAGACTAACCGACTTATCAGAGACGCCATAATGTTCTAGCTTCTTTAATAGTGTTTGGTGATCAACGCAATCGAATGCCCTAGAAAGGTCACAGAAAATGCCAATTACATCCTGCCTTTCTTCCCAAGCGTCAAGAATATGTTTGAGAAGTGCAATTCCAGCGTCAGTAGTACTTTTACCCTTGGAAAATCCAAACTGGTTTTTATGAAGTATATTATTGTATGTAAAGTAATCTAATAATTGGGAATATATATTTTTTTCAAATATTTTACTAAGTGCTGGTAGTATAGATATTGGCCTAAAGTTAGCTGGGTCACTTTTATCCCCAGATTTAAAAAGAGGAATCAATTTACTATTTTTCTTTAACCCGGCGAGCATGTGGTGAAAAAAGTTACACCTAGCATGTGGTGGGGTTTGCCAAACCCCAACATTATAATTACCTATAAATGCCAATTTATTAAACCAAGACTTAAGAATTTATTCGTATTTTGAAATATGGTTTATATTTAGTGTATAAAATAAAAAACAGTGTATATTTATATACTTTTATTGTATTATTTATCAGAAATACTAAAATATAACATTTACAAAAAAACAAAAAAAGGAACTTCTGAAAAAGGAACTAAAATCAACTAATTCTTTAATAAAAATATAAAATCAACTTTAAAAACTTAAAGAATATAAGATTCTCAATAACATATTTTTTTTAAAGAATTAGTTGATTTTAGTTTTAGTATTTTTGATAAATAATACAATAAAAGTATATAAATATACACTGTTTTTTATTTTATACACTAAATATAAACCATATTTCAAAATACAAATAAATTCTTAAGTATTGGTTTAATAAATTGGCATTTATAGGTAATTATAATGTTGGGGTTTGGCAAACCCCACCACATGCTAGGTGTAACTTTTTTCACCACATGCTCGCCGGGTTAAAGAAAAATAGTAAATTGATTCCTCTTTTTAAATCTGGGGATAAAAGTGGATAAAAGTAAAAATATGTAGTAAATTAAATGATTTAAATAGGTTTATGAACCTACTCGACAGTTTGGCTAATTTAGGGTCTAAGATGTCGACGTTAAAATCTCCACAAATCGCGACTTTTTAATTCTTCCTACAAGTTATTTTTAAAACTTCCTCCATAATGGACTCAAACTCAGAGTAATTCGCGTTGGGGGGTCTATATACGCATACAATAATTATTTGATCAAGTTCCACACAAGACAACTCAATAGTTCGTTCAATTGAGAGGGATACTACATCTTTGCGCTCTTTACATTGTAAACTATTGTGTAGAATAATAAGTGAACCCCCTCTTATAGCAGATTTCCTACTAAACGAGCTAGCAACTTTATAATTATCTAAACTTAAAAGTAATTCGTGCTTTTTCAACCAATGCTCAGTAACACATAACACATCAATATTTTCAGAGTTTATGAATAAGCTTATTTCTAAATCTTTGCCAGAAAAGCCTTGTATATTCTGATGTACAATTCTTAAAGACTTTGGCTTTTCTATTGTTAATTCAGGGCTAGAGGACGCCTCTATTGTCTTAGAATCTAAGATATAATATACTGCGATCCAATATTTTTAACCGACTTCAAAAAAGCAGGAGATTGTTTTTCTTCGTCTGTATAATTTTTTGGGGTATTTTTCAAATGTCCACCCGGATGTACTAGCTAGGAAGCTAGTTAAAAATAAATATGGGCTATATTTTTATAAAATTCCCAAAAGTAATACAAATTAATTTCAATGTTTAAAAAAATAAAAACCCCAAGGGTATCTTTGACCGAGATCAAAAGTATTCTGTTTTAATCTAGGCTAATAAACTGTGCGCTAAATTACATCTAAACAGTTCAGCCTTAAAAAAACCATGTATCGGATAGCAGTAGATTGCGATAAGCAGACTGCAAGTTTTCTGTTCGTTTGTATGTTTGTTTTATAGCGATTTTTCGAATGTCCACCCACGCGGATGTAGTCGCGGGCGGAAGCTAGTTAAAAATAAATGTGGACTACATTTTTATAAATATCCCAAAAGTAAGTACCTACTATAATGTTTAAATGTTTTGAAAATAATACTATTACCTCGAAAAAAAGGTGCCAACCCTAAGCCAGATTGACAAAAAACCACGCCAGATTGAAACAAAACCACGCCAGATTGAAACGACGTTACACAATCAATCTCTGTCAATCTTTGTCAATCTGATTGAGTGTGTAAAGGGTGCCTATACCTATTAGCAATTTCAAAATAAAATTATTAAGCTCAATTCTCATCATCTAATTCACGGTACTGGGTGATGATGACCAAATAGGTAGCAACAGTTGCCGCCATCTGTAAGGCAAATAAAATATTTTCGTCAACATTTGTTTATAATAAAATATTAATAAAGCAAGGTAAAAAAAACGAACTAAAAAGAAAAAAAAATCTCCCGTAAAGATTTATAACCCTGTAATACAGAAGTTTTAAACCTAAAAACGTGGGGCACATTTTGTAAGATTTATCATTAATTGTCGGGAGTTGTTTGATGCAAAGTAATATTTAAAATGCAGTGATGCAAGATGTCGGATGCAGGGTTGTATGCAGATGATTGCAAAGAAAAGAAAATGCAGTAGTTGTTGTCACGGAATCTAATCGATTAATGTTTAATAAAATTACATTATGTCATAAAGTGCAGCTTGAATCCGGTAGGAAGTGAAAGAAAGCAGGTCACGGCTACGCCGCGTCTGCTACAATTTAACAATATACATAATAAGCAGAATTTTATCTAATAACAAAATAAATCGCATGTACGTGCATCGTACATACTGCCACCGAGAAAACAAAATGAAAGTAAAACAATGTAATAAAATCTAAATCCGAACTAGTACAATAAAATATAACTTAATGTAACACATGTTTTGATCGGCTATTGTAAAAATTAACCGGTTGCAACTATAAATGTAAACATGATACGTAAAACTTAATATCGAAAATATAAAACTATAAAAGAGCTGTAAAATGTAAACTTAAACACAGAAGGGTTAAAATCTTGGTTCATTAGTGTCAAATGTCACGGTGTTCACTGAGGGCCGGGCCCTATCACACTCACTTGGTAACTTATTCATTATTTTATGCTTTTTGTTGTCATATTGCACTACACTATAGATCTCCTCACTTGTGCTTGGCTTTGCGTTCTCACAATGAGTCTTCCCCCCTCTCGAATTACCACTCTTTCCGATTTTGACTTTCCAGCAGTATACAGTGATAATTAAAAGCAAAACGCCTATGCCTATAATCACATAAATCATAATATAATGATGCATATCGTGCGAGGTTAGTGGCTCTATAGTGGATTGATCTTTTAACTTCTGGATATCGCTATGTATTTTCCTAAATTGTGTTTCATGTGTCTCCGGGAATATTGACGAATTCTGGACATCAACTGATGTATGGATAATCTCGTTAAGAGGTGAAATTTCTGGAATTAGCAGGCTTGGTGTTTCAATTGTAATTTTATCGCTATATTGCATATTTGCATACAACATAAAGGTGTTTCCTTTCAGTACACACCCCTTTTCTAACGTTATCAATCCCATGTGACGTAGTGTCTGTGACGTCAAGGTCGTAGGACATATGATGCGGACAATGCACTCGCCGCAACAATAATAAAACCAGGTGTTTACTTTATGTAACTTGACCCAGTTATCGCTACACACCGTAGTTTTTGCATAGCAAAATGATTCGTGTTTGTCACTGTAATTAATTAATTGTGTATCGCAAATAGACGTTTGTCGAGTTATGTCATATACTGGGTGATTGAACTTGCACATCATATTCTGTTGACTAATTGTTTGACATTCATAAATATCTGTTTGATCTAGTGGCACAAACGTGTCTCGGTGTATATTTATAGCGATAAATGCTGTTGCAGGAATAATGTTTATAACCTTAGTTTGGCTAATGCGTTGTGGGATTTTAATTAATTTCATTAGTTCATAAGGCTCGTCATTCAACAACGGTACCTTGACTTCCATTATTAAATAGTTTTGTGTGATACGGCTATGAACTCTAAGTAGTTTATAAAGGTCTTTTATGTTGTCTTGGGTCTCAGGTAGCGCTAAGTGGTGAGCTAAGTATCGAGCTATTTTATCTAGTTCTTGTTGTAGTTGACCAGGCGATATTAAATGCACATCGATGTGACCTTGATACAGGTTAGTCAGTGTGTTTATTAAGGTTTGTTGCACGAATTTAAGGTTTGTCAATATACTTTCGGCGGCCATAATAGATGTCAAAACATAAAATGATGTTTCATCTTTCGATTTTTGAGCTAAATATTCTCTGTCAAGTGTTGCAAGATGTTTACTTATCATATCCAGGTGTTTTATCATGGTTTGCTCGTTTCTCTGTACAATGTTACTTTCAGCTTCTAAAATGCTTGTCTGGTTTTTGATTAATGTTAATAAGTGGTTTTCATTTTGTTGGATAGTTGTAATGTCGGTCTCATATTTTGAAGCGAATCTTTCGTCGAGTACCCCAAATAAGGTATTGGCCACGTAGCCGATTCCATCTACCAGTCCCCTTCTTACTCTGTTCTGCATCAAATGTTGAGAAGTTAATAAGCTGTTATGATAATGTAACTCTTTCATGTTCTGATCTAATTGATTTAGTAACATTTGGAATTGCATGACCCAATTTTCTCGTTGAAAGTCTTTAATATGTGTTACGTATTGATCAAGTACTACGATGTTATGCCAATAATTTGTCATATTATAGTAAAATATTAATTTCCATTCTTCTTTGATCTCTTGCAGTTCTCCGACCTTATCAAAATAAAGTGATTGATTGTTATTCACCGAAGTGAGCATAAAGCCCGAGTGATTTTGTTGTATCGAGGGTGTCAATAGTCCCATAAACAATAATAATGTATAACAAAATAAACTTTTCCACGTCATATTTTTTCCTCGATTTCTCTTACGCGTGTATGTCTGTTCGTCATTTGCAGGTTTTTCTGGTTCGAGGAGACGCACTAATTTAGTTATGGGCCTTTTAAGTTCTCCCTTGGCGGTTTTCAACATAACCACACGTGAATGGCCGTCCCGTCCTGGATGTAATTGTATAACTCTGCCGAGTGCCCATTTTCCTGCTGGCAAATGTTCGTCCTTGATGCACACAATGTCTTTTAATTGAGGATCTGTTTTGGATTGCTGCCATTTTGACCTAGCTTGAAGTTGTTGTAAATATTCGCTAGACCATTTATCCCAGAAATCTTTACCTAATTTTTGTACAAGTTGCCATCTCTTTCTAAAATCGATGCTGCAGTCGTCTGGCTCTGGGATGGTCAGAAGTTCCGTTCCAGTGAGGAAGTGACCAGGCGTCAAACATTCAATGTCATCAATGCTTTCTGTCAAATTGCACAATGGTCGCGAGTTGAGGCACGCTTCAACTTGGCAAAGCAGCGTAGAAAACTCTTCATAGGTCAGCTTCTGTTGTCCTATTACCCGCTTCACATGAAATTTCATACTTTTGACAGCCGCTTCCCAAAGTCCTCCAGCGCTGGGCCAGGCAGGCGCGTTGAAATGCCATGTGATTCCCATCTCCCCTATTTTATTCAGGAAAGGGGTGTCAATTGTGTCTAAGATGGCCTTGTACTGTTGTCGTAGTACGCGGTTGGCCCCCACAAAATTTGTGCCATTGTCACTATACATGTCACGTGGCTTTCCTCGTCTTGCACAAAATCTTTTAAATGCCGCTATGAACGCTGCTGTACTCAACTCCGTCACAAGCTCTAGATGGACAGCTTTGGTTGCCAAACAAACAAAGACAGCAATGTAAGCTAATAGCGTTTTTACCCCACGACCTTTGTTGGCCTTGATTTCTACGAAACCCGAAAAATCAACCCCTGTATGTGTGTAGGGTCGAGAAACTGTAACCCGAGGCGTGGGGAGGTCAGCCATGATCTGGTTTTGTGGTTTTGCATTAAAGCGGCGGCACGTGACACATTTATGAATCACCCTTTTTACTGCACGATAACCTCCTATAATCCAATACTTTTGTCGCAAATGTGCTAATGTAAGTTTAGGCCCCCCATGAAGAAGTTGGAGATGAGCCTGCTCGATAAGCATGTCAGTCAATCGGTGATTATGGGGCAAAAGCATTGGTTGTTTAGTGTCTTCCTTTAAGTTTGCATTCCTCAATCTTCCCCCTACTCGCAAAATGTTGTCGCTATCAAGAAAGGGGTTTAAACTTCGGATGTTACCCTTTGTACTAATGCACTTGTCATGTTCTATTTTTTGTATCTCGTCCTTGAACTCGTGTAATTGTATTTGTTTTACAATAAACTTTTCTGCAGCATGTAATTCTTGCGGTGTCAGATAACCTCCGCGAGTAAATCGATGAGTCACACGTAGTAGCCAGGCGACTATTCTAATAACGTGACTCATACTACTATGTTTATAAATTAATTCAATTACAATTGACGACGATTGCAATAATTGTGTTATGCATGTTTGTTTTTGCTTTAATTCATAATCTGTGTCAATAATGAATTCCTTTTGCTTCAAAGACTTGTCAAAAGTTTTTAGCCAACCCGGACCTTGCCACCAAAGCGAATGGTTTAGAAGTTGCGTGCACGTCAACCCTCGCGTGGCACAATCGGCGGCGTTTTCTTCGGATTTGACATGACCCCACTGCATCTTCGGGATGTCGTCACGAATCTGTCGTACTCGATTGCCGACAAAGGTTTTCCATGTGGTAGGATCTCGTTTTAACCATGCAAGGACTATCATTGAGTCGGTCCACGCAAAGATGTCATAACTTAGGTTTTCCCATGTATTGGCACGTAATACTGTTTTCATGAGTCTTGAAAGCAGCACTGCCGCGGAAAGCTCTTTACGTGGCAAAGATAGTTTGGTTTTAACTGGCGCTAATCTCGACTTAGCCGCGATGACTCGAATTATACTGTCACCATCTTCCGTCAAAGTGCGTAAATAAATAATGCATGCATACGCTTTATCAGATGCATCACAAAACCCATGTAATTGCACAAATCTTGAAGTAT